>JABYQM010000021.1:0-104276 GCA_022606115.1 Daedaleopsis nitida
GAGTGCGTAGAGATCGCGTGCAATATTTACTTACCAGTTTCGACGTACTGACTCTTGGATACTTGGCATAGAGTTCAAGTTGCATGAGAAACGCGAAGCGCGCGTTTCGTCATGGGCGCTTCCAAACCGAAGTGAACTCAGAGCGACGGAGCTAGAATAATCCCATACCCCGCACGCGTTCCGCTATCTTCCCCGAAGGCCGTGAAGTGGCAAGCGCCTTCGCTCCTTGTCCTCCCTCCTTTGAAATCGGAATGTTCTATGTATGCTGGCGGTCAATCTGAACATGCGTCGTTATTGCAGTGAGGTACGATTCCGCTATGCGCGCAATTTTTGCTCAGCGGTGCCCCACAACTGTTGCTCTGCGCTACTAACTAGTACTCATGGTTTGGTTCAACTTGTAGGTCACGTATCGCCAGAGCTGCAGGAGCACAGGGCGTACTCTACATTGTGAGTATCGTGTGCAGGGTGTTCGAAATGTTTCCGGAAGGCAGGCGCCTGCACTAGCTCGAGTGCGGGTCGATGCAGATTTGAGCAGGACCCGAGTCAATCTCGAGGAGCGTACGAGGACGAGAGCTGGAAAGTTTAATGCCGATGTGCCGGAGGCAAAAGGGGAGTCTGCCGTTCTGTGGAAGCGTCTGTCTAGCGATTATCGAGCATGGCAGGCAGCCAGTGCCAATGATCATTTCGTCGGTCAGTGGTTTTTCTTCCTCATGAACTGCTTACATGCTGTCTGTCGCACAGTCTAGCCCTCTAGGATTTGAATAGACTCGTATTAACGGCGGATGTTCTTACATTCGGTCCGCGGCCAGACTCACAGGCCGTCGTCGAAATCCGAATACTTCGACAGCGCAAGCGCAGGTTGCAGATCAACATATTGATGTAAGCGTTCTAAGGCAGTAAATTTGGCATTCCGATTCGCACGGAATGTCCGATCAGGGACCACAACCGAACGATCGTTCTCTCTATATACCCGCTCCTCGCCGGTCAAACGACGACTACTTATACAGCACAGGAGGCAGCGGCGAATAGGCCTGTTTGCGCCGCATCTTACTTGGGGAACTCGCGCAAGAAGTGAGTTAACATAATTGTCCTTGAAGTGCCTAGTACTGAAACCTAGTCCTAGCACCACGATCTCCTCAATCAACGATGGCCGAACTCCAAGAGCCACAGCAGCGTGAGGCCTCTGCTGAGGGTCCTGCTTCGAGCGACCAAGGATCCAAACCCTCCGACAGCTCAGAAACGTCTGGAGAGACCCACGAGAAGGGCGCGTCCGAGGCACACACATTCCCCTCTCCGTATGAATTCAACTCCCGCGAGCCCACGACTCTGGTCGAACTCCGGATGCGCAAGCTATCTGGAATGATTCATGGGGAAGCCGCGGTGGTGGGAGAAGGTCCACGACGAGGCGCTCGTGGCTAAGTGGCGCGCGGAGATGCTCCAGTACGACCGCGAGCGGATCGCGTTCGAATGGCGGCCCTACCCGGAGGATGACGATGACTTCAACTACGAGGAATGGCGCGTGAAGCACTGGCCGCCCAAACCGGTCACGGAGGCCCAGCTCGACTACGTCTTTGCAGAGCTGAAGCACTACGCTTCCCAGGTGGACGAGGAAACCGGGATCCATGTACGTCTTTGCATTCTGTGTAGGTTCTGAGCTAATGTAGAGAATTGGTAGACCACCTCGGTATACTGCGTTCACCAGTCGTAGACCCTTGTCCCCGCTGATGTGAAGGATTCACTCATGCGCGGCGTCGCGGTGCTCGAGTCCCTCCCTGATGAAGAGAAAGACTGGCACCCGGGCTCGGACGGCTAGGTTCTCGACCTAGTACACCCATCTCTCTACTGCTTACGAATCGGCGAGAGTCATTTCCGCCACGGTGACGACGGCGCAGATCCGCTCGAAGAGTACTCCATCGAGAGATACATGGGACTCCGCCCCGACTTTACACAGTTCTCTGACTACCGGCGCAAGACGATTGTGTCTCACAGGTACCAGTGGCTCCCTACCGACTTCAAAGTCTCCGAGGCAGGCGAGGTCGAGTGTCATGGGATCATCAACAACTTGCATCCGATCACCCACAAAACTGTCTACCCTGCGATCGCCGCTGTCCTCCAGAAATTCGTACCCATGTTCGAACGTGTCCTCTCCGATGCCCTGAGTCCGGAGCCGCCTCACGCGATAGAGGTCGATCCAACCGAATGGTACGAGCCTGAGCCTGACTTCGACAACGACGAAGACTATGATAAATACAGGGAGGAACGCGAGCCTCGTGTCCCGGAACCAGCCCCTTTCCAACCCCCACATCCCGGCCCTCGCACCAACCTCAGCCTGCGCGGGCGCACGCTCCACGTGATCGTCAAGCTCGCGAACATCGTGCTAACGCCCGCGAAACCGCAGTACCCGGGCGGGACGTGGCACGTCGAGGGCATGCTCAACGAGCGCATCGTCGCGACGGGCCTGTACTACTACGCGTGCGAGAACATCACGGAGTCGCGGCTCGCGTTCCGCGTGCAGGTCGGGACGGACGAGGACAGCGACGGCATGGCGTACGAGAACGGCGACTACGACGGCTACCGCCGCGTCTTCGGGTTCGCGAACGATGACGCGCTCAACCAGGAGCTCGGGTACGTCGTCGCCGCCGCGGACAAGTGCGTCGCGTTCCCGAACATCTACCAGCACCGCGTCGAGCCGTTCGCGCTCGCAGACCCGACGCGTCCCGGGCACCGGAAGATCCTGTGCTTCTTCCTCGTCGACCCGTACCGCGAGATCGACTCGACGGCGGGCATCCCGCAGCAGCAGCGGGCGTGGTACGACTCGGACGAGATGGAGCGGATCCCGGCGCTGCGTGCGCTGCCTCGGGAGCTGTACGACATGATTGCGGAGTATGCGCTTGAGGGGACGATCACGCACGAGGAGGCGGAAGAGGAGAGGGAGAAGCTGATGAAGGAGCGGTCCAAGTTTGTGCTGCAGCACAACAAGGAAGTCTTCGAGGTGAGGTTCAGCTTGTGAGAGCACTGATCAGGGCTGGCGCCCCCCTTGTACTAGAGTCTAGACGACTATTCTATGTTTACGGTAGTGGGTTTCGAAGGCTGGGTAACAGGGTTTGGAATGCTCATTGTGGTTCAGACTAGTGCGTCCTGCTCATGTGGCGGAGGATCTTCGTTCATCTGACTGATGGTGGTATGACGTTTTGCCCGTGTACAGTCAAGTGCCGCTGCGTATCGCGCTCGGAAGTGTGGTAGCACGAAATAGAGTCGCCACTCGTCTTCTGACATCCTTCATTCATGGCACCATAACGCGACTCGTTCAACCAAACATCAATATACACAAGCATAAACTCCCCGATACATCGACGACTCCGGATCCGTCTGCACCCGCCTCTCGCTACACTGGCGCTTCAACCCATTACCTTCGACTTCTCTGAACGCTCTGTTGTCGACGACATCTGTCGTTCAGAGGGTGACCGGGACGCAGCCGATGGAGATGAGACCTCCTGTAGACAGCCTGGTCAGTATCCGAGACGTCTGTCGGAGGGATATGTAATCTTCCTCGCGACGCACCATGGGAGTTGTCCTGGCAGGAGACCGTGTTGGTGGAGCTGTTCGGCGTAGTCAGTCTCTGTCCATCGCACATGCGACCAGTCCGACACTCACCAAGCGCCAGATCCCACACCGACGACGGTGATCGGGGAGCAGTTCAAGCCAACCAAGACGTTGAGGTCGCTCAAAACGATCCCGAGGAGCCCGAGGAGGGCAGTGGCAGAGGGGGAGCTCGCCTTCTCGACGGCCGAGCAGCACTGGGTGGCAGGCGGGGTCGAGCCGGACCCGGAGCCCGAGTTCGGGGCCGGGGTGGCGGCGGCAAGGATTGCGAGGGAGGCAACGGTGAAGAGCTTGGCGAACATGGTGGATTCTGTGTGAAGCTTTGGAGGCGATGCGGAGGCTTAGAACAACTGGTGAGTGTTCGTTGGGGTCAGTAGCGAGATGTCTGAGGGTTTTTATACGCACAGGGACAGCGATAGAAGCGCGCCCGAATGCTCGGAAGCAGCTAGATGCACCGTGGTGTGAATGTCCGGCGCATGTAACGCGGCGGTTGCCTGAAGTCCACGACGAAAGTTCAAGTGTCCTAGGCTCCTAGGTGCGTCACTGATGTAGACGCTGTTAGGACGTCGTATGTCACAGAGCAAACGGATCATCTTCTTGCACTGAATGGGAACGCCATGGACGTCAAACATGCTCCACTCGGTCGACGGGATGAGGACGAAGACAACAGGCTCCGTAGGACTGCGATTGGATGAGTGTGAATCGCGCGAAAACAACATTTCAAATCGTATGTCGAGAACTCACAGTTCTTCCGTTGGCTGTTCGTCATGATCATCATGTCTGGATTTTTCAGGTCCCCTGACATGCTGAGAGCATAGAACGTAGACGCATGCTGTCGTCTCGGGCATTCTGATAGCGCTGGTGGGCTTGCGTGTGCGTCACGATCTGTCGAACAAGCGTGAGCATCCCGAACCGCGGAACCGCGATCGCATCTCAATCATACGCCTAATAGCTAAAATGACCACTTACGACCAGCACGACGTCGCATCCTGCGATCGCTGGGTTTAGGGAGACCTGAGGTGCTCTGAACGGAGGACCGCGACTCCAGCCCAGAGTGACACCACATGTTCATGTTCGCAAAAGGCCAGACGCGGGATGGCACGCGGTCGCGGCCCAGCAAGTTCCCGTGCGCTCTTTCATTTGCGGCTTCACGACATCATGGCACGACGTCACCGTCAGGACCGCCGCCATATCCCCGCCCGCAGCCGGATGAGCCCTCCTTGGAGTCGTAACGTAAGAGGACGCAGGCAGCTCGGATTTGGGGTGGGGATAAAGTCACCGCCCGACCCAGTTGGAGAAGACCGTACCTTCCGGATGCGTACGGTTGGTTAGTCGCTCAATAGCCGCCAATATGAAGGGAGGACATGCGCCCGGTACCCGATGTCATACTAGCTGGTGCTGTACCTTGTCGGATGCGGAAGGGTCGTGTACGAGGGAACAGGGTTCCTGTTTTCGGACCTCGACGCATGTCGCGGGTCGGAGTCGCAACCGTGCTGGCAGATGCGGACGAGGACTACCTGGAACGGTTAGCACCCCGGTACCAGTTGTGTCGACTTTGTGTTCTGGGGCGGATGTTGCTAGCAGAAAGGCATTGCGGAAAGATGTGCATCGCCCGTTCGGTGCCAGTTGTACGTTGTACGAATGCATGTGACTCAATCTAGAACGTCTGGACCGTAGACAACGAACGACGAGCAAGGGGCTATGCATCAGACAGGTCAGCTGGTCGTAGGTACCGCGTGTATGATGCTACGTAGAACGTACCCAGGTAACCCAATACCGCCTCGCTTGACGGCGGTAACGCTCCCAGCTCCCAAAATCCAGCTCAGGGTGGAATATGTGGGTACACGGTAGCCTGTATCGTCCACCGTGCGGGCCTCGTGCGGTGCATCAATCAAAGAAGCGGGCCGTATATAGGAGCACAGGACACACTCCCTTCGGCCAATGAGCGTATTATGAGTGCGGTACCCTGTTAGCAGAGGTTAGAGCGGTCCATGATACAGTGGTGGTGGCGAACGTACCTGGTCAGATGCACTGGCTCGTCAACCGTGACGTCTTTCTCCGAGTCATGAGCCTTGACAGGCATCCTCTTGTGTTTCAAGGTCGCAAACGCCGACTCGGCTCCTTTTTTTGTTTCTACAGGTAGCCGCTCGTGGCTGTCGAACTCGAACGTGGAGAAATAAACTCGCCGTATTCCGAGCGGCTGCCTCAGTAGGGACGCCACAGAGAAGTGTCAGGCTATACATGGGTTTGTTTGAGTTTGTCTCGACGCTGATTTCTGACGCCAGAACATACGCTGCCGCCAACGCATGCAGTTTTGATCCGGTCCTGAGCGCGAACGAAACAGACGGCGGCCGGCCGCCAGTCGGGAGTCGCCCGCACGTCTCTCAGGGCAGCACATACATTGTCGTGAACAGGCAGGCGTTCGACCGCTGGCGGTTTTGCCTGACAGTTCAGCCTCTCGGAGCCGTGCGCGCTGCTATAGAGTTTGAGTTCGATTGGTCCAATGCAGGGTCTCGTGTGGGGTACGCACCGAGAACGCGCCACCAGCTACTATTCGCTCATTTCTGTCTGGATTGCAAAACAGAGACGCGAGCCACGAGAGTTGTCTTGCGTGGCGGGTGAACATTGGGTACGAGTTCAAGTCGGGGCTAGAGCAGCGGCGAGTACATAAGTTTCGCCGCGCGGTGCAAGCCTTCTCATCATTTTTCGCGAAGATGAAGGCGTCCATGCAAGGTGAGCACGGACCTCCGCCAGAACTTGATCTTCCCCGTGTAGTACGCGCGAGGTTCAACGTTCAATGGCGATGACCAGATACGCGGGACAGCAGATCGAGTTTGATTGCCAGGATGGGACCGGGACCGTCATGTCAGATGATGGTGCAGGCGCACGTGACGGGGGTGCCCTCGGTAATTGAGCGACATTTTGCATATAGAGAGTCCAAGACGCAACGCACAGGTAGAGTGGGTCGCAATCATGTACTGCGGAGATGAAGACTACTGTCTCCGTGCTTAGTAAGCCCTTGTCCAGCCTACTCTCGCAGGCTCGAGTAGTCTGAACTGCAACATTCCCATGTTCGAACGTGTCCTCTCCGATGCCCTGAGTCCGGAGCCAGCCGCCTCACGCGATCGAGGTCGATCCGACCGAGTGGTATGAGCCTGAGCCCGACTTCGACAACGATGAAGACTACGATAGATACAGCCGGGAGGAACACGAGCATCGTGTCCCGGAACCAACCCCTTTCCAACCCCCACATCCCGGCCCTCGCACCGACATCAGTCAAGCCTCCGCGGGCGTACGCTGCAAGTGATCGTCAAGCTCGCGGATATCGTGCTAACGCCCGAAAAGCCGAAGTATCCGGGCGGAACGTGGCACGTCGAGGGCATGCTCAACGAGCGCATCGTCGCGACGGGCTTGTACTACTACGCGTGCGAGAACATCACGGAGTCGCGGCTCGTGTTCCGCGTGCAGGTCGGGACGGACGAGGACAGCGACAGCATGGCGTACAAGAACGGCGACTACGACGTCGTCGGGTTCACGAACGACTCTGATGCGCTCAACCAGGAGCTCGGGTACGTGGTCGCCGCCGCGGACAAGTGCGTCGCGTTCCCGAACATCTATCAGCACCGTGTCGAGCCGTTCGCGCTCCCCTACCACGAGATCGACTCGACGGCCCGCATCCCACCGCAGCAGCGGGCGTGGTACGAGGACGAGATGGAGCGGATCCCGGCGCTGCGTGCACTGCCGCGGGAGCTGTACGACATGATTGCGCAGTATGCGCTCGAGGGGATGATTACGCGCGAGGCGGAAGAGGAGAGGGAGAAGCTGATGAAGGAGCAGTTCAAGTTTGTGCTGCAGCACAACAAGGAAGTCTTCGAGGTGAGGTTCACCTTGTGCGAGCACTGATCAGGGCTGGCGCCCCCCTTGTACTAGAGTCTAGACGACTAGTGCGCCTTGCATGGTGGCGGAGGATCTTCGTTCATCTGACTGATGGTGGTATGACGTTTTGCCCGTGTACAGTCAAGTGCCGCTGCGTATCGCGCTCGGAAGTGTGGTAGCACGAAATAGAGTCGCCACTCGTCTTCTGACATCCTTCATTCATGGCACCATAACGCGACTCGTTCAATCAATCATCAATACACACAAGCATAAACTCCCCGATACATCGACGACTCCGGATCCGTCTGCACCCGCCTCTCGCTACACTGGCGCTTCAACCCACTACCTTCGACTTCTCTGAACGCTCTGTTGTCGACGACATCTGTCGTTTAGAGGGTGACCGGGACGCAGCCGATGGAGATGAGACCTCCTGTAGACAGCCTGGTCAGTATCCGAGACGTCTGTCGGAGGGATATGTAATCTTCCTCGCGACGCACCATGGGAGTTGTCCTGGCAGGAGACCGTGTTGGTGGAGCTGTTCGGCGTAGTCAGTCTCTGTCCATCGCACATGCGACCAGTCCGACACTCACCAAGCGCCAGATCCCACACCGACGACGGTGATCGGGGAGCAGTTCAAGCCAACCAAGACGTTGAGGTCGCTCAAAACGATCCCGAGGAGCCCGAGGAGGGCAGTGGCAGAGGGGGAGCTCGCCTTCTCGACGGCCGAGCAGCACTGGGTGGCAGGCGGGGTCGAGCCGGACCCGGAGCCCGAGTTCGGGGCCGGGGTGGCGGCGGCAAGGATTGCGAGGGAGGCAACGGTGAAGAGCTTGGCGAACATGGTGGATTCTGTGTGAAGCTTTGGAGGCGATGCGGAGGCTTAGAACAACTGGTGAGTGTTCGTTGGGGTCAGTAGCGAGATGCTTGAGGGTTTTTATACGCACAGGGACAGCGATAGAAGCGCGCCCGAATGCTCGGAAGCAGCTAGATGCACCGTGGTGTGAACGTTAACTTTCGTCCGGCGCATGTAACGCGGCGGTTGGTTGCCTTGAGTTCACGAAGGAAGCAGAAGGGTACTAGGTGCGTCACTGATGCTGCTGTAATAGACGCTACGAGGACGTCGCATGTCACACAGCAAATGGATCATCTTCGTGCACTGAATGGGAATGCCATAGACGTCAAACCTGCTCCACTCGGATGATAGGTGAAGACGAAGACTACAGGCTCCGTAGGACTGCGATTGGGTAGTTGTGAGTCGCGCGAAAACAGCATATCAAATCGTATGTCGAGTCGAAGAACTTACAGTTCTTCTGTTGGCTGTTCGTCATGATCATCTTGTCTGGATTTTTCAAGGCTCCTGACAGGCTGAGAGCGTAGAACGTAGACGCATGCTGTCGTCGCGGGCAGTCTGATAACGCTGGGGGGCCTGCGCGTGCGCCAAGGTCTGTCGAACAAGCGTAAGCATCCCGAACCGCGGAACAGCGATCGCATCTCAATCATACGCCTAATAGCTAAAATGACCACTTACGACCAGCACGACGTTGCATCCTGCGATCGCTGGGTTTAGGGAGACCTGAGATGCTCTGAACGGAGGACCGCGACTCCAACCCAGAGTGACGCCACATGTTCATGTTCGCAAAATGCCAGACGCGGGATGGCACGCGGTCGCGGCCCAGCAAGTTCCCGTGCGCTCTTTCATATTTGCGGCTTCACGACATCATGGCACGACGTCACTGTCAGGACCGCCGCCATATCCCCGCCCGCAGCCAGATGAGCCCTCCTTGGAGTCGTAACGTGAGAAGACGCAGGCAGCTCGGATCTGGGGTAGGGATAAGGTCACCGCCCGACCCAGTTGGAGAAGATCGTACCTTCCGAATGCGTCACGGCAGGCAATCCCCACATATCTGCCAAAGAATAGTCAGTGAAAAGCCGTGAGTTGTAGTTACCTATTCTCTTCCACGTGACGAGAATGGCGAAAAGGCATTGAAAAGGCCGTTCTTCGACAGAATAGGTGACTACAACGAGCACCTTTTCTTTCGCAGAAAATTGCGGCCTGCCTGCTGTGCGTGCAGTTGGTTAGTCGCTCAAGAGCCGCCAATATGAAAGGAGGACATGCGTCCGGGATCCGATGTCATAGCTGGTGCTGTACCTTGTCGGATGCGGAAGGGTCGTGTACGGGGGACCAGGGTTCCTGTTTGACCTCGACACATGTCGCGGGTCGGAGCCGCAACCGTTCTGGCAGGTGCGGACGAGGACTGCCTGGAACGGTTAGCACCCCGGTACCAGTTGTGTCGACTGTGTGTTCTGGGGCGGATGTTGCTAGCAGAAAAGCATTGCGGAAAGATGTGCATCGCCCGTTCGGTGCCAGTTGTACGCGGTTGTACGTCGTACGAATGCATGTGACTCAATCTAGAACGTGTGGACTGTAGACAACGAACGACGAGCAAGGGGCTATGCATCAGACAGGTCAGCTGGTCGTAGGTTACGCGTGTATGATGCTACGTAGAACGTACCCAATACCGCCTCGCTTTGTGGTACTTGCCGGAAATGAGGAGCTTTGGCCGACGACGTTCTGATGAGCCCGCTGTCCGCCGAGAACGAGGTGTCCATCTGAGTCACCCCTGAGCGTCGTGATCCGAACCTGCGTAATGCCTTGAGCTTGAGATGATTTCACGCATGTAACGGCACGCTCCCAGCTCCCAAAATCCAGCTCACGGTGGAAAATGTGGGCGCACGGTAGCCTGTATCGTCCGCCGTGCGGGCCTGGTGCGGCGCATCAATAAAAGAAGCGGGCCGTATATAGGGGCACAGGACACACTCCCATCGGCCAATGAGCGTATGATGAGTGCGCTATCCTGTTAGCAGAGGTCAGAGCGGTCCATGATACGGTGGTGGTGGCGACCGTACCTGGTCGGATGCACTGGCTCGTCAACCGTGACGTCGTTTTCCGAGTCATGAGCCTTCACAGGCATCCGACTCTTGTGTTTCAAAGTCGCGAACGCCGACTCGGCTCTGTTCTCTGTTTTTACAGGTAGCCGCTCGTGGTTGTCGAACGTGGAGAAATGAAGTCGCCGTATTCGGAACGGCCGCCTCAGTAAGGACGCCCACAGAGAAGTGTCAGGCTATATTTGAGTGTGCCTCGACGCTGATTTCTGACGCTAGAACATACGCTGCCGCTAACACATGCAGTCTTGATTCGGTCCTGAGCGCGAACGAAACAGACGGCGGCCGGCCGCCAGTCGGGAGTCGCCCGCACATCTCTCAGGACAGCACATGCATTGTCGTGAATAGGCAAGCGTTCGACCGCTGGCAGTTTAGCCTGACAGTTCAGACTCTCGGAGCCGTGGGCGCTGCTATAGAGTTTGAGTTCGATGGATCCAATGGAGGGTCTCGTGTGGGGTACGCACCGAGAACGCGCCACCAGCTACTAGTTGCTCATTTCGGTCTGGATTGCAAAACAGAGACGCGAGCCACGAGAGTTGTCTTGCGTGGCGGGTGAACATTGGGTACGAGTTCAAGTCGGGACACGAGCAGCGGCGAGTAAGTTTCGCCGCGCGGTTCACGCCTTCTTATTTTTCGCGATGTACGCGCGAGGTTCAATGGCGATGACCAGATATGCGGGGCAGCGAATGGGGTTGGCACGAATTTTGATTGGGATGGAACCGGGACCGTCATGTCAGATGGTGCAGGCGCACGGGGGTGCCTTTTGACAATTGAGCGACATAGAGAGTGCAAGATGCAACGCACAGGTAGTAGAGTGGGTCGCAGTCATGTACTGCGGAGATGAAGACGACTGTACCAGCCGCATCTTGACGCTGTCTCTAGCAGTTAGTATGTCATTCATGCCTACGCTAGGATCGCATTCACCTACACTCGGATTCTCCGTCTCGCGTGTCCGTCACTGACACCGCGCGCTGCGTCCTGCGAGCACGCATGCCTAAGACACAAGCCGCACATGCAGAACCACCCCAGGAATTTCCTCCACGGCCCCAAATGCGCGGCGCCATCGCTCGATGACTTCCTTCTTCTGCGCATTACCCGCGATCTCCGAGCTGTACCAGGTGGAGTAGATTTCGCCTCGCCAGCTTTTGGCATCGACCGCGATCTCGAGCCGCGCAAATCTGGGATAGCGCCCGGAACCGAGCGCACGTGCGAGGCGCGCACAAAGGACGTCGCTGACGGAGACCATCTGGTCGTATCGGTTCTCCATCCGGAGCGAGAGATGCTCGATATTGGGGCGGGTGTGGGCGTGTGTTCGAGAAAGTCACAGATGGAGGTGAGGAATACAAGTGAGTCGTACGTGCTTCGATATTGGGGAGATGACGCAGGGACAGGGTAGTCAATGAGCGGGAGTCTTTCAACGCGTCGAAGAAGCTGGTATGGAAGGTCGCTACGAGCGCGACCAATATCAGGATTTACGAGAGAGTACGAAGGACGTTACGCAGGACGTACGATCGTTAATGGCTGTGAGCTGCAGTGTTTGTGAGCCGGGCGCGACGGTGCGGATGAAGGGAATCCATGCTGTATGTTCCTCCCGTGTTTGGAGCGTCAGTTTGAGGTCGAGAAAGGTCTGTGGTTCCGGCCCTTGGGCAAGCCATGTCGCAAAGGTGGTCAAGGGTAAGGCAGTTTCCACGTAGACACGGATGTACTCGTGCATGACGACAAGAGTCCTCAGTGATTGACTCGGTCTGATCGAGGGAGATAGCGTCACTATATCACGAGCCCCAGTAGTTAAGCCGCCGCGAAGGAGTAGAACCTTCATACAGGTGAGAGATGTCAGAGAGGGGAGGGACGCTACCAAAAGACAGAGGTGATCGATGCTTGTGAAAGACACCAAGTAGAGGTCGAGTGTGTGTAGAACTTCCAGCTTCCCAAACGCGAGGTTGTCTGGGGGTATAGCATGGGTGCTTGTGTATATTCGAAGCCTCTGAATATAGTTTGCGATGTCCTCAGAGCCTGTCAGAAGGCGCAGAATGGGCAACATATTGCGAGACGTCATGCGAATGTCGCGGAAGAGGTGCATGCGTGCGTAGGATAGAAACGCGCTGTTCACGAGGGTGCATGTCCGAAGTGTGCGAGTATCGTTGCATGTGTAGTCTAAAACGCGATAGACAACATCCAGAGGGATTTCTTGAGGCATCGGAAGGGCGACTCGGATTCGGAGATGGTGGTGGTTGCGTAGTCGTAGTCGTAGTACATACTTGGCGCCTTACTCCGGCTCGACCCGGGGGCGGTGGCTGCTAGACGCCCTGGTGAGATAGGGGAATGAGAGCCTGATCTACCACATCAGACTCTGTAGTATGGTAAGCACGAACTGGAGGATTTCAACACAATTGCTGATATGATGTTGTCAAGGACTCGAGGAGGACTTCAATTTTACGATTGTTCATGCGACTCTCATCTCTACCAAGATAAGACACTGTAGCACACGGAGATCGCAAGACTCCTTCACCATGTCCCACTACTAGGTAAGAGTGCCAGCACGTTGTCGTAAGCTGTCCCCATCAAAGGCTAAGGGGCGCGCAACCCATAGATAGACCGCCTATTAAAACCACGTCAGCAAGCCATTCACCGAGGACATCCAGGCAAAGAGCTCGGGTCTATGAACGCACCCGGGAAGGTCTCGTCGCGATAGACCGTCTGCGCATTGCTACAGAGTCCCTGTGTCAGTCATTTACCTCGTCTCCTAAGACTTATATGGTCTTACCAGGAGTCACTGTTGAGACCAATATTCCTCGCCCTGGCTGACTGCATGTTAGTGGGTACGTCATTCGCCGCATGTCCATGTGCGTCATAGACGTAGACAGTGCGGCCTAAGCGTCTACTTCGTACGTTGCGAACATCAGCGAGCGTGTTCGTCAACTTTTCTCCGATCGAAGTGTTTGTTGCGGGTGATGAACTAACTCCACTTTATTCAGGGACGGGTGGGATGACCAATACCCGCGCATGAGTGCGATTGGTGACCATACTCTGTCTCCGACACCGGACAACTGCTGACATATGTACCCAGTACCTCCCAAGCAAACAGGGACAATGGACGTTCACCCCTGCGATTCCTGGACAACACCGGTCACCGTAACAAGATTTGCCATCTATGACATCTGGACACTCATCTGCAACCCACGGTTCCATGCATATACGGTTCGCGAATCCCACATGCTTAACCTTGTAGACAGGCTCACGACGACGGCCTTTCAGAACTTGCTATTCTGAGCCGCGGCTCCGTTTGGCACGGTCGCAGCTATCTCTCGGTATGGAATGATGACGTCCTTTATTCCCGCTCTCTCACCACAAGAAGACACACGACGCCGCGAGGCACTCGTGGACGACTATATCACGAAAAGTGGATGAACGCTATATGTCCACGCCGGCGGCTGGTGAGCGAAGACCTTCGAATCTGGTACCGGTATCTATGAAGTCATCAACTAATTTGAGAATAGGTTATCCTCATAAGTCCTCTTATCAACAGGCACCTCGCTGTTCGTGGCCCTACTCATTTGAACATGAGCTGCGCAGCGTGAGCAGATCATCCTGGCGCGCTGACGTCGGTATCTTCATGTTCGTCGATCATTCTACTACGTCACGAGAGACGTATCGCACCCTCGGCGGTACGCTGCTCAGTTTTCACACGATCACAGGGAGCAGCGGACGCCGTCCGTCAAGCTTTAGGACATCTACATGGGAAAGAATCTCACACGCATATCAATTGCTTATCAAACGTTACATGGGTCGTTCGCAACCACGATCATACAATGACAGCCAACTGCTCCTTCGACGGTACGTTGTGTAGGTTGTGTACCGCGTGGGCTAAGCACTCATCGCTTAGAGAGTGACAGGAAGGCAGCCGATGGAGATAAGGCCCCCTGTGAATCGTCCGTCAGCACTGGCACAATATGATCTCGTTTGGTGGGGAAGAGAGTTAGTGGTCAGCATCTCACCGAAGGAGTTGTTATCGCAGCACACCGTGTTGGCGGAGCTGTCCGGTACGTCAGTCGCCTGCTCCGTCCAATCGTACTATACTGTAGACTTACCAGGAGTTGCCAGAGCCAACGCCGACGACGTTGATGGGCGAGCAAGTGAGGCCGACGAGGGCGTTCACGTCCTGAATGACGACACCGAGGCCGGCAAGGATGGGAGCAACGGCCTTGCTGCTCGCGGGCTGGACAGAGTCGCAGCACTGGATTGCGCCGGTGCTGCAGGACGCGGCGGGAGCGGGGGTCGGGGTGGCGACGGCAAGGATTGCAAGAACGGAGAGCGTGAAGAGCTTGGCGAACATGGTGCGCGACGAGGAATATTTGAACGACTGGTGAGTGGTGTTCGAGTGAGGAAGTCAGAGGACGGGCTACGCTCGTTCTTATACTTCAGGCAAGGCGAGTTGAAAATAGTTTCGGACATCACACCCTACCATCGCTTGCTGAAACTCTGCAGCTGGTAGAGATCTGACGTCGTAGACACCGCAACACCCTCCAGGGTGCAATGACGCAAAATACATGCGAGAAGAACTGTTCTACCCGTCAACAAGCATCTCAATGTCCGACACCGACTCCTCTGCTCCCTCGAGGTCTTCGGTGGATGTTCGCACATGTTTGTGCAACAACCAGGATGCTCCACTCTCCCGCGAGGACTCTGTCTTCTCTCCGCGGATTTTCGTACCCGGGCACATTGGACAATACAGAGAGACGTCGCGAGAGTCGGAGTACAACGCTGCCACACACAGCGGTGATGATCATGGGTCCGCGTTGTTGTGGAGATTCCCACATGTGCGGGTCGCAGCCTTCACGGTCCGCCTCCGCTTTTTGGCCGCACACATACTTACCCACATGAAGTCATCGTACCAATCTCCGACACCAACCGGGTGCGTCGTATGTATGCATCCCTTACTCCTCAACCCCATCACTCATTGTCGCGCACGCTTTATCAGGAATTGTTCCGATCTAGAAGTCGTTCATGGCGTTACGTTCCGGTCTCTATAGAGAGGTTTCGTACATTTGAAGGCAGTATTGTGTCGCGAAGCCTACTTGACACAACCTGGGCAGGTGCGCTGCCCTAATTTGGATGCTTGACTAGACCACCGTTGACAATCATACTGAGTGCGATAGCGAACGAAGCAATCCGCTCTGGGGTATTATGTGCTCGGTTCTCTTCCAGAAGCCGTCGGCTGCTGAACGCCATATCACACAGAGTAAGGTTCACACCGTATGCACCGTCGCACATGCCAGAGATAACGCGATTCGCTCATACAACGACACATAGGCATACACAATACGTGACATCCACTATCATCTGCACCCGCTTCAGCTAATGCAACCGCTGAGCTAGAGATGCGCGCAAAGCGCGACCAATTCAGGCCGAGACTGGCAGACAGCCGATAGAGATGAGGCCCCCTGTAAGCAAAACATATCAGCGATCTATCACGCGAGAAAGCGGATGAAAGATCTCCGCCGAAGACACACCGAAGGAGTTGTTCTCGCAGCAGACGGTCTGCGCATCGCTGCAAGGCCAATCAGCTATCAAATCCACTCTATACGGATGGGAGAACTTACCAAGCGCCACCGGAGCCAACGCCGACGACGCTGACGGCTGAGCAGGTCAGGCCGACGAGCGCATTGACATCCTGGACGACGACCCCAATGCTCTTAAGGATCGGGGCGACGGCCTCGCTGCTGGCGGGCTCGACAGATTGGCAGCACTGGATTGGGCCAGTGGCACAGTCCGCTCCCAAAGCGGGGGTGGCGGCAGCAAGGAGTGCGACGGCAGACACGGCGAAGAGCTTGCTGAACATGGTGTGCGAGGGTTGGGGCTTAGAACGCTGGTGGGTGTTCGTTGAATATTCGAGTGCTATCTTCATGGATTTTATATGACTCTCGACGTGATCCTTGCCCTCAGCACGCACTGCTCGGTTCAGTGACGCCATGCACGTCCTCAACGCCCCGACAGTGCGCGTGTCGTGCCCTCGAAACCCGCGACGACCATGACAACTTGACGAGTTCAATGCGGCTCCACTTGATAAAGAGAGAAGATGACAACTATTGGGTCCGCAGAGATTCGATTGGTGAGTGTCTGTCGCCGCCGAGGGTTGCAAGCAATGACCTCACTACATTTCTTCTAGGAGATGACAAAACATCCGACGGACGGCGACTGTGAAGACACTTCGCCTGCAGTAGATCGCTTACGGCCGCCGTACTGTTTGGCCGCAGCGCTGCCGCTAGATCACCTTTTCCATGTTCTTAGACCATGCGGTACGCCTGACCCTTCACTTCCCCGTGGTATCGGCGACTCCTGCTTTCGGACAACTGCCAGTGCAAGGTACCAACAGCCCGTGGTCATGTCCGCACTGTATAGCGACTCCACAAGCGGGAGAAGGAGATGAAAACAAATGATCTCCGACCAATACGCATCTCCATCCGCATGGGACGACCTCCATCTTCCTGCATGCAGGTGAGTTCTCATGACAGGCAAAACGGGTATCTATGCCGTCATATAACGTAGTTGGCTGCCATCGGTACGTATCACCCTTTTGGGTACCCTCCAATCGCCGCAAAATGAATGTGCGAATACACTGTTCAGCAACGCTTATTCTATGGCTCGCAGGATCTCGTGAGTGATTTGCCTCGTTGTCCGCGGCCTCGATCAGCACCCACGCTCATCAGCACGCGCAGACCGGCTGGGTAATCGCGGGGTACTGACGTCGTCCGTTCGGTATTCGGATATTCTCTTCAACCAGCTCCTCCGCGGCTTTCTCACCGAGACTTTCTCACCGAGACTTGCTAGCGACAGGGCCTCCCGATCACCTCTATGCTGGCGGAGCGAAGTTGTATTGCAGCCTGAGAGGCTAGATCTAACTATTGTGCGTGTTTATCTTGTCTTCCAGATTGACTCTGACTTCTACTGACGAACACTCATGGTATACACGATATACTCAAACGCTCATACATGCGGATACACACGCAAAATCGACTCCCTCTGCCAAAGCTCGCTGACCATGAGAACACTACTGCTGTGCGGTCGAGCTGTGTGTCTTGATCATAGGATGATAGGCACGCAACCGATAGACACTAGGCCACCTGCCGTATCCTCATATGAGTGGGTCTTTCACACTCGCAATACAAGTGTGATACTGGATCGGATGATTACGCACCGACGGCATTGTTCTCACAGCAGACAGTCTGCGCGGAGCTAAGGACACTGGTTAGCACCGACTCGCTGAGACATCAAGCAGGACGAGAACTTACCAAGAGTCACCAGCACCCACACCGACCACCGTGATGGGTGAGCAGGTAAGACCAACCAGGGCCGTTACGTCCTGAACGACGATGTCCAGCGCCTTGAGCACCGGCGCGACAGTGCTACTGCCGGCGGGGACAACCTGCTCGCAGCACTGGATCTGCGACGTCGTGCACGCGTCCGGCGTGGGAGTGGGGGTGGCGGCAGCAAGGATTGCGAGAGACGAGAGGAGGAAGAGTCTGAAGGGCATGTCGATTGTGCTGCGATGGGGGAACGAAGACTTCAAACGGAGGTGGTGAGTGATCGTTGAGAAAAGGAGGTGACGCTGACTGAAGGGTCTTATAGGTACGCGGACCTGCCGCGCCATATGTGGGACACGCGCTGAGTAAGAAGCTGAACTGAACGCCGCTTGCGTCACTGCGTCTGTCCGAATCTTCCCCAGAGCCTTCAATATTGAGTCCTCTTCGCGCCGGATTGGCAGCGCTCATGCAAGGCAGACTCCCTTCTACTCACTACCGCTGATTGCACACGAGGCATGTTCTCCGTGAGTTACACGCTCAGGTTCTATCACTGGTACGTCCGTAGTACGGTGATTGGTGGGTACTCGGTCACGCTGTCAAACGGAACGCCAGCTGTTGACGGATGTCATCTTCTCGTATTCCAGACTATACATCCCTATTCAATAATACCTCTCTCACGTCTCTCGTTAATGAAGAATTACCACACTACTGGAACGCCGCGACATTTCCTGTTCAGACTGGTAGTCCCTCGGACATCCACACCAGAGTACACAATCTTGCGCTAGTCTGACTGGTACACCGTAGACCTGTCATGTTGCATACTGTTGAGAGCCGTGTGCATACCCTCTGCAGCCCCGCACTTGCTAATGCAATGTGTTACTGACGGAAACCCTCAGATACACATCCACCGCTCTGCGAGCGCGATAAGGAGACGGACATGCGGTTGCGAGCCCGCAAAGTACACGGTCTTCCATCAACTGTCGTGTCACGCATGCGATGGCCACCATGCTTCCGCCTTCCAGGAACAGGGTCTCTATGAAGTCATTGACATCGTGAACACGACGTGGGCACTCGCTTCACGAAACGTGTCGTTCTATTCCCGCCGAATGAACACCGTCCCGGCACCGGTCTCACTTCTAACGTTCTCTATCCGCGGCTCCGAAGATTCGAATCTTAATGGCCGTCTTCCGCCCGCTCGCTCGTGACACATGTTCCCGCCTGGTGGTCTCGCAGATCAGACTGGTCTCACCGGTCTGTGCGCCCATGGAGTCTCACGGACATCCCGAGGCACCGTCAAGAACATCTTTCGCCCGTTGTCCAAGTGCGTTGTACATGATCCGTGGTCTACTAAGCTCGTCTTTTCTACCATGGAGATGTCTCATCCCGATCTGTCATTGACGACACATGGACCGGCTGAGGATGCACGACCGTTGCTGAAGGAGTTTGAGAACGCTTCAATCGATGTAGATATCAAGTGCTGGGAGAGCATGACAATTTTATGGTACAACATCAGTCTTCAACTGCTACTAGGGATCAACCGATGTAGGCCGGATCACATTATATGCACGTTCCGTTCCGCCTCTCGCATGCCCCGGACTGTTCAGAGAAGGACAATGGCGAGGAAACACGATGCCGGGCACACTGGTTTCAATTGTAACCCTATGCAAGGAACTACGTCAGCTCGTTCTCGTGCGGACGCAAATTTGAACTTACACTACGACCGAGAGGCTCGGGAGCGTTCTCTTCTCCAGCGCGACGGTTATATCCCTGTTCACAAGCGTTGGCTCGTCTGATCGCATGATGAATGCAAAGTCATGCTCACACTACGACCCGAAGTCTCGTCGCTTGCGCGACGATTGTAGCCCTGCAAGTTCAGGTGTGAGTCTGTATGTCCGTCTCCGAGCTTTCTGACAAGCTCACCCCTCGACCAAGAGGCTCTGGAGCGATGTCGGGCTCCTCTGAGCGACGGTTGTAGATCTGGAACGGGATGATGAGACTATCATCGTAGATATTCAAGAGCACTGGGACAGACTCACCCCTCTGCCAAGCAGCTCCGGCTCAGCGCGACGGTTGTATCCCTGTGCAGGGAGCGCTTCAATGTTATGATTCCAACAACAAGATCGAACTTGACGCACTCCTCTGCCGAAAGGCTCAGGCACAAGCTCGTCGTCGGTAGAGATGTCAGCGGCCGGTGCAGCGGCGGTCTGAAAACGGGGATGAGGGGGCCGAGGGAAGAACGGAGAGTTGGAGCGCTATACGACGTACGTTGCCAATGAAAGCAAACAAGCCGACAAGCAGTGCGGGAAGGAGGTAGATGGTCTTCATATCTTCGGAGTTGTTTCTCTGGGGTGGTTTTCGATGTGTATATCTCGTACTTCCATTAGGCTTTATAGCCGCATGCTACTGCATCTAGCGCAACGATCACGCTAGTGCTACGCAGCAGAGAGAACGATTTCGGTTCTAGTCCAGAATCTTCACTGCGGCTGCGCTGATAGTATGATAATCAAACAGGGTCAGAGTGATTTCAGTGGGTGAAGCGATCAAGCGGAGAATTGTCGTATCGGACTTGAACACGCACAGTCGTACACAATCGTCGGCGTTGCTGCTCAAATGTCCGGTCATTCTACAGAACTTGACAGAGAGGACCAGACAATAGACCGGAGGTTAGAGAACGTAGTCAACGTCGGTGGTTTCGTGATTAGACGCACCGTCGTCTTACACATCCAGTATGGTAGGCATTGCTTCCGCACTACATCGGAGCGCGGTGAGCTGCGATCCAGCGGGGTTAAAGAAGCTCAGACTTACGTTGTGTGTGATTGTTGCATGGATCATCATGTAGCTTACACCTTGCTAGTGCGACCTGGTGACACCGCCCTCACAGGTATGTGGCAGTAGTGTGTGAGTCCTCGTTGCCATCGGAGGCGGTCGTCAAGCCGACTCGCTGCGCGCATGTTTAGGCCCGTTATATCGCTATAGATGGAGTGTAATCGGACTTACCGAGTGAGTGTCCTTGACCTCTTGGTGGTGGTCACTGGATTAAAATATTTTTATGCATACTAAGCATCTACCACTGTATGTCTTGCAACGGATGACAGCTTGTTCGAGTGCTCACTAGTCACTTCAACCCGGGATAAATAGAATATCAGTCTCTGTTGACATGGTCGTGCTAACTGACGCAGCTAGAGAATATCGTATATCTTCATATGCCTGTCAAAGCCGCCATAAGCAGCGAATAGGGAATACGAAAGCCTGGTAATAATAAGATGCACTGGCAGCCTTCAGCAGTCCATCGATCAGTGCACGTAGTATGTATCCCGCTGTTGAATGATTAGCCTCACAAGTAAGATTTACGAGACTGGCATGGCAGCAGCTTGATGACCTCACCCGATATTGAGAGCAAGCTGGGCTTGAATAGCACAGATCGCGGCAAAAACACGAGTTTACTAGAGTCTGTACCTGTCAGGAGGAGATCATGGTCACCAGAGGAGCGAGTGGCGTTCGGGGAATCGCCACAAACGCGTGACGTAACGCGCTCTGTCACGTCTGGAAACTCGCGAGCGCCGAAAGTTGGACTTGCTCCTCGACCATGGCGAGCTCATCGTAACCTCTAAACCTGGCATTGGCTATCGATGTATTCTATCCCATCTGTGAAAACCTCGACACTGAATCTCTTCGAAGCCTATGTCTGTCCTGCCAAAGTCTCGTCGCTCCCGCCCGCTCGCAGTTATTTCGAGACATCTTGCTGATGACTCGATGGGCCACTACTCAATTCACGCGACTCCTCGACTCTAACTCTTCCCTCGGCGGACTCGTTCGCAAGCTCACTTTCTTTCAGGTCTCTCCTCTTCACCGGCATCACTCACTTCCCTTCTCCCGCTTGACCAACAGGCTGCGAACTCTCGTCTTGCAATCGCTCTGCTTCAATTCCTGGGATCAGTTATTCTACGGCATCCTCCCCTCGCTTCCCACATTAAAATCTCTCATTTGTGATTGGGCGGAATTGGATGAAGAACGTGCCGAATACTACTCAGTTCGCTGTTCCATGACATCCCCCCAAATCCCAGTATTGCTGATCTCACTCGTCGTGAATGATGGAGACAACACTACCCAATTTGCTCAGGCAATTCTTAAAACACGCATCGCGACTCGTCTTCGCAATCTTCGCGTATCACTTTCTTCGCTGGATGACCACCTCTGTTGGGTACCTGTCATTCACGCCGCTTGTCACACATTACAACGTCTCCGCGGTTCCCTGAACAAAGATGCGACTCCTGCTGTGTTATGGCGACTACGTCCTTCCGGTGCGTATTCTGAACGCTTCTGTAGCGGAGCACTCTGATATCTGATTGAACCGTTAGATCCACCCATATTGTGTTCGACGCAATTGCCGACATCCGACAACTCTCCTCTCTGTCTCTCCATTATCTCCCCCCTTTCCGTTGCCCGATACGGAGACCTCCGCGGTGACGACATACTAGTTGCGCTCAATACTGTCCTCGAGCATCCCCCCGCCCCTCTGCCCTCTCTACGTTCTCTGACGCTGCAGTTGGTCGATCGTGGACAGGCGCTAGATGAAGCCCCCATAGCCCGTCTCGCAGACTCTCTTGCCAGTCGTACGCGTTACCCTTCTTTCCGGCACAGTGTGGTCGTTGTGAAGCCTCAGAAGCACCTTTCCACGGGGTTGGTCATCGGTGAAGTCTGGATTGTCAGCAAGCCGCCACGCTCCAGAAGAAGTCATAGCGAGATGGAGAGACGATTTCTCTCCTTTCGAGAGGGCCCCAGGAGTCACTCTCTGAATAGACATTGCTTCGGAGTAACTCCATAACGTAAGGCATGTCGTTTGTCTGGGTTCGCTTGAGTATGCTCACCCGCGACTTTGACTTCTCATCAGGTCCGCCTATCAGAAGAGGTCGTCGCAGTCTAGTAGAATGAGCCGATCCCCATTTCCCCATTTGTTGCCAATGCCCCGTGCCTTTTCCTTCCAACGACCGTCGTCTATCGCATCCATGAGTCATCCCGATCCTCATTTGAGTCGTGTCGCGGCGGAAAGCAAGGAACGTACGCGTCTCGCTCTGTGGACAGCGTGGAGTGGTTGTTTCCGTGCACTCTCATATTCCCGCTACTAGGTAGCGGGTGTTCTGGGAGACCATGCTCAGTGAACGCTCTAAGCTTGCGCAATATCATGATGCTGAGGTCAGAGCGGAGAAGGGGCGAGATATGCCACGGATGATCGAGAACGCTGGGTTCGAGCTCGACGTGTCTGCTCGAAGAGACTAATAGGTGCACACGAGTCAGTGATTATGATGACTCGACTCAGCTCGTACATATTCATATCTGGCAGGCTGCTAACTAGCAAAGGTCCAAGGACCGTCTGCCAGACACAAGGTATTTTTGAATCCTACTCAGTAGCCTCGTGGGCCGTGAGAACTCATCTCTTCTACAGCCAACGAGCGTTACGGCCTGCGAGCTCCCATCATCATCCAATCACGTCACATCTATCGTCAGGTTTCGCTTCCGACAGGGCCTTACGTGGAAGGCCGAGTATTAAACACAGTATCGTTCATCAGGCTACTACGATCATCCGACACACTCAAAGAGCCGTCCATACTATCTGAAAGCATTCTGGCGTTCCCGGATTCTCACAGGAGTATGTCTCGCTCTACAAGTACTTTGCACAATGAGTCATTGACATTTCAGGAGCCTCCGAAATGCGGATAAACCAAGATGTAGCCGACCACATCATCGACTGCCTGGAAGACGATCTCCAAACTCTATCGGCGTGCGCTCTCGTCTGTAAACACTGGCGGCGACGAGCTCGACGGCACCTCTTTGCAGAGGTTACCCTCGCCTTTCCATCTGAGAGCCGAAGAAAGCTCTTCGACGACCTCATCGGCCACGACCCCGACATATGTCGGCACGTGAAGGCACTGTGTCTCTCTGCAAAACGATGGCAGGCGATTCCGTGGCCCGGAGACGGCCTCCTCCAAAAATACGCAAACATGTCCATGCTACGCTACTTTACGATTTCGGGATTCAGCTGCACATCCCTAGCGCAGGTAGCAAAGACGGCCATTTGCTCCTTTCCCGTACTCGAGATCCTCATCTTCGACCAAGTGACGGCTCGGGGCGACACGAGTGGCGCTCCGCAAACAGGCTGGCAGCCTACAGAATATCCCATCGACATCCACCGGACCGCTGCCCGTGCAAGGCCTCTGAAAGTTCTGGTCCTGAACGACCTTTCAGGGCGGCGTGACGTCAGGGAACACCAGTCGTTCGCGCTAGCGCAGGTACTCGAGGAGATGGGCGAGCTGTCGACGCTCACGAAGCTCAGCCTCCTCGGTGACTCTGCAAGCACGCACGTATGGATCCCGTTTCTACCTGCTATTGGACCGACGCTCGAGCACTGCGCGGTAACTGTGAACGACGTCGTCGTGTCGGGCGACGATGTCAACATCGGATTCAGCAAGCAGCAACTGCGTGAGTACCCAGGGTCCCAGAATGGATCAGCCACGAGCTAACGTATTGTCCGCGGATGCAGGGGACAGAATCACGAATCTGTACAACGCGCTGCTCGGATGCCCGTCCTTGCGCTCGCTGCGGATCAAGTACGACGGCTTCCCGACCTTCATCCGCGAGGTCGTCCACAACCGCGTCAGCCCCAGCCCGATCATCGCACCCTTCTTCCTCGACGCGCTTGCCTCCCTCCTCTCCTCGTCTCGCACAGCCGGGCTCGCAGCCGCAGGGACTACTCTACCAGACTCGCCTGCTGCGAGCCCATCTCAGACTGTTGGTGAATCTCCGTTCCCGCACCTCGAGACGCTCCGGCTCGACCTCGTCTGCAACGTCGAGAGCCTCTCGCAATGCGGAGGCGCGTGGGCGGGGCTGCTCCGTGCGCTCACTAGCACGGTCGCGGGTCAGTCACGATACCCGCGCTTTGCGCGGCTGTCGGTCGCGCTGGAGGAGATGACGACGTATGCGGGGACGCGGCTGATGGTGCAGTACGACGCGTCAGTCAGGCTCGCGAAGGCGCGGGAGATGTTCAGCCGGTTCGAGGAGCACGGGATAGAGGTTGACGTGTCGGTACGGAAGGTGGACGCGAAGATGTGAGGGCTGTGACAAAACGAAGTGACCTGCACTGTGGTTGATACAAAGGTGAGAGATCTGAAGTCTGACTGCTGTACCGCGATTTTGCAGACATACACACTGCTACCGCCGATATGGTGCTCGAGCCTTACACAGTCGCAGCTCGGCATCAAGGCCACACTCCTTGACGTCCTGGAAGTAGTCACCGGTGACTTGAAGAGCACGTAGACGTCCGCTCGCATCAACACTGCTGTTACGGTCCGATGATCTCATGTCGGTGTGCGCGGCGAAAGAGTGGCGGCGGAGTACGAGAAGGCAAGACCCGTACATGTGGGAAACTCCACACAACACTTCATCGCGCTAGTGCGTCATGAGGCGCATAGTAGCTGGTAGACAGTCGTACAGTATCGTCGACTGCGTCAAAGCAGAGAAATCCGCGGAGAAGAGGCAAAGTCCTCGCGGAAGGGTGGAGCGTCCGGAATTTGTTGCAGGGGGGTGGACTGTTCGGAGAGCACCAGAGCACCACAAAACATACTGTTGCGTCTGAGAATCCCGCCCGAATGTCAGGCGCTATGGGTATTTTCCGTCGCGGAAGAAACAGCCCATCTCGGATGTATTTGGCGTATGTACTCGAACCCCAGAACGAGGTGCAGCAACCAGGACGTCATGAGTTCTGCGAGTGGAGAGTAAGGATTACATGAACACGAATAACTGACTTAGCGTCCACAAACAATGAGACGAGACTGTTGTCACTGGCCGTCTCTGTAGTATATAAGCGAGCGACATCTCTCGTCGAATTCCCCAACTCGAACAGCACTCACCCGTCGTTCAAGCACTCCTCGTCGCACACCATGTTCGCCAAGCTCTTCACCCTCTCCGCCCTCGCAATCCTTGCCGTCGCCACCCCGATGCCCGCTCCTGCGGCGTCCTGCAGCACCGGCGCGATCCAGTGCTGCGAGTCCGTCCAGCCCGCAAATAGCGCGGCCGCCGCTCCCATTCTCGCGAGCATCGGCGTCGTCGTCCAGGACGTGAACGCCCTCGTTGGCCTGACTTGCTCGCCTATCACCGCGATCGGCGTCGGCTCGGGCAGCTCCTGGTACGCATTCATATACCGCTTGATTCGGATACAAAGGACAGATATTGACGCACCAGACAGCTCTGCGAACACGGTGTGCTGCGAGAACAACTCCTTCGGTGAGATACTGCCCGTTGGCACTGCACGTTTCGACGGGGAGGGACGTCTCGGTACACGTGCTGACTAGTGCTCGACAGGGAGTCTTATTTCCATCGGGTGCCTTCCCGTTAGTCTCTAACCAACCAATGAGTGCCGAGCCAGGGCGAAACGAGCTCAAGAACGTACTATCAAACGGGGGAGGTGTGGAGTATGTGATCGTGAACGTTAGCCGTTTGTGTAGCACATCACACGCTGAATCGATATGCGCATATGTGACCGAGAGCATGCCCCGCCCCACGAGCGCATCGCCGCGATGCAAATCCGGTTTTAGCTCCATTCAAGACAGGTCTTGCTTCACTGGAACACAACGTCAACAAGACCTGTATATAAAGGTAAGGCGTCGGGGATGTTTGCGCGCATGGATATGGAAGGCAAGCATGGTACCGTTTCACCATCAGTGTCGGGGATATTCGTATGCCATTGCCCCTGGTTGTCAAGTTGAGCTCCGCGGGAGCGCCTTGTGTCGAGACGCCTGTGTAGCGGAAATACACGACAAATGAGCTTGTAGAGGGCATACATGAGCGCACACTGTCGTAGTACTGCAACCTGATATGTCAAGGAGAAGGTGAACCTGTAGAGCATGGACGTGAGCTCGCACTGTGTGGCGTTAGTGCGCATAGTCGAGCGAATGCGCATGGCTCATACTCACGTTCATATAACGGACCCAGCGTTGCGATGACCTCATATCGGCGTGCTTCGCGGCCATAGAGAGGAGAAGGAAGATAAGCACCGCGAAAGGTTCCGCATGATACTCTCCACGTACACGCACTTGCAACCGAGCTCCTCCGGAGCAAAGTACCATGCCAGAACGCCGTACGGTGTGCGAAGGCCGGAGAAGTGACCCTGCGTAATAACCTGGTGGTGTTGTGAGACGCTGTCAGCGAATTTTGTAGCACCGCATGTAACAGAAGCGTTAGCCCACCGTGCACCGAAGCTTCGTTGAATATAGTCACGGCGGATCTGCCTTTGGTGACACCTCAGTCTATTGTACGGTGCACTGCTAGGAGAAGCCGGAGAATCAACTGTGAGGCGACTACGAGGTGGTGTTCAATGCTAGTGGCTGAGAGCGCGAAAGGGACAGCGTGCCTCACAGAAACACAAGCTTGGGCGTGTGTTCGCCCTCATTCACCAGGACCCATCTTCGGACGTCGTCTACAGTATAAAGAGGGTCAGTGGTGGACCTCGTCCGACATCCTCACTCGAACAGCACTCCTCACTCGAACAGCACTCCTCACTCGAACAGCACTCCTCACTCGAACAGCACTCACCAGTCGTTCAAGTACTCAGCCTCGCCTTCGCACACCATGTTCGCCAAGCTCTTCACCCTCTCCGCGCTCGCAGTCCTTGCTGCCGCCACCCCCGCTCCCAACGTCAACGGCGGCTCCGGCGCCGGCACCAGCGGTTGCACCACGGGCCCCATCCAGTGCTGCGAGTCCCTCCAGACTCCGAACAGCACCGCCGTCGCCCCAATCCTCAAGGGCCTCGGGATCGTCATCCAGGACCTCAACGTGCTCGTCGGGCTGACCTGCTCCGCGATCAGCGTGATCGGCATAGGTTCTGGCAACGACTGGTGAGTAGCGCTCTCAGGGAAGAGCTTGGAAGGCATGGACTGACGCGATTGATAGCAACGCCCACACGGTGTGCTGCGACGACAACAACGTCGGTGAGGATCAGACCGTGTTATTGCATGCTTGATGTTCCCGGGGCCGGTGTGTAGGACGGAGCTGACTGATCGCCAACAGGTGGTCTTCTCTCCATCGGGTGCCTCCCGATCTCCATCTAACCAACCCAAGAGGAGGGGATCAGTCATAGACGAGACTTCGGAGTCCGAGAACGTACCAGTGCAGATTGAGGTCGGAGTAGCTGTTCCATGTTTTTTGTCGAGCCTATATAACAAGTGATCACGATTTGTGCGCCGGAGGTATGAGATGTCTTTTGCCCGCACTGACGATGATATGAGCACCGGAATATCAGGATGTGTCGACACGTACATACCAATTCGACAGCTAGGGAGCGGTCAAGTGTAGCGAGATTTCCGGGGTGTCCAAGTAGAGCTTGTTACGAGTACCGCTTTCTAGTCCCACTGTTATGGACTCGTACTGAAGGAGCTCTTCGCGTTCGCCCTCAAGTCACGTTCTGGCAGGCCTTGCAACTGTAAGGACGTGGCGAATAGTGCGTACTCACCTCGCGTAGGTGGTACATAAACGAGCTGTAGCCTCGTTGCGGGCCATCCATGCTTCCTCGGGAAGTGTCGAGATTTCTCACTTGCTACGTGTGCCTTGGCTCCACCTGCATCCGACAGTAAAAGCCAATGTGATCCAATAAGCGACGTGGACGAATATATTGCGTATGTATCTTCCGGGTGTGCATGGCGCGGAACACAGTTGCTTTAGTAGTGAAAGAGTTGTCGCATGGACATACCTCCATGGTTCGTGCTACTATCTCCAACCTGCTCCCTGCCCTTCATTTAGAAATCATTGCAAATTTCCGACAGGCCTCTTCGGCAAGTTGGCTTCGAGTTCGAGTTTACAAACGTCATCACCAAAGATATCTGTGAAGTGTCCACACGTTGAATGGCACAGACACATTGGGAGACAAGAAAAATATAACATACTGTGTGTTAGAGCAGCTTGGTCGCATAGTCTCATGGTCGGAGTCGAGTTGAAGCACTGCAGGGCGACATTCGTGACGTCGACGAGTCCAGCGCTTGACGAGCGCTCCCTAGGCGGCAGGCCGGTCCGACGGCATATCAAGCGCTCGGTATGCAGAGTCTCAACGTTACGACGTCTTTCAACGTCAGCACTCACCACAACTGCTGCCTCGAGTCATATATGATACAGCTGAGCCCCAGTTTCTCTACCACATAGGTTTAAGTTCCACACTACCCGGGCCCCGACTCTGAACATACCTTTTCCAGCCTGTCACTCACGATGAGACACGGTAGGAGATTTCGGCCTTGGTATCGTTCCTGTACGTCCGTCAATACTGCCGGCACGCCACTAGCCCCTTATGGTGGATAACGTACGCTGACGCTGGCTTTCTGAAGTCACTCGAACACGCTACGACACGGGATCACACACCCTGCAGCTCAGCTTGACCTTCAAGGGCAAGCCTCACGCACCAACGCCGACTCGACAGCCCGAGCGCAGAAACCGTCCCGACCGGCATCGGAAATAGAAGAGAAAGTGTTCGGACGGTGGCACCTCCGACGTACGCCTTGCATTGACGTCGTCTTTGTGTGCAGCGTGATGCCCACTCATAATTGCAGCCCCGCAGCTCCCTAGACGCGGTAGGGAATGGAAGAGGAGACCGTTGCGCGGCTCGAGCAACCGCGTTTAGCGTATAAAAACTCTCGTTCCACCACTACTCTTCTGTCGAGAGAGGGTCCCTCAAGCCGGAACAACACTATGACGCCGATTCACCTCCTTCCCGCCATCCTTCTCGCTCTCTTCGCGGTAGTAGGCAAGGTACGTTTCGTCGTCACGCGAGATGATGTGTTGATCTCCCTCTTACTGAATTTATCTGTGTAGTCGCTGCCTCAGGACTCGTACTATGTTGAAGTAAAGTCGGACGGACATGAGGGCCCCAGCTACGCCTGGGCCATCGGCGAAGAGGAGGAGCGCCGGATCAGCGAGCTACTCGACCACGACATCCGAGACCTCGACTTCGTCGGGTTCAACATGAACACCGTTCCGAAAATATGTCCCCATTGCGGAAAGGAGACGGAGATCTACGACTGGTACGTCTCACATCGTCCTCTCGCCGTCCGAGGTACGATGACATCCGAGAGGCTCATGATGTCGTCGTGCCCATGACGCAGGTTCTGGACAGCCCTCGAACGGGGCATCCACTCCAAGGAGTGGCTCGTTCAGTCCCTCCGTAGCGGTCAGCTATCCCGCAAGAACGCCCACGACGTGTATTGCTCTCAATGTGGACATCTCACCGTGTTTCGCGATCCAACAGGTGACGAAGGCGGGATGCAGCACATCGCTCACGCGACAGTACGGTTCACCACGTTATCCCTCGTTGTCAGCTACTTACACAGCTACATGCTCCCTATGTAGCCGTACGATCGTGCGACTCGAACCTTTGGTAAACGAGATTCAGTGCGTCAACTAGTGCTCCACATCGGGAGTCCGATCGATGAGGACACTTCTTATGCTGTACAATAGGAGGCGACCGAGGCTGAGGAGATACCGGAGGGAACCGATCTCGGCTGGCGCACAAGCTGGCTCATCAAGAAGGACGCCGTCTCCGAGGAGACGCAGGGCTCGGAGGATGTAAGTAACAGCTTTCTAGCAGGGAGATACTGCGCTGTTGCTGTGTTCACGCGAACTGTCATTGAACCTAGAAGTCCGACATGCCTGCCGACTCCGACGTCCCGGATCAAGTTGGGTGGCGTCCTTCCTGGCTCATCAAGAGGGAGAACACCCCCGAGGAGCTTGTAGGCATTGTGAGTGGTCCTCAGTGCATGCCCCACAACTCTATCGCCGTCTATGCTGATTGCCTTGTCTGCCCATCAGGAGACAGAGGCAGCGGACGCCCAGGCTTCCAAGCCTAACGCGGGGGAGCCCTCTGAAGACGCTGTTGGATGGCGCCCCATCTGGCTCATCAAGAAAGACGACATGCCTGAAGAGTTGAAGGTTCGTGAGACGGCTTCGTCGCCCCTGGTCCTGGGGTCAGAGGCATCGCTGCTCACTAAACTTCGCCGTACAGGACCGCGAGAGTCTGTGAAATGCTGGAGAAGCACCATCGTGAGTCGCAGTGCCCTATAGCGACCATGCACATGATGTTTGAGATTTCGGCCGCCCGCGGTGTGACATATGTATCAGTGTGTATGATTGAGAGGGTGTATAGTTGGGATGGAGTGGCATCCTTGGGCTCCAACCCTCTCTCTGGGTATTTACGGGCTAGACCATCACGATCGGGTCAGGAGAGCTGCACACACTGGCCCCGATCTCGTTCGCAGTCACGGCACATCATGATCTTCCTGCTGCACTAGTACATTTCATATGTAGTGTCTTCGAGCAGACGCCTCAACGGCAACCTCAAACCCAGCGTTCTCGAACATCCGAAGCATATCCCGCCCCATCTCCGCCCTGACCTCCGCATCATAATTTTGCGCAAGCGTAGAGTGTGCTCCGGTCATAGTCTCCTCGAACGAGTCAACGAAAGTTCGGGTACCTGCATTGACTTCGGCTCCCGGGCACGGAGGTGGGTGTGCCGCCACCGGTGCTTGCGCTCGTGCCGATGATCGCAAAGAGCAATGAGGACCATGCGCCCTCGCAGAGCGCGAGGCTCTCGACCGTCGTCACAAGGTCGAAGGAAAGTGTCTCCAGGCGCGGGAATGGCGGCGGCGTTGACGTGTCCCGGCCATGGTAGAGGATAGCGGATAGCTCTTCGAGGAAGAAGGGAGATATGAGGGGATGTGGGTCGTCGTAGTTGTCTCGCCTAGCTCGCTTGTAAGTGGGCTGGCCGTCGTACTTGATGCGGAGCGAGCACAGCAAAGGACAGGACAGGAGAGCAGTGTACAACTCGACGACGCTCACGTTCTCGATAGATTGCGTGAGTGAGGACGAGAGAGGTGGAAGGAGAATGGGAAGACTCACGGAGCTCACCATCGGTCTTCATGCTGTAGAAGGAGTCCGGATGTTGGTAAGTCTCAGCAACGACATCGTTCACGGTGATGGTCAGACGTTCGAGTGACGATCCGAGAGCAGGGAAGAACGGCAGCCACGTATGCGACACCCAGGGCCCGCTCAGGAGGTGCAGCGAGGTCAACGACGAGCCTCAGTTTCCCCTCGGCAGCCAGGTCTCAGGCGAGTGCTGACGACTCGCATCCCACGGCCTAATCCTCTCCACAGTGATTCCACCCATTCGCGATCTCGACTAGCGAGAGGCTCCTGAGTGGGGCCGTGCGTCTTCCCCTCGCCGTGAATGCGCGCAAAGACAGCGTAGCATCCGGCAACGTAGGTTCGGCATGTGACCCGTCAAGATCCAGACGCTTGAGGACGAGGGCTTCGAGCTGGGGAAATGCGGCTAAAGGACCCTTGCCATCGGGGATAGAGAGTCGCCCGTGAATTCGGAGAAGGTGACATGGCGGACGTTGTCGAAACGTGTCAAGTGCGGGCCTAGAGCAACGTTCTTCCATGTAGGTCCAAAGCAGCATTCCTCCACGTAGTAGGAAAATTGATAACCCTTGTACACGAGATGGAGGGTTCTCACGCAGGAGGACAGATTGGGGTTAGCCTCTACGAGTTCCCCCAATCGCACAGCGCGTGGATGATCCGGGATGCGTGAGGGTTTGTGGGATTTGGAGGGGAGCGTGATGTTGGAAAGAATATGACGACAGGCAGTTGCATTCCAGAGACGGCTCACAAGCGAGCATAGGCACAGTGTATGCATGCCATCTCGCAGGTTGTGGAGTACTTGGTCGAGGAGCTCCGGTACGTCCAACGCCGTAAAGTCCGCATGCGCTCCATTGCAGTGAGGGACGACTGGCTGCGCGTACCCATGTATCACAGGATCGAGACGTCTGACATAGGAGATGGTTGAGGAGGAGCTCGAGAGGCCGTAGATTGTGAGAGCTAAATATTAGGTTGAGGCGTATTCTGACGCTACTGGCAGATGTCTATCATTGCTATGGGTCGAGAAGACGCACCGGAATGCGCAGAGTCCACTGGACGAAGAGGTAGAGAAGCAGATTGCCTCCGAGATCCAGCGCTGCACCCTCCGAGTCATCGATGGGTCACAGACGCGTGACATAACGCGTTGTGAGTGACCGTCAATTAGTACACGGGCCTTGTCTTGAACGTCTTCCACCTGTGCAGGTGTCTTCCCTGACCACCGGATCTCTCTATAGATGTCTCTGAAGCATGTGCGCAAGAAGCATGCTGTATAGTCAGTATACGCTCTTGCAACTGAATCCCTCTCCCTCTCCCTCTTTATAGGCTCCCGCCCCGCCGCCGCCGCGAGCACTGACGTAGTATCCCCACTTATCTGCCCTCTCTGCGTCCAATACGACGGTCGCACCGCGTTCTCGAACGCGATGGTGCGCAACCACGCAGACTGGAAGTCGCAAATCTCGCATCGACTCCTCCGCGGTGTTTGGTCGAGGATCGACTCGGGCGAGCACGCCGGCCAATCAGATCCGCCCGGGCCGGAAGATCGCGCGCTTGCAGAGTCAGGCCAAACTTTCGCGCGCGCGGCTTCTCTGTGAACTTCCTTGTATCACTTCTGTCTGTGCTGCTGAGACGTACGATCGACTGCTTGCTGCCTGCTCGATTTGGAGGAGGACGAACAAGACATGGACACGACTCGGAGCTTGCAACAACACGGGAAGAATACTATCTGGTTCGTCTATGTACAGTAAATACTACTGTTCCCCGACGGTCTCGTCGAATGCGATCTCTTTAGGTGAGGTCTATGTTGCTGGTGGAGAACGATGACATGGCGTATGGAGGCAGTTGGATGCGTAATCCGGTGAGTCTCTGATCCTTATCTACTCTTCATCCCGTACCAACCGTACATGTGTCGATCGCTTATGTGCATGACGGTCAACTTGTATGTCTATGCATATGTTCGACTACCCGCCTGCTACACCTCGTACATGTCTCTGCCATCGCTCGACTCAACTGGATCTCTGCATCGGTCTTTCTCTCAAGTACATGCATACAACTTGGCTATCGGTCGCTCAGAAACAGTCACAACAGCATGCACTCCTCTCTAGCTCCGTCTCCTCGATTTCGCTCGTCGATGTCCCCTTAGAGGGTGACTGGGAGACACCCGACGGAGAGAAGGCCGCCTGCATACCCAGATCAGTATGGGAAACTTCGCAACGGCGAGCACAGCGAAATGCAGTCTGGATCCCTCACCGAAGGAGTTGTTCTCGCAGCAGACGGTGTTCGCAGAGCTGTGAGATATGTCAGTCCTCCCTCATCTGCACAATCTCACCCCTTAGAGAAGACTCACCAAGAGCTACCAGAGCCGACGCCGATGGCAGTGATCGGGGAGCAGCTGAGGCCCACCATTGCGGTGACGTCCTGGACGACGACCCCGAGGGCGGCCAAGATGGGAGCGACAGCCTTGCTGTCGGCCTTCTGGACGCTCTCGCAACATTGGATCGCACCGGTGCTGCAGCTGCCGGCGCCGGAGCCAGAGCCAGAGCCAGAGCCACCGTTGGGAGCGGGGGTGGCGGCAGCAAGGATCGCGAGAGCGGAGATGGCGAAGAGCTTGGCGAACATGGTGTACGAGTGAGCTGGCGGGGGATGGAACGTTTGAACGACTGGTGAGTGCTGTTCAGTGAGGATGCTCTGACCGAAGGGGGCTTTATATACAGTGAACGCTCTTAGCTCCGCGTGCTCGCACCTTGCGCGTGCGTCGTCGCATGCTACTCGTTTAGTATTTCCACCTCTTCTTGTGTGCATGACCTCACACGTATCATAGGCACTGGCAGTGGGCGACGGAGGAGACAGCAATTGGACTCCTGCACCCTGCTTCAGGCGTCGAAACTGGGGTACTCCCGGGCCGCACGGCTCACCCTCTGTTGGCGAAAGCTTGCATGAACCAGTTGCCGCCAGGAACCTCCCTCGCCTGTCAAAAAGCTCATCTCCGGGACCGCTCGGCAAACCCCTCGTCTTCGACGCATGTACGACCGCCTGATCCAACGTCACTGTCTGTCTCGCCTCATCTTCTCCGTGGACGTGCTGCTCCACCTAACCAGGTTCTGAGACACCCTGCTGGCCTTCCTCCGCGGGCTCGCTGGCCGCGGCCTGCCAGACCACAACCTGCTGCATCGAAGGCGACTGCAGGGGGGTGCGTGTACGTGGAGTCTGGAGATGTCCATGCCGTCTTCCTTCCGCACTATGCCCCCTGGGACACCGCTGGATGAGGTCACCGTGCCCGTGCCTTAATTTTGTCTCAACGGCAAAATGCATTCTCTGCTCGCCTCCGCGCCCTTCCCGCTCCAAAGAGACAGAGGTATCGTACTTATGGGGACTTCCGCCAGCCTTCATCGAGGATGCTTCTGATAGACCGGTACGTACTCGCGAATGGTCCCGCTGTCAAACTGACTGCTTTCGTCCCTACAGACTACATGTATAGACCTGGCTCGTCTCATCCGCGCCGGTGCGGTTCATCCGGACCCCCCCCACGCTCACGACAATGTTTCTCAATGGCATGTGGGTTTTGCTCCTTCTCTCCGTATATGCGGTCGTGATGGACCAATTGAGACGTGTACCGAAGTCTCATAACCGTCGAAGCTTCGAGATAACGACCTTTCCGGCGGCATCGCGAAATGGTTCCATGCCCAACTGATTCCGTTACGAGATGCTACTGACATTCATACACCAGCTAACAGGAACAACAACCCCGAGGCTCGCTCTACTTCCTACAGACAGCTGATCCTCGTTCATTCTCCCACGACAACGAAGAGTACGCCGCCAGGATGCATTGCTTAGGTCGAGATCGGGGCGCACCCGATCCCAATGAGGCCACCTGCCACCGTCCGAGTCAGCACGCCTCCGGATGCATGGGATGAAAGAAAGCCCATTCAAGCCGGTCTGGAGCTCACGACGTACCCAGCGAGGTGTTATCGCAGCAGACAGCCTCTGTACCGCTGCAACGAATAGACACGGTCAGCGTCCAGATGCTCCCTTGTCCCCACGGGAAACGCGACGCACCAGGAGTCGCCCGAGCCTACGCCGACGACGGAGATCGGAGAGCAGCCGAGGCCGACAACCGCGCTCACGTCCTGGACGACGATCCCGAGCGCGCCGAGGATGGGCGCGACGGCCTTGCTGCCGGCGGTGTCCGTGCTCTGGCAGCACTGCGCGGTGCCGGTCGCGCACTGCCCGAGGGCGGAGGTGGCGGCGGCAAGGATGGCGAGAGCGGAGGCGGCGGAGAGCTTGGAGAACATGTCGGTTGGGGCTGAGGAGGCTCGGAAGCTGCTTAGAACGACGATGAGCGTTCGTTGGGAATCTCGAGCGAGCTGACTGGAGGTTTTATAGGGGTCTGGGTTACGCTTGCGACGATGATAAGGTCGATGACGCGTAGCCCGTGCGCGAGCACCGGCACCTTTGCTGTGGTCGTGGACTCGCGGGTCGCGCCGGCCGTCGTGTTCTGTCGCTGCTCGAACCATACTACGAGTGCTCGGAGGAGGACTACGGGCTTCCGCGCAAATGCGGGCACGCGTCCATGTGGTACGACACGACACTCATCTCCGTGCTCGTGAGCTTGCTTCTGATGACGCGCGGGCTCCACCCGACCGAAACGAAGACGGCTGGCACAGCGTCCGTAGAACTGCTATTGGTGAGTACGGTTTGTATGCGCCTGTGGTCACCGGTAACAGTGCCTTCTTTCCTCTAGGTCGCGGCGTGCTCAGAACACCACCCTTGTATCGGGGCTTATCGACGTCTCTGTGCGGCACACGCGGGGACATTGATATTGTTGTCCTCGTTTGGTTGACTGCTCGGGGTATGCTCCTCCGCCGCTCACAGTCGGAGAACGGGGCGATATGCGGAACGATTGTGAAGGCATGCCGTATCCGTGCCCACTTGAGTGGCGAAACGGCCGAAGGCTTCGTCTGTGCCCGTCTTCCCTGAGGCTGTCGCACAAAAAGCCGGTGCTATTCGCATCGCCCTTGTTTCATGGCCGCTGTACGACCGTATTCGAGTCCCTATGAAGTCATCGTCAACGAACCACCGCAGTTTCAGCCGGTCAATGGCCGCACGGACAATTACGTCGGACATCTTCCGTGTCCGGTGAGAACTCTGAAGACGAGCTCGTGAGACGCACGTCCTCGTCGTCCGCGGCGCTGATGACTTCACGGGAGATCGTTCAGCATCCCCTATCGCGGTAGCCGTGTGCGCGACGCTTGCTTGTGATTTCGGGCGTGTCTCGCACGTCTTCTCACCCAATTACTGACGGTACTCACAGGAAAGCCTTTGTCGCAGATGATGTCTTGTGCTATGTCCTATACGCCGCCTACAATTTCCCAGCAGCACACGTGCATCAGCGACACCGGGATCCATGTTCATTGCCAGCTTGGTACGTGATGACAATCATCTGCGAAGCAGTAGATGTGACAACCCGCAGGTGCACGATTCCACACCTATCAGGCGGTACTATACGGCGACCCCTTCTAATTTGAACTCAAGCGTACACGCACAGCAGAACTATCGCAGACACACGGCAGTCTCCGCACCCGACTAGCACCCATCTACAGCATTTGTACTACAACATTACGCGTCCACCCAATTCGCAGGCCTGGGTCAAAGGAAGATCGGCACGCAGCCAATGGAGACTAGAGTGCCTGAATACCGCGGGTCAGTTGCCTCGTGCACTCCTCTACGAATTGTCTGGTGCCGTCTGGTACTCACCGACGCTGTTGTTCTCGCAACACACCGTGTGGGCGGAGCTGCCAGAGTAGGACGCCCGTCAGCAATGCATTATGCGCTCCTCGACGATCGATGACCGCCCGCTGGATGAACACAAGTGTGCACGTACCATGCGCTCTGGCCGAGGCCGACGACCGTGATGGGGGAGCACTGGAGCCCGACGAGGGCGTCCACGTTCTGGATGACGACGCCGATCGCGCTGAGCACGGGCGCGACGGACGAGCTCGAGGCGGGGACGACCTGCTGGCAGCACTGGATCGCGCCTGTGCTGCAGGACTCGTCCTGGGCGGGCGTCGGGGTGGCGGCGGCAAGGATCGCGAGGGCGGAGAGGGAGAGGAGGCTTGCGAACATGGTGAGTGCGAGTGCGACGGGAGTGTCTGTTGAGGTGCTGTTCGCGCGGCCCCGACTTTTTATAGATGGAATAGATGGGCTCGTTGCGAGTTGCTTGAGCGCGTCATCCTCTCAGGCAGGTTGCTTCGAGAGATGGCGCGCGGACCGGAACGAGGTGCGTGACATACATTGTCAGGCTGTCTTCCTTACGGACGGTATCTGACTCTGCTTCGTTGAAGGGAAGTAGGACGACTCTCATTCAGGTCGGTGTGCTGATCGGTGATTCTTTATCGTGTGTAGCACTAGCAGGCCATGACTATTCTCACATCAAGGTTGTTCTTGCAACCATACCGTCCGGTTCGGTATGGGCCCTTGCCGTGGGTAGCACGGTATTTGCTAATCGTACGTCGTCTATGTCTAGGAAGCCAGCCACTTTCCGCCTATAATACACGGTCAGCATCACACACAACTCACGGCTGTCAAATACTGAGCTACTGTATAGCAGGTGTCCGGCCGACTCTCGACTTCGAAGGAAAGCGACCTCGGGTGCGTTCACCAAGAATGAGGCAGCATCTAATCGCCCATCCAACCGCTTTACGTGCGCGAAGAACATGCGGCTGCAGCACGCCGCTGGCATCGTTTCAGGGATCGTCATAGCCGTACACTCGTAGATGAAAAGGCCGCTATGCTTCCGCAGCACCGTGCGTTCTGCCGCTCGGTGTGCCTGTGAAGTCATCGAAAACCAGCGTCGAAGTGAGGGGTTATCGTTTATGCGTACACGCTTAATCACCGTCTTCGAGGCGCTGTCCTCCCCAAGCCAGGCTAACTGAGCGATCATCCTCGTGGTCCGCGGTACCGCTACTACCATGACCCCATGCTCTGTCGTAGGATCATGGTGCAAGGTGCCTGACCCATTGGACATATCTTCGCACCCCTACTAGACTTGCTGATGACCAAAGCTCGGCTTAAGAGCGGTTCAAAACCCGACGGTGCGTGAAACATGCTTTATTTGTGTAGGAAACACATGTCGATATTCACCAACACACACTGCAGTACACACATGACGGACCGATCACGACTCTAGTTCTCGACTTGGTATGCCATCGTCGCTGATGCGCTACGATGGTGATTCGCTCAGAGCGAGATCGGGGCACAGCCGATTCCAATGAGGCCGCCTGCAATACTTCGAGTTAACGCACAGCCGCACTCATACGAGATGCGAAGAGTAGGCAAGTCCCAAGCTATCGTGAGCCAACGACGTACCCAACGAATTACTGTCGCAGCACACAGCCTCCGCATCGCTGCAATAACCAGTCAGCAAACGCGCTCTCGGCCGTGCACAGTGACACACGCCCTCGAAAGGACTCACCAATTGTTGTTCGAGCCGACGCCGACGACGCCGATTGGGGAGCAGTTGAGGCCGATCAGCGCATTCACGTCCTGGACGACGATCCCAAGCGCGTCGAGGATGGGCGCGACAGCCGCGCTGTCGGCCGTGCTTGTGCTTTGGCAACACTGCGCAGTGCCGGTCGTGCACTGGGCCCAGGCGGTGGTGGCGGCGACAAGGATTGCCAGGGCGGAGAGGACGGTGGATTTGGCGAACATGGCGGATACGATGGCGTAGAACAACGGTGGGTACGGTTCTGTGGAGACTTAGAGGGAGCTGACGGGCGGTCTTTATAGGTATCCGTCTGGGTCTCGCGGCGCGCGGCGGCGACTCATGGCGTGATTCTCGGAATATGCTGAGATACCTACACTCAGCGTGGCCGACGATTTCTCGCACATGCTATCGTCAACTGCACATTTTGTGCATGACGTTCTCGTGTGTATGCGGCTATGGTAACTACGCATACTGCCTCCGCAGGACTCCTATTGGTGTCTGTGACCGTGCTGGATGAGAACACACCCCAGCATCGGAGGTTGTTGACATCTTGCCATCTACATGCCTGCGGGCCGTCATTGCATGTCGCGAGTCTGTTCTGACAGCTGCTAGAACGCAAGTTATACCATCATAGCGTTGGTCCGTCCCTCTATGTCCTCTACGCGGCAGTATGGCCCCTCCGTCTTCTTGTATTCTCAGTATTATCCCAGTTATCGTAGTACAATTTCAGCAACGCAGCCTGAGGACACAAGCATACGGTTCCCGCGCGGCGAGAAGTCGGTGGCCACAAGGTGCTCGTGTTATGTCAGCGTATTTCCGCTGTGTTCGCACAGGCGAGTCCGCCAATTCAATCCTCAGGCCTCATTATGGGATCATTGGCACTTACTCATCATCGCGCTGCAACGTCTTTCAGAGCTATACCGTATCAACGTTGAGGTGTCCACTGGTATATTGCCGGACACTGTCAGACAGATGCTGCTTATTCGGTCTATTCGTAAGTACCGATACTGTTCGACAAGACATTCTGCACGCGTCCGTTCAAGACAAGAACATCTGATTATATCTCGCACCCCGGCAACTACCGTGCTTCTACTATCAGGGTGTGCGTTACTCCTTATCTTTCGCTCTCCTGCTACGCTGTATCGTCGTGCCATAAAGCTTCACGGACCTATCGTGCTGTGGTATCTCATGCCGCATAGTAAAGCGACGCCGGGTGTTGCAGCTACAGGACATGCATGCATAAATGGCGACTCGAGGTGCACCAGGTACGAATAGGTAATGCAGAAACGAGTAGGCGACGACGGGTGAATAACTCGTGCGACAATCTCCTCGTCCACAAGCTGTCATATCCACTGCCAGTGACCGGACTCTTCACGACTCGTTAGTAGGGGCTGACGGGATGACGTGCACAAACAGGGCCAAGCAGAGCCGAAGACCGGTTGATTTCTTCCTTTCGACTCTCCTCACGCTCTGTATTTTATCACTTGGCGACCTCTTGAATCATGGGTAAGCTCTCTATCTACTAAGCCTAGGATCAAGTTCTACTTCCACACATTGTCTTGCGCAGTAGTCTAACTTCAAGTTGACATCGCCCATGCGGGCGAAGACTCTGCTTTACAGAAGGTCTTGGGGGTGCCAGAGCTACTGGACGAGATCATAGACGTGCTCTCGGACAATCGATACGCTCGCCAGTGCTCGCTTGTGAGTTGCCGCTGGAATGTTAGGGCATGCCGTCTCCTCTTCGCCAAAGTTACCCTTCCCTCCACTATCACCGACTCGGACCCTTCCTACAACCCCATTCCACCACGAGTCGCACGATTTTAAGAGATAGTGCAAAGGGATCCCACCGTACCCCTATGCGTCAAGTCGTTGAATCTTGTCCACGCTGGCTTACCCCGTCGCGAACACGAGGACAAGGACGACTATGGGGCAGGGCCGACCCCATGGGGAGAAATCGACCTTTCTCATCTCTCCCGTCTCTCAAACGTCCGCTCTGTTACCCTCTCAGAATCTGCACGTGATTCTTTGATCGACGCCTGGAGGGCTCTCATCGCTGTGTTTCCGCTGATAGAAAGCCTCACCTTCGACCGCGTGACACTCCCCGAAGACGGGCCTCCCGAACCTACATGTCTCGCTCCCGGCCGTCGCACGTAGCTACATACATTCACGAAGAGCGAACTTCGTCCGAGGCCCCTCAAGAACATTTCACTCATCGACGTCTCAGGCCGCCATGAATCTCTGCAGTGCGAGTCCTTCGTCCTCGCCCAGGCCCTCGCCGCTGCTGGCGAACTTTTATCTTTGACGTCACTGCACCTATCCAGTGCAGTAGGGATCTCGTACCCCTGGCTCTCCCTTCTCCCGGCGGTCGGACGCTCGCTGGAGCATCTTTCCATCACTATGAATGACATCGCCATGTCGCCAGGGCCTACATGCTTCTACGTCGGAAAGACTGCGATTCAACTCCGTGCGTTGTTTCTTTTTTCTCCGCCGTCTCGCACCTACCTATCGTCTGCCGTGCTCTTCTCGGCCATATAGGAGAGTGCTTCGCAGAGTTTTACACCGCGCTGTCCAGCTGTCCGCGCCTCCGTACGCTTTGCGTCAAGTACGACGGAGATCCGACTCTCGCGCTCGCGATGTCTGTCAACAATGGCGAGCCGAACCCGCTCATATCCCCCTTATTCCTCGAAGAGCTGTCCGCCCTCCTCTCCCGGGACATGGGAACGGACGTCGCCACACCGCCCTTCCCACGCATAGAGATGCTCTCCTTCGACCTCTTCGCGACCGTCGAGAGCCTCGCGCTCTGCACGGACACTTGGCGTGGGCCGTTAGCGGCGCTCACGAGCACTACCAGTACGGCTGGGACATGCACCGCGCCCGGTACGGACGGACGCCCACCGCGCTCTTACCCACAGTTCCGTCGCGTGCGGGTGATGTTCGAGGAGATCATGGAATACGCCGGGTTTAGGTGTGCGGAGGGCTGGGATGCGGAGGTGAGGGCGGCAAAGGGGCGCGAGAAGCTGCGGATAGTCGAAGAGGTCGAGGTGTCGGTTCGGCAGAGCGACGCGGTTATAGCGGAGACGGGCGCACCTGATAACGGTGCCCAGGGTGGCTGGCGGAGACAGTCCAGCTGGAGCTGGAACTGGAGATGACGTTGTACGCGGGGTTGAGAACAAGAGCATGAGGAAAGTTCGGAGTCAGATTGGAGATGTTTTCCTGTATTGAATCTGTGATCGAATATAGATCTTTCCGTGTTCTCAACAAGGTGGTGAGCGACCTAAGGTGGCGAGGCAAACAAGCTTGTGGACGTTATATTGTTTTGCAAGCTCTTCGATAAGTCGAAATCGACCGTGCAGGAAGGGCTGGGAATTCCTTCCTCAGATCACCACGGCCGAAGTTCTTATCGAACCTTCGACCTCTGCCTCAGCTGTTTATGTTGTCTAGCTTCAGACATCGGATACCCGAAGCTTGACTACGGTGTTTTGGTTCTCACTGCCTGCATGGTAAACTTAGTACCATTGCCAAGACAAGAGCGAGGAGTACCGTTTTGAATGATAACTCAGTATCCTTCGCTTTTCTCAGAAGGAGCGGTACCATCATTCGGACTCGATGCACGATGTCGATGGTATGATCTGTTGAGGGCAAGAGCAGACGGAGCCGATCTGTTGTAGCTCGTCTACTTGCTGGTGTTGCATCTGTGTAATAGTCCATTGTCCTTACAAACGATCAGTTAGCATCTCATGGTGCGGGTGGTTGATCGTGAAGCGTGACTCACTGTAGCTGTGATTTGCACCGACTGCCCACGTCCCCGCGTGTAGAAGATGAGTCCGTAACGCGTGCGATGTAAGCACAGCATAGTCAGAAAGATTCTAGTGCTGCGTGTTCGATCATGACATGGTGGACAAATGATAGATCTAGATGTCATCATCCTTGAAGCTTTGAAGAGCGCTACATGATATGTAGCATTGGGTCGTAGCTGACGACTCCCCACGTCGTAATCGATATCAGAGAGTTGACTGCACAGAGGAGTGTGTCGCCTCACCTTCGCTGCGTCTCGCAGTGACATACCAAAATACTCACGCCTCGCCCGCGTCTCCGTCATCCCCCTCTCCCTCTTCCTCATCTTCGTCCTCAGCCTCCTCGGCGTCGTCCACCCCGATATCGACGCTCCCGGGGGCCGGAAACCACCCGAACGTGCGCAGGTCGACTTTCATCTCCCCGCCGCGCGTGAGCACGACGTCCACACCCTCCGCGAGGAGCGCGTCCCGCTGGCGCGTCGCCCCGTCCGACCCCGGACCCCGGGAGGATATGACGCCCGATGCGGAGAGGACGCGGTGCCAGGGCACTGGCGGGTTCGCGTTTGGGGAGAGAAACTTGAGTGCTGGACGAGCACCGCGAGCATGCAGCGCGGGAGTGTACGTCAGCATCACGATGGGTAGTAGGCAGACAGAGATTCTGGAGCCGACCTTGCCCGACGTGTCTAGAGTAGGAGGGCATCCCGATGAGCTTTGCGATGTGACCTATGGGAAGTGCGTCAGGAGAGCACTTCGACGTTCCGAATCGTTCACCGACGCACCGTAGGAAGTGACCCGTTGAGGCGGAATCTGGCGGACTACATTGTAGACCTATCTCGACGCCTGAGTATGTGGTCGAGCGACGACTTGTAGGATAAGAAATGGACTGTACCGCTGTATGGAACTGGTCCCCGTCTAGCGGCATGACGGCCGTCTACAAGAAAGTTGTCACCGCACGCAGGCGTGACGTCGAGTCAGAGAAAAGACGCGTTACGTCACGCGTTTCGTCACTTCCCCAAGGCTCCGAGTAGACGCTCTCCAGAGCGTTTGTGACTTCAAGTTCGTATGAGCTACATACACCCAACCCTTTGCGCGACACGATCTACGTATGCAGAGATGGGGACGATCGCACACATACACATGCGCCGGACTGCACTGACATCTCGCCCTTTAGGCTCTCACCCGCCGGCGGGCCCGGGGACCAACGTAACAGCGACCGACAAGTTCTCACTACAACTGCCCCTCGTCCACTGCCGAACGATGCGGGACCGCAGGCTCTACCGCCGTTTCAGAGCGCACGTAAGCCCGCGTTCGAGCGGCCAGAGACGAGCACTCACCGAAGAGCACCTCCCGCGCGCCGAACCGGACCTCGACCGCCTTGTACCCGACCGCCGCGAGCCAGGGGAGCGCGCTGAGCTCCATGCACTCGAACCCCGCCTCGTCGTAGCCTAGCCCGTGCTCGACAGTGAGCACATGCTGCGCGGGGTGGGTGCAGGTGCGCGGCGGGTGCTTCGGGCCGTGGTAGGGACGCACGTCTGGGAGAGCGGCGACATCCGCATCGTCCGCGTGCTGGTCTGCCGGGGTCCATTGCGAGGACGGCCCCTGTGGAACCGGCGCGGCGTGCGTGACGTCCTTGCGTTGGCGGTGAGCACGCCCTTTTCCCTTGGGTGTGCAGGCTTGCTTCTTCCCCTTGCCCTTCCCTTTCGTCTCCGCAGGGACCGGCGCCGCGCTCGTGATCGTTGTCGCGTTCGCCGCCGCGTCCCAGTTCCGCACCGGCACGAGGACGCTTGCTGTCGCCTCAGCCTTCACCTCCGTCGTAGGAGCTTTCTTCCCGCGTGGCTTCCTCTGCGCTGGGGCGCGCTTCTTCGTGCTACGCACAGTAGCTGGTTCTATCTTCACAGAGACAACGCCTGCGGCGCTAGCCTCCCCGTCCACAGCGGTTCCGAGCTGAGCGTGAGGGTCGACGGAAAGAACCGGCTGTGTGTTCTTTTTCCGCCCCCGTTTTTGAGGAACTATGCATGACATCAGGTCAAGCTTGCAAACGAGGGTCTGACGACGGTACTCACCGGTCGTCGACGGAGCGCTGCCGTCGTTGGCATTTTCTGTCTTCACGCGAACGTCTGCCACGTGCAGCTGCTGAGCCTGAGACGCGTCCTCGACCTTCACTTTGCGTTTTCCGCGCGCCTTGTTGAGCTGCTCGCCAGCGGAAGCGTGCTTCTGCTCCTGCTTCTGCTCCTGCTCCTGCCCCTTCGTCTGCTTGTTCTTGTTCTGCTTTGGCGCTTTCTCCTTTGCCTCCGTCGGCGACGCCGGGTTTTGCCGCCTCCGCGCGAGGACGATGCAAAGGGGTTCTGCGAGACGGTATCAAGGGTTGATCAGTCAGTCGACGTTACGAACGAACCACGATCGTGCTCCGAGGACACTCACCGTCGTCTTCGTCGTCATCCAAGACGAAGGCGTTCAGGGGTCGCGGAGGACGCGGGACGGCGTCCTGTAGCTCGCGTTTGACTGGTACTGCGCCGGCTTCGTTACGCGCCGCGGGCTGAGTGGATTGCGCGTCGACCGTGGGGTACACGCTAGTATCCAGTGCGATCGGATCCTGCTGGCCCGTCATGCCGAGGTCAGTATCGCTGGAAGCGATGAACACGACGGTTCGCACTCACACCGACACTTTGGCTCTCAACAATCGAAGCAGGGGCGGCGTTCGCAGAATCCGCCTGCACCGTGGTGGCGGTGGCCGCTCCCACCCTCGGCTCGATCTTCGCTTTCGTCTTCATTACGCGGCGACCACCAACGTACCGCGCGTACGCGCCTGGCCGGACAGGGATCGCACTCGGGCGTGGAGCGTACTTCGGCGACCCTATCGATGTCGAGTGGCGAACGAGCAACGTAGCGTGTCCGCGGACATCGTTCGCGCCCGACCCAGGACGTCCGGGCCGGTAGGGCTGGGGAGTCCCCGGTCGACTGCCGGACGAGGGTGAAGGTCCGTCCGGGGAACGAGGGCGGGGCGGTATGTCCGCTGGAGCAGGGTATACGCCGGGGCTCGAGATACGAACTGAGAGGTGTGCTGTGTTGCTGTGGAGCGGTGCAGAGTTGGGTGCATGGTTTTTGCTTCCATCCGCGCCTGGGCGGCCAGGTCTGTGGGGTTGAGGAGTCCCGGGCCGACTTCCAGACGAGGGTGACGGTCCGTTGGGCGTGCGGGGACGGGGAGGAACATCCTCTGGGGGCGGAAAGTGCGATGGGCTGGGAGGAAAGGAGAGCGAAGGATGTTGAGAAACGCAAGTAGCAGGTCCTGCGTCGCTCGTACTAGAGCCTAGACGGGAGGGTTCAGGGGTTCCCGGGCGACTACCGGACGAGGGAGAGGGCCCATCGGACGTGCGAGGGCGGGGAGATATGTCCTCTGGAGGAGGCAAGCTGCCTGGGCGCGGAACGAGGTGCAAAGACGGCTGAAGATCAGTGGCGGTTGTGGCAGCCTCGGGCTGCTGTTCGACGGAAGAGCTGTCCCTCAAAGCTAACACGCGAGAGTGCGCGGGGAATTGCTTCGGGACCGAAGAAACCAGAGCAGGCGAGGAACAGACGAATGGCGAGGTTGGCGGAGACGATGAAGGATGACGGCGGTCGTCATCGGACAGGTGTAATGAGAATGGAGACAGAGAGCGAGGCGAAGACAGCGGGGAGGCGAAGAAAGAAGGAGAAAAGAACGAGTCTTCGACTTTGACTTGTGGGCTTGGCATACGAGGCGGATTGGGTATGATCTGAGGAGTCGGCATTAGCATAAGAGGGCGAGACAGTTGGAGAGCAGGCTCGAGGTGCCGATGGGTTTTGAGACGTTTCGGTTGCGACTGGGTCGATGACTCAGCGGCCGCGAGATCAGTTTCATCTTGGAGAGCTACTCGGCCGAGGGCACGGAACGGGTCCACAACAGCTAACTCGTCTGCGGGAGTCGAGCGAGAAAAGACGTGAGCATCAGCAGGGTTTTCGGGGTCGTCGGAACGTGCGTTAGAGCGAATAGCGGAAGTGGGGATCTCAGGCCAAGGATCCGAGCGAGCGACATTATTGGCAGGTCCAGAGACACGAGACGGAGCGCCGGTTACTGCAGTAGCATCGTAGTACACGAACCGTTTGCGCTTGAGGCGAGGCGGAAGCGAAGGTGCAGGATCCTCCTCAGGCACAGAGAGTCCAGAGCGGGTATATGCGTCGGAACCGACATCATCTTGACTGTCCGAGTAGGTATATGCGGCATAATAATGTTCAGAAATCTCCTCCGAGAAGTGTACTTGACGAGGACGACGAGGGACGGGTCGACGTTGAGAAGACAAGCGGAGAGCAGACTTGAGAGCATGGGAGACAGCGTAGCCAGATCTCTCTTGATGGCCAGAGCAGATCTCGTATGCATTGGTAGATCCCACAGAGACGGCGGGCCAGAGGACATCCGAGCCTTGAACGAGTGTAGATGGTGCGTCCGACACTCTTGCGGCGCAGGTAGAGCAAGCAGGATGGGGATCCGTGTCGTGGGCGCGAGTGTGCCGCACACGAGCCGCAGACTGTTGAGAGATATCCTTCGCGTTTGTGTTCTGCCCCTGAGTCGTTCCGCGGGTCTTGGCCTTCTTGCGCCGCGGCGGCGCGAGCGAGGGGGACTCGGCGCGTTCGCGCTTGACATGGATGTCGACAATAGGAGACTCACGAGGCGGCCCAGCGTCGCTACAAGCATCGTTCCTAGACGTCGTGCCCCTCCGCGCATCGCCCTTCTTGCGTCGGCCGCCAGTCCGTCGCTGCAGCCAATCGTCGACGAGAGCAGGGTCGACGTTGCGAGTGCTAGCCCAGTTAGTGCAGAAAGATGTCGTGGGTCTGAGAGATGACTGTCCGAGGACGCCGTTGAGCTCGGCACGGTGCGTGCGGGAGAGCGATTCCAATGGCTTTGTAGAGAGCCGGTGAACATCGGATTTGACGTCCTCCGAGTCGTCGTCGTGGCCGCGAGCAAGAGCTGCAGATCGGGTCGTACGTTTCTTCGCCGCCGTCCTTGGCATAGTCCTGGGCTCCTGAGGCTATGAGAAGAGAGGAACACCGAAGGGCGATGGTGGTGGTACGACGCCAACTCTCGACTTGGACATTTGATTCTGTCACACACCAGCGCCTACATGACCAGTGTGTCACGTGTATGTGACTCCTCGTGTCGTGTCACCGATGCCGCGAGGTGAACGCGTCTCACGCGTCCCTTTTCCCAGGTCCACACCCAAGCTCCGTCACGGGTTGTCTGTGAGTTTTTGTAGGTAGGATCCGGTGAGTGCGCATCGACTTTCTCCAATCCCTCGTAACCCGAGGACATACGTCAACACGCATCGCTGAGCAGGAACAAGCATCGCCGAGAAGCACCTCTCTTTCCGCGCCTTCTCGTTCAAACAGACTCACCTTCGCGGGTGGAAGGCGGTGAGAAGCGCGAGACTTCTAGTATTCGTGACGTTGTGATCCGGTTGGTATTGAGATGATGAACAGATTAGAATCGAGGGCCTGCCCGCAAGCACGCACGCTCTATCAGCACGGACTCGGGCTCCGGGTCGCGGTCAACAGCGGCGCACTGCAGTCGATGCTCGCCACCTCTTTTGGCACAAACGGAATACAGTTGTTGTTCCAAGGCTTCACCACGGTCACAGACGTTAGCGTCAGAGGTCAATGGCCCTGGTGCCTGCCAGCATGGATCAAGCAACCCTACGTGGGCGACAGCATGCGACGCAAAATCAAGTTGACGCCAACGACACGGCACGCACCTCCATCTATGCACCCGAACGGACGTGTATATCACGCGTGCCCTCTCCGTCCCAGACCGGACGCAACGCTCCCCAGCCCAGCGTCCAGCGTCCGGCATCCACACACCCTCGTCGTTCGAATCACAACCCACCCCACTGCAGACATGCACACCCGCATCCCCACTTCGCCCGCCCTCGCCGTCCTCACCCTCGGCCTCGCCTCAATCCTCGCCGCCGCCACCCCGCTCCCCGCCCCGGCCCCGGCCCCGGACGTGTCGACGATCGGGAACGGCTCCGAGGGGCTCTGCGGCGCCTCCGCCCTCCTCTGCTGCCACACCGTCGAGCCCGCGGCGAGCCCCGTCGCGAGCACGCTCCTCAAGGCCGTCGGCGCCGCCGTGCAGGACGTCGCGACGCCCATCGGGATCACGTGTGCGCCGCTCTCCGCTGGGGGCGTCGGCGGCGCGGGGGCGTGGTGAGTCGCCGTGTATTGTCGTCTCCTAGACGAGAGTTGACATGGAGGTCGTGGTATTTCTCTCTAGCTCTGCGAATGCGGTGTGCTGCGCGAACGAGTTCGGTAAGCTTGGGCCATGCTTGACTCTGAAGCTGAGGATGAGTGATGACTCTGACCCCGTGGATGGGACGCAGGCGGATTGCTCGCGGTCGGATGCCTCCCCGCGTTGGTGTAAGGATCCTCGTACAGGCTGGCGGAAAGAGTCCGCGGTACCGGACATGGTGGTGTATGAGGGACCTAGCTATACCGTCGAGCGATCTGACAACAGTCGTGAACCACGTCTTCGAATGTATGCCTGTAATGCGACTTGCGGATCGGCTATATTCGTGTACATCAATGCGACAGAGTGAAGAGAAGAGAATGTCGGGCACAGACCTTTGCGCATTCATCCCTAGGCTAGCAGCAAAAGACGTTCAAGACCGTAAGGGCCGGGCCGGCCCGTTGCCAAGCGTGACAGGCAACGCGTTATGTATCGCGTCTGTCACCACCGAATGACTTCTGTCCAGTCACACGCACTTGAGTACCAGCCGCTCGTAGAAGAATGGCATGTGCCGTTATCAACTCTCAAGTTCCATCTCAACCACCATGTTTCGTCCACGCAACAGCCAGCTCACCTTCCCAACCGACATCTTCTACCCAATCTGCGAACATCTCGACCCCAAGACACTCGAGAATCTGCCATCGCCTCGTTGCGCCCGCACGGCAGCACTTATTCCGAGGTGACATCTTGCTCGGGCGGGCGGTGGACGACCGAACCTTTCTTACGGCTCCTCCGCTCCTCCTTCTTCTCCTCTTTTAAAGCCGGACTCGTACTTACGGAGCCTCACCATCGACTCTCTCATTTTTCCGCCCGTCGTCACCCCCGAGTCTCTAGTATCTTAAGTCCTTTGCGCTCTTCACGAACCTCCAACACCTCACGCTGTGCTCCCCACTCCGATCGTGGGATCAACTGTTCCACGACGGCCTCGCGCTGGTCCCTTCGCTGCAGTCACGGTCCTTGAACTGCGCCTGCGTGAATCTCTCTCGGACGAAAGTGGCTGGCAGTCCGAGGGGAGGACGTACGCGGGCCCGACACCTGGAAAGCGTTGCACGACACGAGAAGTTGTGCTGTCTTCGACGATGCGCGCCCGGGAGTCGATCTGGAGGAGGAGGTGCATCACGGGATCCTCTAGACGTGGACGTGGTAGACCGCCGTCCGTCCGATTCCATTACCGCCTGTAAGTACTTGGGTGAGCATGCAGTATTCTCGCCCGGCGCGTCGGCGAGAGACCTACAGGACTGCATGAGGGCTACTCGCAGTGAGCGCTCACTACCACTCACGCATTGAACGTCCGACCTTCCTATTACATTTAATTTATGCATTCACCTCTCACTTGATCTCCCACTGATATCTCGCGTGTCGCAGGCTGTCCGCTCGTCACTTGCATGTACATCACCCAATCTGGCTCGTATGTGACCCTGCTCGCCTCCCAAGCATGATGGTCTCTGCACGGTTATCCGCGCTCTGTGTGATAGAGACAGAGCAGAATTCCGCTCCCTGACTATCTCCCTCAGCCTTCTTCGAATACGTTCTCTGTCGTTCGTTGTCGTTCGAGATACATATTGGTGTTCACGTAGACACGACGGTGAACTTGAAGGCGTCTTTCGCGAGACTCTCGTGATTTTTGCAGGTCGGATCATAAGCACACAGTCCACGACCATCTTGACTGAGGGGACTGCCAATGATGTACCGACATACCATAGTAACGCGCTTACAGGGCATGCCAACGACGTGCAGCGAGTGGAGGTACGGGCGGAAACGGAGCGTCGGATACGACAGCATGATGCTCGCATGCAGTCACCGGTCGGTACTATATATGCGGCAAGACTGACTACGCGGTTAGAGCCGTCGGCCGTGACGCGTGACGCATCGCACACGGATGCACCTGTACTAAGTAATGTCTGGGCTCAAACCGAGTCAACGCTGGGGGACCTCGCCTGCATGCCGGTGCCATACGCAGGTGTCCTAGCACAACGATGCTGGAACGTGGTAGCGCCCTCGGGCTGAGCCGGGGGAGACACAGTTCGAATGTCAAGAGATGCAGTCATAGCTCACGCGCACGCGTGCTGCAGGTCGAAGCTCGTTCCTCCGACGCCTCGGTGTGCACGGGCCGCTCAGGAAAGCTCGGACGGGCAGATCGATAGCTCCAGGAAGGGCCAGTCCACCGTCGCGTCCTCGTGTAGATGAGTAGCAGGCAGACGATGATGACGGGTGTTCGGAGCGTGGATACGGTGTCGCGACGTATCTGCATTCGGATTTGGGCGCACGAGGCCTAGGAGAGTCGGGTGCGACGGGGCACCTAACGTACGTATGTAGGCTTGAGGGAGGGGGCCGGGGGCGGGGGACGCGTACGTCGGTTCCTATGCGGGTGAGAGGGCGTCCGGGCCGGCACGAAGAGGGAGAGATGAGTAGACGAGGTTGGTGTTGGAGCTGGCAGCTGGAGGGGCGAGATGCATGACGTACGGCGCACAATGTGTTCCAGATGAGCGTGTCACGGGACAGGCTGGAGCTGCGAGGATCTCCGAGGCGAGCGACGCGTGAGGAGCGGAAATGAGGCTTCCCGAATTCGACGCGTGCAATCACCACCTCGCCGTCATCCTTCCGGCGTCACTGCGCCGCTGCTCTGAATCCTATCGCGCGCGCGCCTCCGTGCACTACGTTGCGGTGACGGCACGCGTGCTGCTTGCTGCCGGGATGCATAAGTATCGGCCGGAACTGGAAGGCAAGCTTGCAAGTGGAGGTTCACGTGCGTACGCGAGTCGCCGCGCAACGCCCGCAGCTGCCAGAGCACGGCGGACGGCGACCTTGGACTTGGGAACTCGACTCAGTGGACCTGGACGGACTCGGACCTCGAACCGACCTGCGTGACCGCTGACGCGTGGCTGGCGATATGCAGGGTCAGTGTGTATATATGCATATAGTGCGCACCCCCCACAGACCCTGGGCCACCCACTCCCATTAGCGTCCCATCCCCCGCCGCCTGCTTACGACCCCACCACAACACCGATGAAGCCGCCTCGGCCGAAGCACGACGCACGCGTGCGTGCACCGCTGCCAATCCTTGTTGCCGCCACCTCCGCGTCGGACGCCGATGCTCGTGCCCGTGCCCGTCCCCTGAGTGACAGCACGAGCACGCGCCGTCACAACGTCCGACGTCGCCGCCCACCGATATTGCCGGGCCGCGAGTGCGCAGCGCGCAGTGCGCTGTGCGCGGACACGGTCGGATGCGGAATATATGCATGTGCATGATCGGTGGGCTCTGTATGTCATCTCCCCTCGCGGTGAGTGCGAGCTGCTGCGTTGGTCACCATTGGGGGGTCTGACGCGACTCGGAACTTGCAGTTGCAGTTGCAGTTGCAGTTGTCGGTCTGCGTTTCTAGGCGCTTCATACTTCGTGCATCATGGGTGGCGTGCGGGCGAGGACTTCGTGGTACGTCGCCGCTCGCGTACCGCCCGCTGCCCGATGATTTCAGTAAGCAGGTTATTCGTACGTGTTCCGTGTCGCTCACCGGGTTCCTTCAGGTGTATGGTGCGCGGGTCGCCGCCGCCGGAGGCGGCTATCCTCACCTCGATGTCGATGTCGGACTCTTTCTCTTGCTGTTGCTGCGGATCCGTACGCCTGTTCGTGCTGTAATCATACGTACTTGTGTTCGACTAGAGATAGAACTTGTACTCACGTTGCCTTTGCAAGAGCTTCACGGTCAGTCGTCTTTGACTCGTGTGCGGTGTAAGACGTCACCTCACCGCGGTCGTGGACACTGGAGGTGGTGACACTGCGAACGAGGGGCGACGAGAAACATTGACAATGAGTCGACAGCGCCTTCGGCCCGTGCGGCCAGCGACACGGTCAGGTGATCGAACGCGCCTCGCGACGCGAGTCGATGCACCGAGGGACCCGGTGCGGTGCTCTCTGTCGGCGCGGACGCTGCAGCCTGAGGGAGTACTAGCTGCAGCACTGCAAAACTTTGAAGCAGCGGACCGATTGGCGTATACACCGCACGATGCATGCACTCGAGTCCCGGGTCTCGCTGCTCGAGTCTTAGCTCGGTGGAAGCTCCAAGCTCGCACCAGAGAGTCGGTGCCATCGGTCGCTTGCAGGCGCTCTCTCCCTGCGCCCGCGCCCGCGCCCGCTTCTGCACCTCCCGCAGGCCGCCGACCGACACGGCGTCGGAGTCTCGTGTCGGCCTCGGTTCCAACTTCCGAGCGTCCTTCTTCGACTTTCTCTCTTTCGAGTACGCACGAGCGCGAGTGGGTGGGTGGATCGGTGATTAACTATGGGCCTGCCGCGTGCCTGCCAGTAGTCGTGTCCGTGGGGCCCTCTGCGCGTGCGTGCGTGGCTGCTACTAGCACACTGCTCGTACTACCCCTCGCACTGCGCCCCTCGACCGCCGCGAACGTGGACGCACGCCGCACGCCGAGGGCAGAGGGCAGAGGGTGTAAATGTGAATGTGAATGTGGATGTGAGTGTGAATGGAGTCAGAGTCTGCGCGAACGTCGACCGTCGATCGGTGGATGGATTTGTGTGGACATGAGAACATGAACATGTACCGGACGGCGGAGGAGGCTGGGCTTGGGCTTGGGCTTGGGCTTAGGTTGAGGAGGAGGAGGAGGCGGAGGCGGAGGAGAGCGTTGTCGACGAAGGTCCAAGGGGCCGGGCGACGGCGGGCGGAAGGCGACGGAGCGGTCGCCGGTCGGTGCCATGGTGAGCGCGAACTCCCCGAATTCGGAACTCGGAACTCGGTCACCTCGCGCGGACGAAGGTCGTGTCGTGTTGCCGTCGGGGAGCGCTCCGGCTCCGGCTCCAGTTCCAGTTCCAGTTCGAGCTCCAAGTCCAAGTCCAATCCCAACCTGGACCTTCAGGCGGCGGGGAAGATGGGCGGCGGCAGCAGCGAGGTACGTTGTGGGAGTTGAACAATGAACAATGAACAATGAAGAGAAGAGACGAGAGCGGGAAGCCTACATGAGGGCAGAGGTGGAGGCGTTGCGGCTGGGGCCTGGGGCCTGAGGCCTGGGGAGAGCACGTGGGAAGTGGGCGGCGGGCGGCGGGCGGCGAGGAGGAGAGGGGACGCGGGCGGGAGAGGGGTACATGGCGAGCGAGGGCGGGCACAGCTGAGACAGTGCTGATGAGAGTCCCCGCCGTGGTCCGTGGGCGATGCTGGTTGGAGTTCGGTCGCGGGGGTGGCAGGGATGCTCGACGGGAGGAGGAGCGCCCGCCACTGGGCTGGCGATGCTGTGGGGTCAGTGGTATGTACGTACGTACGTACCGTTGTGTAACAGTATAGTGCCGCCGAAGAGATCTAGAGGACTGCGCGCACCCGCCTGCATCATGTATCCAAAGCACTCCCAATGAGTACCGTCGAGCGTCGAGCGTCGAGCGGAACAGCCTGTGCGCGTCCGGACGTCGTCGTCCTGAGTGTGATTCTGCACGTTTCCACTGCTGTCCAGCACTCAGGTAGACTCCGCGTCCGCGTTCTCTGCAGCCGGCGCCCCGGCCATGGCCATAGCCACTCGAGCATCGTCAGTTTGCGTATGCGTATCGCGAGCGGCGCCAGCCGGCGTTCTGGTCGTGGCGGCCGTGGTGGTGGTGAGCTCTGACACGAACGAGAGACGGAGTGCTTACTACTGAACGGCGACCCCTGGACGATGGACGACGGACGACGCGGTCAGGTGATCGCGCGACGGGACCTGCACTTGCGCGCCCAAGGCCATAGTCGTCGGTTTACACGCCAATGGATCCCCTACCTTCTGAGCGCATGAATATGTTTTGCGGCGGGCTGCAGCTGCACTCGCCGCGGGCGCGTACGCGCTTGTAGAGAGCAGGGAGCGTCCCGCCGTTCGTGTGGATGCGGATGCGAACGATGGATTCGGAGGCCAGTGAACGTGAACGTGAATGGGTAATATGCGAAGGATATGTATAGTCTCGTATTGTAGTTGTAAAGGTGGATATGGATATGGATATGGACTCGCGTTCACTCGCTTACGAAGTGGCACGAAAGAGTCAAGAAATATACGGGAACCGCCGTTGAAGGACCTGTGCGTCTCGACTGTCCTCCTGGTGCGTGAGCGTACTGGCACGACCTCACGCCTGCACGAAGGTGAAGGTCTGGCGCACGAAAACAACCGATCAGCAACGCGGGAGGGCGAATAGAAGAGAAGACGCACCACGGGCTCCGCGGGGCCGTAGTCGGCGATGAAAGTGGGCAGGTCGCCGGTGAGGGCAAACGCCTGGGAGCCATCGACGTAGATGAGCTGGACCGCGGGGGTGCTGCCGTCGGAGTTCACCCAGGAGGGGACGAGCTGGTCGCCGGCGGCGAGTTGCCAGATGGTGGTCTCGTAGTCCTCGGGGATGCCGGTGGCGGCGGAGAACGCGTTGGGGCCTGAGATGGGAGGGCCGCGAGGCGCTGAATGGAGGGAAGGGTGAGCGGAGGATTGGAATCGGGGGCTGGAAGGGAAGCGAGGAGGACGGAAGAGGGGAAGGGACGAGGAGGGGATGCGGGAAAGAGACGTACCTTCCGTCGTGCCAGCGATGTAGACGTAGTTGGCGGCGAAGGGTCCGGTGCCCAAGTCAGGGCTCGTCGAGGCGAAGCCCTGTACGCCGCCGAGATGATCGAAGGTGAGGAGGCCGTTCTGGAGCGGGAAGAGTGCAGTTAGCGTCCGGTTTGGATAGCAAAGGAAGACGGAGAGGGCGTACGAGGGTGGTGAGCTCGATGAAGGAGGCGGACGGGCAGAAGTTGACAGAGAGGGCTTGGGCGGGGTCGGTGGTGAGGCCAAACTCGCCGAACGAGTTTGCGTCATGGCGGACATAGCCGGCGTTGGTGCCTGCGATCGCGACGGCGATGGTGCCGGTGCGCATGGGGCATCCGCCAGACTGGCGGGGCTGGATGGCGCGGCGATGCTTGTTGTGGAAGCGGGGGCGGTTTGGGGGCAGGCCGCGGGCGAGACGCTGAGCGTTTGTGAGGGGGACGGGGGCGCTCATGGGGAGGGAGCGGGCGAGGACATGGTTGGGGTTGAAGCGGGCGGAGAGATCGTTGAGGGTGCTGGTGGGGGAATGGGCGTCGGGTGCGGCGAGGACAGCGAGGGCGGCAGCGAGGAGGAGAGAGACATGTGCGAGAGAGGTGAACATGGCGAGGGAGGGAAGTAAAGAGCGTGGTGCTGGTAGGCTGTGGGGCAGAGAGGACGCGTTGGCAGGCGCATCGTCGCCCTTTTGTAGCCGGCCTGGCAGCGAAGCATCCGCGGGAGGCGAACAGACCGGGGCGCGATCGCAGCCAGATTGGGATCCGTGTTCGCCGCCGCTGGGCACTCCCGCGTGTCTGTCAGCGAGCACTTGGCCGTACGTTGCTGCAAGAGAGATGAGATGGAGGTGCATACTGGGAGTCAGTCAACGAGCGCAAGACGAGCCTGAGACGATGGCAGACAACGGCCCATGCTCGGCGATTGCCGGTGAGCTACTTCTTCGTGAGCAGACGCATACAAGATGTGCTCGACTTCAACACTGCCTGAATGTATACACCCTTCACGAATGCTCCAGCTTCTAGCACGGCGGTCTTACTTGTCGATGGCTTCACGTCTTCAACGTCGTCGACTCCTGCTGTGCAGCCGTGTACGTGCACTTGTCACAGTCTGATGGCAAGCGGACCCACATCGATTCCTGTCGCTCGCCGTCCTCCCTACGCTGTTCGCTGCAGGCCGCAAACCGAACTGGACGCTGACGCGCAGAGACGCTGGATTCCCTGCATCTGGTGCTTAGGGCCGTGAACGCGCAGAGTGAGTGGGCCACGAGCCTGCGGGGTCTGTAGAGCGACTCGTGCAACCCTAGGGTGCTCATACATGGTGCATGATGTGCAATCAACAGTACTAGTCGCGTCCTGCCATCCAGAGTTCACGACCCACATGCGTTCTGACGCAGTCCGACATGGCGAAACCACGGATCAGGCCTCACGAGTACCCGTGTGGCTACCACGTTCTTCCCGCGGAGCCCATCCGATCGCCCTGGCTGCTGCCGTCGAGGGAGATGCCGACTTGTGCTGACCAGTGACTCCTACTACGACGAGCTCGAGGAGTTAGTTGCCTACGCCCGAGGACAGTTGTCATCCACATGCCATGACTCGCCGGACCGAGTATGGATGTCCCCGGTTCCGGGTCGGGCGACAGCAGAGCCCCCGGGCGCAGGACTGGACAGTGCACTCACCGTCGAACCTGCTCGTACACAGCGGAGGTCCCCGGCGACGAACACCAACACCGACACAGACGAGAGAACAAGAGACGGAAAAGGAGCCTGACTCACAGACGGCAGACGGCAGACACGGACACGGCGCGAGCGTGGGCGGTGGACGAGTCCCGGACATCTGCTCTAGAGGGAGGGGGTCGTTCGTGGGGTGTGTCGGGCGTCGTGCGTCGGGCGTCGGGCGTAGTGATTCACGCTACACGCGCAGGGGACGGGCTTGCAGGACCTACCTTGCTTCAGCTGTGCTGGGCGGGTGTATACGGCACTTCCAGTTGGAGGGGTGCCGTTCAACGTCGAACGCTGGGAGTGGCGGGCGAGTCGGAGCAACGACGGCAGTGGACACGGGTCTGCTCTCCGAGGTCGAGGTCGAGGGCGAGGTCGGGACTCGGCGGGTGCGAGCGGGTGCAGGATGAGGATCGGGGGCGTCTAAGCAGTGCAGTGAACAGAAGAGCGGGACCGGTACAGCATATCGTAGTGGTGGTGGTGGTAGCAGTACGAGTAGATTCCTGTCGTAGTGCAGCCAAACGAGAGTTAGGGCCCACGCGCGGGTGCAGACACGCTGCACACTCACCTGCGGACCGTGCGGCGTGTAGGGGTGAACGAGGACGAGGACGAGAGCTCCGCGCGCGGATGCCGTCTCCCTCTACGTGCGCACGCGTCGGTGCGTGGGGGCCTGGACCTTACGCAGACACGAACGTGAACGTCTGCGCGCACACGCACACTCGTCAGCATCCGCGTTGCGCACGGGAGTGTCAATCGACGTAGACGTACCGCGGTGGACGCCGCGCCGATAAGGGCGATCACGGAGCCGGAGTCGCCCGTCAGCACGAACGCGTCGTCGCCGGTGGAGTAGACGATCGTCACCGCGGGCGCGCTGCCGTCCGTGTTGAGCCAGGACGGGAGGAGCGCGTCGCCCGCGCCGAGCTGCCAAATCGTCGCCTCGTACGGCTCGGGGATCCCTGCGGCCGCGGAGAACGCGTTCGGGCCGGGGATGGGGGTGCTGCGCGGGGCTGGGGGACGGCGTGAGCGTGTGCGTGTGCGGAGGGGCCGGGAGGGGCAACGGGGAGCGGGGGAGGGGGCGTACCGTCGATTGTGCCAGCGAGGTAGACGAAATTGAACGTGGAGGCACCCGTGCCCAGGTTCGGGCTGTTCGAGTCGACGCTCTCGACGCCGCCGAGGTAGTTGAAGGTCGAGAGCCCGTTCTGCGTGCGTGCGTGCGTGCGGCGTCAGTCAACGTCCGGTAAACAGGGGGCGGGGCGGACGCACTAGGGTTTGGAGCGAGACATACGTGTCCGCCGACGGGCAGAAGGTGACGATGAGCGCCTGGGCGGGGTCGTCCGTGTACCCGAACTCGCCGTACGAGTTCACGTCGTGCCGGACGTAGCCCGCGCCGTACCCGTTGACGGCGGCCGCGATGGTGCCCGTGCGCATGGCGCACCCCCCGGACTGGCGGGGCTGGACCGCCGCCGCGTGGGATCGGAACCGGGGGCGCTTGGGGGAGAGCCCGCGGGCGAGGCGTTGGGCGTTGGTGAGCGGGACGGCGTCGGCCATAGGGAAGGGGCGGGTGACGATGCCGAGGGGGTTGATAGTGCCGTTGGGGGTTTTGAGGGTGCTGCTCGGGAGAGGGGACGACTGGGGCGAGGACGCGGCGAGGACGGTGAGGGCGGTGGTGAGGAGGAGAGCGAGACGGGCGAGAGAGGCCATGGCGAGGGAGGGGAGAGTAAGGAGCGTGGTGCTGGTGGGCTGAGGTGGGGAAGGAGAGCGACGACGAGCGGGCAAGGAAAGGAGGTCAAAGGACTTTAGCTTGCCAAGGACCGTCGAGTTTTGTACCTGGGGCGCGATTAGTGCCATAAAAAGGTGCAATAATTCTTTGCGGCGCCACTAGTGGCGGTCGGTCAGGAGGAGTGCCTGGAACGGGCATCGCGATTTGATACTTACTTTACATAGTAGGTCTCGTTACCATCCATTGGGGTTCAACGCCACAAGTATCCCGTTTGGCACTCCCGTTTCAGCCCGTTTCGCACTCGTTCCGACTGGCTTGGTCCAGGCCTCAGGGAGCCTCGAGGTTACGCGTAACGCGCATGGGAGGGCATGGGCTCGCGGCTGTCCGTGAGCTTTCACCTGATGCACACAGAACTTGAACAGGCGGTCGAGCATACATAGGAGCGCAGAGAGCATGGAGATGCGAGAAGGTGGGGGAGGGGATGTTGAACATTGACAACCGTCCATCCTTTCGTTCAGAAGATCCCCATCGTCTGCCTGGGGTAGATGAGCTCGACAATGTAGCCGTTCACAAGATACGCACTGCTCTACCCCGAGCGCATTCGACTGAGAATGGTGCTAGCTGGCTCACGCAGCTTGCACGACTCGCACAGCTAAGGATAAGAAGATGGGTGCAGGTGCGTCCAACTCTGATATGGGGAGCGGAAGATACCAGCTTTCGAGGACATGCTGTGACAGTACTGCTGTCCCAGCCCAGTGATAGGGAGCCGGCTTCCGCCCTATATACTCGCCCCGTCCGGCCAAACATCCTTATTGAGCAGCACTCACCAGTATCTGAAGCGTACCTCTGCTCATACACCATGTACACCATCGCCATGTGCTGTTACAGTCCTTGGTCCCAGTTCCCGTAGCGAAACAGAGTTCTTCGGTGGCTGCGTGCCGCTGCGCTCGGCCGTTACGAGGTGTCTGTTACTGACCGAGGTATCCAGGGATGCCTCATCTTCGTCGAATGCCTCCCAGCTGGCGAACGATCTGCAGAGCGTTTTGGTGTGCCCGATAGTATGCATGTCGATTGAAGAGACCAATGGAGACCCAGTGTAGTTGATCAGGACACCAGTACTCAGCTAATGAATGGCAGCAGCTCGAGGAAATTCGGCCGACTCTGAGCTGGACGAAGTGCGTCGTCGTGGTCGGAAACAGGAGGCTCTTAGGCGCCAGCATTCGGAGCCGGTTCCGAATTCCGAAGGGCGCCAACGTCTACGTGTGCAAACATCTCTCTCTCGCAGGCCTCCTCCTCCACGCTTCGTATCAACATCCTCGAGCTCGAGACATGCTGAGAGAACGCAGTCGGTGCTAAGTACTGGCCGGAACACTCACACTCTGCTCTTGACAGTGTATAACACCCGACTCACCGCCCGTCTGCACCTCGGATTGACTCGGAAGACTTGCTACATATATGAAGTACTTATGAAGTACGAGGGGCCGTACTCCAGCTTGGAAGCTTCTCAATACTCTCTGCCAAGATACTGCTGCGAAGAGCCAGGTACACTCCTTATGAGGGTTCTGAGGAGGGTGACAGGAATCGGGAAGGACTCAGTAGGCGACGTTTTACTACTAGGTAAGCTGATTCTGTCGTCTCTCTGGTGCCCCTCCTCCCATACAGCCAGGCTATACGACTTGCGCTCGATCATGGCTACAACCGTTAAGCACAACCATCTCTGAGTTGTCTAGTGTCCTCCTGCTGCTCAGCGTTGCGGATGTCGGTCTGATACAAAGACGCTACGACTATTACAGAATGCTTGAGTGTAAATCGTCGCTGGGAGCACTGGGGATTGCACGCCTTCCAGTGCACTTAACCTTGTTGACTCTGTCCAGAGAAATCCGGGGACATGCTATTCAAGCCAGGACGCGTCTTTCACCATGGTGAGCCGGTTCATCTGCTCACAAGAAATGTCACGTCGCCTTAACAATATTGGTACGAAGACAATACCGTAGTACATCCACATCGCTCACGACGAGGGAGGTGTTTCGACACCAATTCGAAAGGCGAGGGCGATGGCAGCCACACAACAACGATACCGTATTGGCTAGCTTGTCTGAGTTCAACCGTCTCGCCAGAATGTCAAACTATCTGACTTCTTGAGACATACCTCTAGGACTACGACCTGGCACCATGACACCCCAAAAGTGCCGAATGGGAGGCCCCTCGATGACTCTCTAGACCAATTCGGGACGTCATGCAAGTATTTTCAGTATATCGAGGCCGACACGGCCTTCACCGTCGTATTGCTCCCCCGGCGCGCGAGGCGTCTTCCATGAGGTGTACGCCGCACCATAGGGTGCTCCCGCACTGCAGCCTCAAGTCCTACCTGCGTCCAATGCATCTGACTTCTACGATCCCTGGAATTGGCATCCGGTCACCCACAGCGGCATCCAAAGAACTCAATTCATTTTGTACGTAGCGGATGACGTTTGGTGCGTTGTGAGGTACGTCGGATCTAGCAGGCCTACTGTCTCGCGTAAGACGAACCGAGCAGGTGCGTGTACACCAGCCTTAGAACAACGCAAGCCCCCACTACTTATCACGGCCCTCACGGCCCTCACGGCCCTCGTCCTCACACAGCTCTTTGCGTGCTCTCGCTCAGCTAGCATGGGTCACTCGACATGTCCCCCGAGGTCGTGGAACATATCATCGACTTCCTGCACACCGACCCACGCGCCCTCTCCTCGTGCGCGCTCGTCTGCCGCGTCTGGCTTCCCCGCTCGCACTACCACCGCTTCGCATCCGTCGTCCTCCCAGTCCCCTTCCGCGGCCTCCACTCTGCCCTCTCCACAGCCTTCGAGCACATCGTCGCCCGCAACCCGGATATCGCCGCGTACGTGCAGTCGCTCACGCTCGCCGGGGCCGGGTTCCTGGGCGACACCGTCCGCTGGACGCACGCGGAGGCGCTGAAGACCTCGCGCCTGTGGGCCGTCCGCTCCCTCGCGCTCTCTCGCTTCGAGTTCGGCGCCCTCGCGGACCTCGTGCCCACCCTCGCCGCCCTGCCGCTCCTCGAGGAGCTCGCACTCGACAGCGTTCGCGTCAAGCCCGCAGCAGCGGTAGCGGGAGAGGCCCCACACGTGTCTGTGTCTGTGTCCGGGGATCCGCCTCGTGCGCGCGCGTTGCGACTGATCAGCTTCCGGCAGACAGGACAACCGATGGGAGAGGGCGTGCTCGAGGACGACGCTGCGGCGTTTGTGCGTGCCCTCTGCGCGGCGGGGGTTCTGCGGCCGGGGGCGCTGGAAGGGCTCGTGCTGCTGTCGGGCGCGAGGGCGTGCGCGGATTGGGTTCCCCTCCTCCCGAAGCTCGCGCCGTCGCTCCGGCGCTGCGCGGTGAGCTTGCACGAGCGCCTCTCCGCCGCTACGCACGAGCTGGCCGAGAGCGCACGTACGTCTTTGACCCATCGTTTGCTTCGAGCGGCTCTAACGGCGCCGCATGCGTTTGTGGATATGGATATATGCAGGTGGACACATTCTGCGCGTGTACGACGCACTCGTGCGCTGCGCGGAGCTGCGCTCCGTGTGCGTGCAGTACAATGCGACAAGCACGCTCATGCAGGCCGTCTTCGACTTCGACGGGCGCACACGGACCATGCCCGCCGTGAGCCCGTTCTTCGTCGAGGCGCTTGCCCGGGCGCTTGACGGTCCCGGGCGGGCGCTTTCCGCTCTCGAAGACCTCACGATCGTGCTCGTCGGTTCGCGCTGGTCGCTCGCGTCGAAGGCGTGCGCGGACGCGTTTGCGCAGCTGGCGAGGGTGTTGTCCGAGAGGGCGCGATATCCGTGTCTTGGGAGGGTCGAGGTGCGTGTCGACGAGCCCGAGTACGTCGTGGGCTTGTTTCGGCGCGAGCTCGGGGTGGAGGTGCAGAGAGATGAGGACTCGGAGGGTGCGTTTCGGGAGCTGCTTGGAGGTTTTGACTGGCCTGGAGTAGTCACATCCGTCGCGGTCCGAACTGTGTGATCGTCTTCTGTGCGCGTGAAGCTTGCTTTGGCAGCGGTCGTTCTGTTATGCCACCGAGTACGGATATTAGTAGATTACAGATACAGGAGCTCGGCAGACGTAGCGACGGGAGTGTTTTCGAAGGACTTGAGAGCATCCTTGATGATCATCACGTAGGTGTCCCATCTCTCGCCTTCGCCCCGCACGACGCTCCTGATATCCTGGGATACACCACCACGGGAGAGCGCGTATGCGTATGCGGGGACAGCCTCGACCTGGACAGAAACCTCACGGAGGTTGGCGTATCGGGAAGGCGACAGGGCGTCTGTGAGGAGGGCGAATGGCGCGATGTCAGGCCGCTCATACAGGACTTCGGGCGCGGACGCGCGGAGGGCCAGCTTGAACGTGTCGAGATGTGGGAACGTCGGAAGAGAGGGGTCGGACAGGGACGACGTCTCATTATGTGCCCCAGTGGGAGCTGAAGCTGCGGATGTCGTCAAAGGACGCGCGATGAGAGCCTTTGACAAGGACGTGATGAAGCGGTTGTACGTGTTCGCCCGCTGGGAGGGCGCGGGAAGGGGTCGGTCTGGGTTGTGAAGCTGCGGCTGCGGGCTGTAGCGGACGTTGAGCGAATGCAAGGCGGTGCACGCCGCGAGCCCCGCGAAGAGCCTATTCCAGTCTGTGGCGAGGGAGAGTGTTGTGTCAGTTCGGTAGTGGTCGAGAGGGAGATCTCGCGAGCGCACCTTCGTCTCCGTCGGAGTGCGTGTAGACGGCGTTCACAATCGTGACACCGAGTTCGGTGAGGGTGGCGCAGTTCTTCGAGCATATACCCCGGATCCAGCGTTCGCAACGGCGTGCGTCTGGGAAATGGATCTCGGCTGAGCGAAGAGAGAGACGCGTCCTAGAGCTACTGCCGGAGTCGAGGCTGTCGTCACTGACCGGCGAGTCGCTCAATCCTAGTATCTCCGCTAGACAGTCGTGAGGCATGTCCGAACCCCCGGAACACAGATCGGTGCCGACGACACGGAGCACGCGAAGACGCGCAGGAAGTGCGGCGCGTGCGGAAGGCGCCGATCGTGCGCGGTCGGGGATCGTGCGATACGAGGACGAGTGCGCAGGGCCACGGAGGCTCAGGCACGAGAGCTCCGCGAGCGCGGGCATGCTGCAGAGGAAGTGTATGAAGCGCCCGGGAAGGCCGATGTGCAGATCGGAGAGGACAAGCGAGCGCAGGTGGGGCAGGTGTCGGAGGTCTGCGAACGGTGGGAGAGTAGGGATCGATGGGGAGGTTTCTACATCAGCCCGGGTGTGTTGGGGAGACAGTGAGAGGGAGTCGCGTGCACCGCTAATGTGCAGTGACTGGACGAGGTGCGCGAGCCGAGTGGTGGGTCCGAAGAGACGGAGGAAGTGGGAGAGACCGCGAGCGTTGGAGTCGTATTGCTGTACGTGTATCGTTATGGTGTGCGAGAGATGGAACTCTGCTCGGGGAGAGAGTGCGGAGAGAGAGTTGATCATGACACATGATGCAAGGGAGGGCCAGTCGTCGTAGAGAAAGTCGACGATGCGGTCTGTGAGCTCGCCAGGGATGATAGGACCATTTTGCTGGGGATCGGTCATGGTGGGGTCGCTCTGGTGGCAGTCAGCACAAGGAGAGGATTCAAAATAGTCGGAGATGCAACAGGCAGTGCTCGATCCGACTCGGAACTGCGTCTCCCCACGGATGGCGTGGCTGCTGCGAACAGGCTGTTTGCTCCGGTGATCTCCTACGAGAAGTGACGCGCAATCAGTGTGATGGCTCGTAAACAGTATGAAAATGCGTACTGTGAGAATTATTCACGCAACTCGCCCGACCAATTCGCTGCCCGCCCCAATACGCCGTGCCGTTGATAAGTCTTGTGTGGGCAGAATAGCGAAGTCAGCGACCGACGTCGTGGTGAGCGCGTGAACGCATAGCTCTACAAGAGGACACGTAACGGTTCAGCAGCAGTACACTGAGTGCTTGAGGGGAAAATCCATGGTCATCTGGAGACGGTAGTCCAGCGGTCCTGCCAAGGGTGAAGATATTCTGTTTTTCAAGTTGCAAGGCATGACTCGGACTCGGCTGTCCCGGAGTCTTGAAGCGCATCTGTGTAGGTGATACAGTCAGAGAGAGGCGTATAGAGGTGTACTTAACTATAATTGTAGCTATAGGAGAGAATGGTGAGCTTGAGGCGGGAGGAGAGCTTGAGGAGAGTCGGAGGAGGTCTCTGAGTCGAACGTCATGATAAGGCTAAGCGCGCGACTGGGAAGCTATGGTTACGTAAGACAGAGGGCGTCTATACTTCTCTACTGTTCTCCGCCGAAGTGTCTCTTCCATCTACTGCCATCTTTCACTATCCGTGACTAAAGACGGCACAACTTTCTACTTTAACAATCACTGGGTATACTTTCTCCACTATTCTCCAGCACCACAGAGTTCACTTGCTGTAGGGGTCGTCCAACTCGGTAAGCAATGGTCGCCGCCAGATGTGGCATCCCGTCTTCCCTCGCTAAGGTCGATCCTTCTAGTGTACAACTACAGAGCCCGATGTGCATAAAGAGCCAAGGACTGATGCTATCAGGTACCCAGAGTACCGATTGCTTTCCATCCGCAAGTGTATTGACTGATCATCATTTCACCTTAGCATCTCAACCCCGTATACCCGTTCCAGACTCCCGTCTTCCACTCGATGTATACCGATGTCTCATCGATACCTTCAGAGAAGATCAGGCCTTGCTATGTTGCTGTGCTCTTGTTTGCCGGAGCTGGGCTCCATGGTGTCAATATCACCTCTTCTCTCATGTTTATCTCTCCTCCGACTCCCAAGGCAATTCCGGTCGCCGAGATCAGCTGGCAGAGATTCTGCATACCAGTCCGCATATCATAGAGTACATTCAGTCCGTCACCTTCATGATCAACACTTACTACGGGGTCACGACTGTCTGGACCGACATATCCCGGGGGGCATTCGACTGTGCACGATTCCCGAATCTTCAATCCCTCACTTTGAGGTCGTTCAGATTTTCCTGCAACACGGAGATCGTGGACATCATACGAGAACTACCGCTCCTCAAGCGTCTCTCTATCGACAACGTTCACGTCAGGGACGGAGACTCGAATACTCCGCCCACACCCGTGCCGCCGTGTCATTCGCTGGAGGTCATTCGGTTCACTGGTATCACTTCCTTCCAAGCTCTTGGGAATGGCCAGACTGCCCCTCTCGCCACCAGACTCATGGAGTGTGGGGCGCTCGCTTCGCTCACGTCGCTCGATATATCGACTGGCATGCCCATATGTCGAGGTTGGATCTCCCTTCTTCCCGACATCGGCGCCAGGCTGAGCCACTGCGGGCTCAATGTCTTCGATCCGACCGAAGTTTCCAATACGCAGTCCGTCGGGGAAGCTTTCCGTGCGTACCCCGCTCTGTATTCAGTCTTGCATACTGAACGGTTGCTGTGTAGGCGAGCATCATGCGGTCGTATGCGACGCCCTCCGTTTCTGCCCGTCCCTCCACTCGCTGCGGATCAAGTATGACGGTCTCTACACGTTTATTCACGCTCTATATAGAGACAGAGCAGACCCCGCTCCTCGACTATCTCCCTTCTTCTTCGAAACGCTCGCGGATACGCTCTCTCGCCCCGAGCCCCGGCTGCTGCAGCACCTCAAACGGCTATCCTTCTCCTTCCTTTGCTCCGTCGAGAGCCTATCCGCCGCCTGCCTTCCTGCATGCGAGCGGCTTGGCCATGTACTGGTGGCAGACAGACGGTATCCCTCCTTCCAGCATCTCGACATCGATTTCGAAGAACCGATGTACCACGTGAAGCCACCACGAGGTACTCTGCAGGAGAGAGAGGCCGAAGCGAGTCGCCTGTTTGCTGTTGTTCAAGATGCTGGTGTGCGCGTAGACACGACGGTGAAGGAATCATCTGCGGTGCCACTGAGGTAGCTCTGTTAGTGTTGTTTGTGCCAATCTCAGCCGAGTGTGGTCTCTACAATTCAATGCGTAGATGTAGTTGTTGGAGCCTGCTAAGAGTCTCAATGCCGGGGGCGGTCACTACGAATCTGACATAAACGCAGCTATGTACTGATTTTGTTCCTCACCTGCTCGGACCGTCGCGAAAATGATTATCAATGGGCTGAGAGTATATCGGACAGTACCGGAGCACGAATCCCGCCGTAACAATCTAACCACTGGTCGTCGACAGCGTTCATGGTACTTGGTACAACGCGGCTCACGATCATCGAGGGGAAAGATCAGAGACATAAATATCGCTCACGAGCTATAGACGGGGGAGGGAAAGAGGGGATACACTGGATAATGTACATGCGAGTGACGAGTGTACGGCTTGCGAGATACGAGGTAGCGATGGAGATCCGTTGTGTGCCCATCGACGCCAGCCATAGATCTGAATCATATTCGATCGTGTTATGAGAGCCATCAACTCTGAGCTTCAACAGGGCGACCTGCAGATCTTATCGGGAGAAGGTGTTAGCCATCGTGACTGCTGTAACCGTCATAGAGCCGGATGGTGGTCTATGACATCTCTATGGGATATACCACGATCTCCAGAATGACTCCCGAACGCGCCTCGAAGACAGTACACGCCTCGCGCCACTTGTTGTACAACGCTTCGCGCTGCTCGCCTCTCGTCCTAGTGGGGAGCCAGATACCACCAGCGTTGTGGATCCAACGCTCGAACGTCACCGCGACCGTGATGCGGGTGAAATGCGGATATCGAGCCGTTTTGGCCAGAGAGTGCGCGATGCTGTCCAAAGTTGGTTGATTCAGCACCTGTCCGCGATCGACTAAATGGAGAGTGAGATGTGAGAGGTCGGGGAACGGCACAGGAGATCGTTTGAGCAGTGAGCTGAGCGTCACGAGGAGGAGCTCTCCGACCTGTGTAGGAGTGTTGTGTAAGATGGGATTGGGACAGTAGCGGATACCGAGAGTGGATAGTCGAGAGGCGGTGGCGAGGGCGTCGAACACAAGACTATGCGAGGCATCTGGATATCTGTTAGAGTGCGCGCTCACAGGTTATTCAAAGGAGTAGCGTACGCACCAGGTGTCTCTGAGACACTTCCAGGGATGGGCTCATCGCTCATCGAAATACTGATGTGCTCGAGAGTCTGACTGGTAGAGCGGATGACGGGCAACCAATGGAGGTGCTGGTCGGTCGAGCCGAGAGAGATGTCGAGAGAGCGTAGACGTGATGCGACTGTCGTGAATAGAATGTGCTGGACCAACACGCTGCTATCGAAATGCCCGTGTTTCACAGTCAGAGATGCGAGCGATACGGGGCTCGATGGAGCCTGGCACCCGTGACCGCTAGGGATCTGTGGACTCGGGCTCGTCTCTGATTTCACCTCTATGGCGTAGCAAGTCAAAGACTGCAACGAAGGGACCGATGCGAGGACTTGCTGGAACAATTGATCCCATGATCGGAGATTGAGCGAGCGCAGCGTGAGGCGTTGGAGGTTTGTGAAGAAGGAAAAGGGTAGAGATGTTGCGATGAGCGAAACTTGAAGTTGGACAATGGTAAGATTGTGTACAAGTCCACCGAAGAAGGAGCGGGAGCGTAGGAGCCGCAAAGAAGACTCGGTCGTCCGCCGCCCGAGCGATATGTCTCGAAATAGTTGCTGTCGTGCGGGCGCAACGAGGCGGTGGCAGGTCAGAGACAGATTCCGGAGGGTCTTGTGGTCGAGGTATTCGCAGATCGGGTAGAAGATGTCGGTTGGGAGTGTGGGTTGCGTGTTGCGTCGATGGAACATGGTGGTTGAGGTGCTTGAAGGAGGTTCGATAACGGCACAGGCCGTTCTTGTACGACGGCCGGGTAAGTATCAGATGAGCGCCGCTGTCGGCCCGGTGATTTTACAGGCGCTTGACATCATAAATGAGTGTGCCCTATACGTGGCCCAGGACGTTCTTTCACTGTTGCGACTAGCTCTATCCCTCCATCCTGAACGATCGCAAACATGCGGCATGCCTCCAATCGTCGCTCCGCAAGTGTGGTTTGGGGAGGTTTCCCTTGGTAGTGCAGTTCCGTGAAATCGAGTTCCAGATGGTTCAAAAATGGAAAAGGCACTTCAGACACGAGTGCACGGCTGAGTGGCTCACATGCAGAGGAGCAGTCGATGGATACGCTCTGCACAGAGCAGAAGAACCCCAAGAATAGCCGCTTGAGATGCTGTAGCGGCGGGTGTCGGCGATGAGAGTGTGTGTCGGCGAGTGTGTCGAAGAAAAATGGAGATAACCGAGGCGTAGGGTCGGTGCCACTGTTGTCGTGTAGAGCTTGTATGAAGGTATGTAACGCAGTGTATAAGAACCGCAGAGAGCGGAGAGATGGGCAGAAACGGAGTGCCCCGCATACTCGATTGATGTGCTCGCCTGCATGTCAACGTTCAGCGAGTGGGAGGGACTGAAATGAGGCGGATTACATACGGAATATCTTCCCCGTAGACGGCCCGCCGTAGCGCTCATTCGGATCGAAGATTTGGAAAGCGCAATGCGTGAGCCTGGCTCCCAGATCAGGCAGCAGTGAGATCCAGAGTCTGCAAATGTTTGCTTGAGTCAGCAGCTCCAGTGAGCTGAGCGCAGCAAGCGCGCCGCATTGTTGCATGGCAGTACAGAGTCTAATCGTGCTGTGATTCGACGCATTCATCACAGTGTGTCCATTGAGCCGGAGCGAGTGGAGCGAATGGCAAGGTGCCGTTGAAGTTGGAGGGGCGGGTCCGACCATATGACTGCCGACCTCGAAGTCTATGAGCAAGAGATCTAGAAGGGTAGGTATATCGCGCATGATTGCAGTGAGTTCGGAGTTGTACCGAATTTTGAAGGGTTTGAGAGTGAGAGATCGGAGGTTTGGGAATCGCGCACAGTTGAACAGCGTCCGGGAGAAGTCGGACCAGTGAGTTATCTCGTGGGTCGTGATGCTAACCGTCATGGAACGGATGTACTGTGCAATGTGTGGAATATCTTGAAGAATCATCTCGAGCTGATCTCGACGGACAGACTCGCCAGTGGACGTCGAGAGCAGCGATGCGTGGGAGAAGAGGTGGTATTGAGCTCGTGTCGCCCAGTCATGACAAACGAGTGCGCAGCAAGATAGAGCGGGTACATTGTCCCTCAATATGTCGATAAAGCATTGATAGATATCGAATGGTAGGCGAGAGTTGGCTGCCAGTGTCAAGAGGTTACTCATCATGGGTTGGCAACGTCGACCATCATGCAGGCACTGACTAGTCGATTTCTCCAAGATCACAAGCAATGCATACAGTACCTTGTGATGTTTGATTCTCATTCATGATGTGATCTCAGTGCTGAAAGTAGATCAAGCTCTCGTCACGGCGTTTCGGAGACGTAGACTCGTTCTGCTGGAAATTGTGAGTTACGAGTCACGACAGGCTAGCAAAACCCACGTCAAGCACCGTACATACGGATGTCAACTCTTTCTGTGAACCAGATGGCTTGCGATATGATCAGCCGCACCCTTCTGGCCACTTGCCACTGATAAAGCCGGAGGTATCCGAAAGGTGCAGCGACGTCGCAATCATGGAGGTCGACGGAAGAGAAGCTTTCTGGCGTCTAGGCGTCTATGCCGCGTACACCTTGAATTCCCATCGCGGCGCAGTATATAGTATCAAGACAGTAATCATGTCTAACTAGCGCACTCGAAAGAATATGATCAGCTACTGGTAGACAGGCACCTAGCGTAGCATGTTGAGCTCTAGTCTACCAGCCTCCTCACACAGGCTAAAGGCACTTCTCCACCGAGCGAGAACTGCGTCGCTCTGTTGACTAGCCGTCAGGCGGCCTGACCATATACCCGTGACACTTGGAGTCGCCTTGTATTGCTCCTGCATTGTCACTGTAACCACGAGCCGCTTGAAGCACGGGTATAGAGACGAACAGCGAGATTGCAAGGACGGCCCGGGTCGGAGACGGTAGCGTTGGAGGAGTGCCCGCCCAAGTCGAGCACAGAGTGCCTCGTCAGCACAAACCATCTTGCCTTCACGCTCGACAAGCTCTAATCTGATCTTCGCGAGCTTCGGGAATGGGACGGGAGTGCGCTCGAGAACGGTGCACAAACAACGCATGAACCAGGGAGCGGGCGTCGCGTCGACGTGCCAAGAAGGGTGTTGAGCAAGGGAAAGCGTCTTGAGCAAGGGTGCAGACGCTATTGCGTCAAAAAGCCTGTTGTATAGCTTTGGAACACCTGCAGGATATAGGTCGAGACAGTGAGCAAATGTGCACGCACCCGGCGTGAGCCTCGGGGATCTCGGAGGAGTGATATGAACGCGCACCTTCCCATTCCTCGTGCACACTGACACTCAAATGGCGCAGTCTCCAGCCAATATCTTGTATGAACTTCGTCCACGGGATGCACTGTACCTCCAACCCGAGGTCAAGATTGAGTACTTCGATGCAGAGCACATGCTTGAACCTGAGCAGGGCACCGACGAACTGGTCCGCGTTCGCACACCTGGAGTGCTTGACGGACAGTTTCTTTAATGCGGGAAAGACGACCTTGCAGCCATGGCTTCGCGTAGCCCGCAGAATCATGTTGTGCCGGAGGAGTTCGGCGTCTTCCTCCACGTGCAGTGCCGCAGACGCATTGGTTAGGAGTCCCGGGCCCTCGAAGTCGGCGTTGTCGAGACGGAGGTCGACGAGCGATGGGAGGAGCGCGAGGGCGTCGACTACGTAGTGAACAGACCGCAGGGAAACTTGAGAAAGCGTGAGCTTGTGGACGTGCGGGAGGCACGCGAATGGGAGCAGGGCCGGGTCAAGCTCGATGCGCGGATAGACGATGCGGCCGGTGTGCTGGGAGTGGCTGGTGATGGTTAGCTCACGGACGAGCTCGCCGAGGGCGCGGCTGGAGGCGATGAGGGTCGAGAAGCGTATGGTTCCATGCAGAGTGTGGATGGATGTGGTGCGGAAGAGGAGTTTGCGGGCGTATGGAAGCAGAGTATGGCTGGTTAGGGCACATGTTCGGAGAGCGTAGTGATCGTCCGAGAGAGCGTCGAGGATAAGCCATATTAGCTCGAGAGGGAGAGCTAAAAGCATGATCGATCGTTTCGAGTTATAGTGAGGAGACGAGTGTCTCATTAGAGAACTAGTGGTCGTGGTTGGAATGAAAGACTTGCCAGCAGTGGCTGTGTCGACACCACTCTGGCGGTCCGATGCCGCATTCGTCGCGACAGGAGACCAAGTACTGAGGCCTAAGGCTTCCCGGTCAGCCGTATGTACAGGTGTCACCACTATCTTCGTACAATTATGTGAGTCTATACTCCAAGAGATGTATCGAAACACGTCGAAGCTGGGGTAGCCGACCTCTGATAATGACCTCTCGTTCGACGATCTAGGAATCGTTGCATGTTCAGTATGCTGTTCAGAACCGTTGGGGACGATGGTGATACACGCACTATGCGCTATACTCACTGCTACTCTGACATGTACCCGCCTAACCACGCTCACCCACTCACATGTACATGTTATCACCCTTCCAGACCTCGACCTCTACCTCGCACCCCGCCACCTCAAACGCACTAAAAGCAGCCCTGACGCCGTCCGCCCGCTTCGCCAGACCGGCCTGCACGACGGCCGGGTCCCGCGGCACGTCCATCGGCTTCTTCCACTCGTATCGCGCGAGTCTCGGCTCCTCGACCGGCACACTCACCCGCGCGAACGACGGGTAGTAGCCGTACGCGGTGAGCACGTCCGCGAGTCGCGCGGCGGCGGCCCCGCACGAGTGCAGGCTGCACGCCATGCCGTCGATCTTGAACGTGAGCTGCTCGAGGGCCGGGAAGGGCACGGACGGGGAGGGGAGGGTGTTACTCCCAGCGGCCGGCGGGGTGAGGAGGTCGGCGAGCGCGGTGAGGAAAAAGGGCGAGGTGGTGGGCGCGGCGCCGGGCGCGAGCATGGACTCGAGAGGGTAGTCCCGGACGGAGCCACGCATGACGTGGTTGGAGACATTGTGCGCGGTCTCGTGGGCGCGGAGCTCAATGGCGATCGAGGCCAGGTTTGGGAATGTGAGGAATCTGTTGTAGACTTTGATGATGTCTGCTTCTGTTCGCGGAGGATGCGTCAGGACTGACTCGGGCGAGGTGGGAACAAAGACGGGATGGCTCACGTTTAGAAAGAGTCTCTGTAGGCGTCCCGATGTCCTCGGAGATGCTCAGACCTAGGTGGCGGATGGAGGAGGCGATAGAGGGGAGGATGCTGAACCACGCGGCCAACTCGCGGTCAGTGCTCCCGAACAGATCCAGTGAGGAGAGCGCCCGAGTGTGCCCGAGATGGAGCATCTCACGAGCGAGTCTGGTCGAGAGATTGCAGGAGTCCACACGGAGGGTTCTTAACGATGGCGTTTTCTGAGATTCTTCCCGTCCTGGACGGTCGTGGGCTGCGGTGGATGGCTCTGGATCTGCAGGATTTTGTATCCTGGGAGCCTGAGCCCTGTAAAGGGCGAGATGCTCCAGACGAGGGATGGAGGCGAGCGTGGAGTAGATGCAGTGGAGGTTCGGGATCGAAAAGAGCTGGAGAGTGAGCGAACGGAGGTTGGGAAGCCAGTAGAACTCGAAAGTATGGTGTCCGCGCCACTGCATGGCGCGGTATCTCACGCTCGCGTCGACCTCGAGTGTAAGCGACCGGACGAAGACGGCAAGGTAAGGCTTGTGCTCGAGGATGTCCTCAAGCTCCAGCCAGCGGTCGGATGCGCGGTCTGGGCAGAGTGAGATGGTGATGGAGGAAAAGAGGACGGCTTGGGCGCCGTGCACCCAGTCCCGGCAGACTAGGGCGCATTTGGAGACTGAGGAGCGCTCCGAGGCGAAGAGTGGGAAGGTGTTGTCGATGATTTCTTGCGGGAGAGCGATGGCGGGCATGGTGCGAACATGGTTGGAGATCGACGAAAAGCAGAGAATATATAAGTGCTCGGGGCTGCCTCCACGAGGCGGGGTGTTAGCGGCGCGTGGTGAGCTAGAAGAGAGATATGGACAAAGGAGAGTGATGGCAACGTTGTTCCTTTGTCCCAACACGCGGCATGGTCAGGTTGAGCATGGCTGCATCGGCATCTGAGGAACAATACAAGATAGATCACTGATCTCAGAAGACGGCCTGTGTGCACTGGATCTGTAAAGGAGTCAGTCACTATGATTGATGGCCACCATCACCTCTCCACTACGAGATACACCATGTACGGTCATGACGGAGAAAAGAGCCCCGTTGAGTCTCAAGGATCTCATACACCCTTTGGGCGCTGTACGAGCTACCACCGTCCAAGCGGTAGAGTAGTGCCCTCGGGAGTCATCGACATAGTACGAAGCGTCTCGCTCGTACCTGAGTCACGACTACATACCTCCATTTACGACAACGCAGGGTTCATAGACCTATTCACCCGGACGTCGACCTGTACGCCCGCTGCCTGGAACGGCGGCGTCCGCGGCTCGAGCACCTCCACCGCCACCTGCCGAAGCCTCGGGCACGCGCCTTCGCACTCCCGCTCCAGCACGATAGCGGCGCCCTCGGTGTCTCCAGCATGAGATTCTTGCGCCGGGAGGACAATTGTGCGAGCTCGGAGAGCGCCTGCGAGGATCGTCCCGGCGAGGTCGTGGTGGGTCGGAGGAGGCACAACGAACATCCCATGCCCGGTGGACACGAACACGTCCAAAACAGCGGAGTCGCGGGTCCGAATGGCCGGGATGTGACCAGGGAAGACGAAGGCTAGCTCGTCGAGCACGAGCTCTTCCAAGGCCGGGAGCGACTGCATGAGCGGCACGAGGTCGAGCAGCGACTTGAAGTTCATCCGAACGAACGTGAGCGAGCGCACGGAGGGGATGAGGGTGAGGTCGAACGTGTCCATGCCGTGCCAGACTATGCGCAGCGCGCGGTGACCTGCGGAGTCGGCAGCCCCCTGGACGGTGAGGGTGCGGACGTAGAGTGCGAGGTGGGGATTTGCATGGAGCAAGGAGAAAAGGTGGGCACAGCGGTGCGTTGGCGGGTCTTTCAGTCCGGCTAAGAGCAGAGTGTGCTGCCAACGATTCCTGGTAATGTTCTCTGCGGTGAAGGTGAGGTCGGAGAAGAGGTGAAAACGGGAGCGTGCGATCCACGCGCGCAGGTCGCGAGCGAGCGACGGTCGTCGAATAAGGCGTCGATGACATGCTCGACGATGTCCAACGGCAGCGGGCTGGCGGGCATGGTCGGTGAGCAGCGCTTCACTAGGTGTAACGAGGGAGGAAGCAAGACGGAACCGTGACTGGTTCAGGGGCCGGGGTACGCGTGACGTCACGCGCACCGTTATAGGGTCGTCAGCGCTTGGAACGCGTTCGCTTGCTGCTGGCCACGGTGAGCGCGATGGCGGGATCGATGGCCGACGGCTTTCGAACGACAACGAAGACACTTGCGCAGATCTATAACCCCGCAGCGGCCGAAATGATTGTCTCACGCGGCATTCCCAAAAGGCAGTTCTCGCTCTCAGGCTCTCCTCGTCGTTATCGCCCCTACTAGCAGCCCGACCCGCGCTCTTCGTCCCGCCTCCGTCCTCACGTTGAGCGACTTCTGCCTTGCGATGTCCATCCACGCCGTGAAGCGCTCTCAGTGCCATCTCGCCTGGGACAACAGGTCAGCTCCTCTCTCCGTCTATCCCCCGGTCCCCGATAGCACTCAGCTCATGATCGGACCAGCATCCCTCCCGCCATCCGCGTCTCCTCAGGGGACACCGTCACCTTTGACTGTCTCGACGCCTCCAACGGCCAGATCACCCCATCGTCGACAGTCGCCGGCCTCGCCTCCCTCGTCTTCACACAACTCGACCAGGTAAACGGCCCCGTTCACATCTCGGGTGCTCTCCCGGGCGACACTCTCCGCGTCGACGTCCTGTCCATTGAGACCGCCACCTGGGGCTGGACCGCGCTCATTCCCGGCTTTGGACTCCTCGCGGACGAGTTCCCCGCGCCCGCGCTCAAGCTTTGGACCCTCGACCGCGACAACGGCTATGCATGGTTCGACGAGCAGAAAGGCATCAAGATCCCCCTCAGGCCTTTTGCTGGAGAGATGGGCGTCGCCCCGGCCAAGGACGGTGCGCACTCGACCATTCCCCCTTATGCTACCGGCGGCAACATCGACACTCGTCATCTCACCGCCGGCTCGACCCTCTACCTGCCTGTCGACGTCGAGGGCGCATTGTTCTCCATCGGGGTGCGTGTCGTTCTGTATACATAATACGCCTCTCTTATATCCTTTCAGGACGGTCATGCAGCGCAGGGTGATGGTGGTGCGTCTCTCATAACTGTCTACTCATCGCATGCAATGTAACATGAATATATGGTATCAGAGGTCTGCGGTAAGTCCTCTTCCATTGCATACCCAACCCTTCCACTCAAGATCCAAACACAGGCACGGCAATTGAGACCCCGATAAAGGTCACCGTCCGCCTCACCGTTCTCAAGGACAAGCCATACGTCAAGACCCCGCACTTTATAACGCGCTCTCCTCACGGAACCGACGAGGAGTTCTACGCCACGACCGGAGTCGACTCAGGTAAGCCAATAGTTATTGTCCCCGTCCCGACGTGTATTATTCTTGGCCCCTTACTGCCACGCCGCGAGCTCACCTGTGGTGGTCTAGACATCCGCGAAGCGACGCGCTCCGCCGTTCGCCACATGATCGCCTTCCTCGGTGCAGAGCACGGCCTCAGCCCGGTGGACGCGTACATGCTCTGCAGCGTCGCCGGCGACCTCCGCATGCACGAAGTGGTGCGTGCTAGATCTCCCTTGCTGCTCGCCGTCCATGCCTAGCCCTCCACTCACGGCTCTCTCTCTCTCTCGGCCATAGGTCGACATGCCGAACTATGTGGTGAGTCTTGACGTCTACCGCTGCATCTTGACTTGCGCACGGGGACTGAATCGAGGCTGGGTCTGTGTCGTTGAAGATTGGGATGATGCTTCCGAAGTCGATCTTCACGTAGAAAGACTTGAGGAACCGGATGGGTGCGACGGGGGCCCGGGGACCGTGCACGGTCGGGTTCAGACGGCGGGTAGTGCGAAATCTCCTAGAGATTTTGGCGTGCTTGTGGGGCTCAGCCATACACAACGTGTTCAGAGTATGGGTTCGGATGGAATACAGGGCCCCGTTGACTAACTATAAGAGCCGCACAATATCGTACGCGACCATCCGGGACGGAAGAATCTCAGACCGTGCAGTCGTTAGGAAGCCTCCGACCTCCTGCTCGCTCTCGACCTCGTGAATCCATCGCGGGGATATCAGCGCGCTCTCGCTGGAGGGACTCGGGCTTGCGGGCCGTGAACTCGACATCCATCGTGCCCTCCCTCCATCACCGAGGACAGCGGGACGGCAGCAAAACTCCTGGCCAAACGTGAGCCATATCGACATGTTCAAGTTCGTCTCTGTCATGCACTCAGACCCCACACACCCTCGGATCTGCGACCTTGAGCATGTAGAGAGGCAAACATCCTCAAAATCGTCAACGCGTGCCTCGCATGTCCGCACCTGGCCTCGCTCGCGATTGAGCTCTACGCCCCCGGCACCGCGCCCGACCTCTCGCTCTTCCGCACCGTGCTCGCCGATCTCCTCCGAGTTAACCGAACGTGCACATGCAAGGCTTCACTATCAGGAGCAATCAGTAATCAAGATGGGACACCCTCAGCTCAGACAAAACTAGAGAGATATATACCGTCACCATCTCCAGGTAGAGAGTGTCTTCGACAGCACATCCAGCACGCCCAAAACCAATGCAAAACACATGTCGTCCTCCCGTCCCATCGTTTCCTTCTGCACCTCCTGCACGACCTCGAGCGCGACCTTGCGCGAGTCCGCTCTACCCTGCTCAGTCTGCCAGGCGGTCACGCTCCACCAGCCCGATCCGCCAGCGCCAGTGCTCTGCGCGCCGCCCGCCGCTGCCTCTCCGCGCAGGATCTCAGCGAGAATGTGGTCCCGCCGTTGGGCCGCCGCCGCACGCTCCTCATACGTAAGCCGCGCGGCGAACACGTCGTCGAGCACTCTCGCGGCGTGCGCAGCGGACACGAGACAGACGGTACGGAGGACTGCGTACTGCGTCACCGTGCCTTCCTTCGTCGTCACTGACAGCGGCGCGGCAGCACCAGTGCCGTTCGAGACGACTCCGACGAGAGAGAGGATGCGGGCCACGATGGACTCCTTCACGGAGGCGTCGGCGACGGGGTGGGTGAGCAAGTTGAAGAGGAAGATGTTGCGGAGCTCGGTGCGGAGGACGCCTTTGTCGGCGAGGCCTTGTGCGAGCCGCTCGGGGACCCGCCTCAGCTGGAGATGGATTTTTGCGAGGTTGTACGTCTCCCCTGGAGATGTAGAGCGGCACCGAGGGGATCAGCTCTCGGCTCGTGTGCGGAGTAGAGTATGGGTGCGGGGCTCTGGCTTACCGCTGAGGAGGTCGATCCAGCTCTTCAGAGTCATCCGGTCCTGCTCAAATTATTTTATCATCCGCAGCACCTCGTCCAGGATCCCAGTCGGCTCTCCGGTTGGGCTGTCGTCGAGGAGTTGTACGAGATGCTGGTCGAGAGAGAGTCGGTGCCGTTTGGCCGGGGGGTCTCTGACGAGCGCGATGCGGCGGCGAAGGGCGAGTTCGATGAGTATGCAGCCGCGCAGCGCGTACGAGATGTGGTCGTTCCAGATCGAGACGTATCCCTAGAGGTGCAGGGGCCAGTCAGCGTGCAATCCTGACAGCTCGGCGTGGTATCTGCACAACGCACATCCGAATCGACTCGGGGACAGACGAAGCGTGCGCGATACGGCTGCGCTCTCCTTGTGCTCCGCCGTCTGGGATATTCTTAATTGGTTGGAACAGTGGGCAGGAAAAACCCACGCCGAGTCGCGACACATGCACTAACAAAACTTTACACCGGCCTCGTGCGCGCATGCGAAGGAAGTTCCGCGGACAGGGCAAAGCCGAACGCAAACACAGGGACATGGACATGGACTCACCTCCTTGTCTATGCTGAGAAGCAGGACCTCCTCCATGAGCGTCAGCCGCGGGAGGTTCTCTCCGAGTGACTTGGCTCCATCTCCTTCGTCTCCATCTCCGTGTTCGGAATCGCACGCGTCCAAGACGATCTCGGAGGCTCCGAGCGAGAGATAGGCGGCGAGTTGGGCATAGGTCACGACTCCGCCTGCACGAGAATGGGCGGAGTGCTGTCCGTACCGAAATCCGCGCCCGACTTGTTTAAGGTGCTCAGGGCTGCGAGGATGGAGGGGAGGAGAACGGTGGTCGGTGTGGTAGAGGAAGGTTCGTGTTCTTTCTGTGCCCTGGTTGGTTCTAGATTGGAGTGCAAAGGACCAACTGAGCATGGGACGCCGTCTGATCACAGAGACTCAGACAGCGACGGAGCCGCGGAGCCACATTCATGAGCAAAGGGGACGGACCTTGCGCAACGATCACATCCGCATTCCACTCCCTCACTGCGCGGACGGCCTCCTCCACCGACGTGACTTGAACGAATATGAGTGGCTGCCGAGCCGCGTCGTTGGCTAGGGCCCCTGCGGACGACGTCCGTGCATACTCAATCCATTGCAGTACATCGCCCGTCCCGGACGCGAACCAGAGCGCACGGACCTGGTTCGCGTGCGCGGCGTCGATCGCGAGTCTCGCGTCTGCATTTGCGCATATCCCGACGCCGATTGGGAGCGGGTCGTCGCCGCCGAGGGCGGGGATGCTCTTGCGGACGGCCGCGAGGACGACATGGAGGTGGTCGGCCGGGAGGCTGGCTTCGGGGACGTTATTCTTCACTCACACACGGCGATGCTTGTGGCGAGGAGAGGGGACGTGCCTGCGTCGATGAAATGGAATTGTCCGCCTCTGGTTATCACTTCAGCCTAGAGGAGCACGGAACAGGATGCTTGGGTGACGTCCTGCGACCGAGGCACATAGCTACTCACCGTAGTGTGGGCGGGCGCACGGAGAGCCATCGGTGCGCAGACAACGGGGACATCCGTGCCTGCAGAGCGCTCAGCCTACGCGGAAGGTGCCCCGGGCCGTCATTTGCGGAACGTACCGAGGAGACGAGCGAGACGAGAATTGAGCGTATTCATCGCAGCTGTGTAGCCAAATGTCAGGGTAAGTATGTAGCGAGGAGGGAGCGACGGCTCCGGCTGAGTCGGAAGTATATATGATACGTTCCGTCGTGTGGGAAAGGAACTCGGAGGGTTCGGGACGCAGCTCTCGACGTACGGCCAGGTTAGCCAGCTCGTGAACAATGGCTGACTATAACTTAGGTGAACGCGCCCGACGTCAGATCTCTGATAGAGAATCAAAGGGAGGTTCCGAGCCAGGTACGCGTTACGGTTCAAGTACCTGACGCATGGCGCGAGCGACGGTACTTCAATGGGGAGTTGAGATCCACACTTCACATGCCCGCCGTAAGTGAAGTAGAACACGCAGCCAGCATTGTCTGATCAGCGAGAGTCAAGACTTGCGGAGTCATTTGTACGCCGAGCGCGCATACTAGAGGAAAGAGGCACCGCGAACCCTGTGACGTAAGTGAGCAAGGGTTGGGCGAATGCGCATGGCTCATACTCACGTTCATAGAACCAGCCCACCGTTGCGATGACCTCACGTTGGCGTGCTTCGCGGCCGTAGAGGGGAGAAGGAACAAAAAGGACCGCAAAATATTCCGCGTGATACTCTCCACATTCACGCGCTCGCAACCAATCTCTTCCGACGAGGCAATGTAAGTACCGTGCCAGAACACCGCACGGCGTGCGACGGCCGGACAGGTGAACCTGCACAATGGCCTAGCAGCGTTGAGACGATGTTAGCGAACTGTTGAGCACCGCATGCAGCAGAAGCGTTGGCTCACCGTGCACCGAAGCTTCGTTGAATATAGTCGCGATATAGTCACGGCGGTTCTGCCTTCGGTGACACCTCAGTCTATTGTACGGCGGACTGCTATGAAAAGCCGGAAAATCAGCTGTGCGGCGACTACGAGGTGGTGTTCGATGCTAGTGGCTGAGAGCGCGAAAGGGACAGAGTGCCTCACAGAAAGACAAGCACCCTCATTCAACAAGACCCATCTTCGGACGTCGTCTGCAGTATAAAGAGGGTCAGTGGCAGACCTCGTCTGACATCCTCACTCGAACAGCACTCACCAGTCGTGCAAGTATTCAGCCTACGCACGCTATGTTCGCCAAGCTCTTCACCCTCTCCGCGCTCGCAGTCCTTGCTGCCGCCACCCCCGCCCCCAACGTCAACGGCGGCACCAGCGGCTGCACCACGGGCCCGATCCAGTGCTGCGAGTCCCTGCAGACCCCGAACAGCACCGCCGTCGCCCCGATCCTCGCGGGCCTCGGGATCGTCATCGATGATCTCGACGTGCTCGTCGGGCTGACCTGCTCCGCGATCAGCGTGGTCGGCATAGGCTCTGGCAACGCCTGGTGAGCGGCGCTCGTCGGGAGGAGCTTGGAAGGCATGGACTGGGACTGACGCGCTTGACAGCAACGCCCACACGGTGTGCTGCGACGATAACAACGTCGGTGAGGATCGGACTGTATTTTCTTATTGCATGGTTGATGTTCGGGTCGGTGGGTAGAGCGGGGCTGACGGATTGCCTACAGGAGGTCTTCTCTCCATTGGGTGCCTCCCGATCTCCATCTAAACAAACCAAGAGGAGGGGGATTGGTCATAGACGAGAGTCCCAGAGTCCGAGAACGTACCTGGGCAGAATGAGGTCGGAGTAGCTGTTCCATGGTTTGTCGGGCCTGTATAACAAGTGATACACGATCTGCGCTGGATGTATGAGCGGCTGATGATATCTGGACCGGCATATCAGGATGAGTCGACACGAACATAACTCATTTGACAGCTAGGGCAGCCGTCGAGTGTAGCGAGCTTACCGGGGAATTAAAGTGGTGGTTTGTTACGAGTACCACCTTCCAGTACCACTCTCAACGAGCGGCTCTTCGCGTTCGGCCTCAAGTCCATATCTTGCAAGCCCCCACCTAGAGCGGATATGGAGATGGCAAGTAGTGCACCGGAGGTAGTGAGGACTCGGCACTGGCAAGTGATCAGCGGGACGGCGTCGCACGATAGAGCAGCGACCCGCGTCTTGTCGGGAGCCGGACGGCCGTCGACTATTGTCGACGCAGACCCATGTCAGGGCCTTGGACGGACGACAAAGGCGCGCGGACGTCGAGGGGAGGCAGGCTGTACTTCGTCGTCAAGAATACTGAGTATCCGAATTGCTCGGAGTGTATTGAGCGAATAGGTTGCCAGCGCGAAGCGGCGGCATGCTGTGTCGCAAGCAGTGGGAAACAGGCGTGAGGGTCGGTCGGAGGCACAGGAACGGCAGCGAAAGCTGGCATAGCCTACGCCCGAGCGGTCTGAAGGTCTGCAAGTGGAGTCGTGACGGCGCTGAGAGCGCGAAACTGGCGGACTGGGATATGTACTCAATTGAAACTGTTCGAGCTTGCTTGAAAGTCGGGCGCGGTCGCTTGTGAACTAACGACACCTAGCTAAGCCGAGGGTACCGAACCTACCGAGGCGTCTTCGCCACCGTGAAGTCGTCGACGTGAGGTCCCGTATCGAAGCGCGACACCCGACCGCTGCTTGACAGTAAGTATCGAGGGGAGCCGGGGTGTGCGAACATCCCTCGGAGCGCATGGCATTGTCTATCAGTGATTCGTGCTCGCTCTCGGCGTACCAAGATGGTGTGGTTAACTTCAATGACGGAGCTCGCGTCGGGCGGCGGTAGAGACGAGGACCGTACTCGCCCAGTGCACGATCGGGCGCAAATATGCGTTCTGGACGCACGGGCACTTCGCAGGTGGGCGTGTGGAGATTCCGATGTGTCCAAGTTGTCCGAGTCGTAAGGGAAGTGCCAACGAGAGAGAGCGCATCAACTAGGCTGGCAGATTGACCACAGCGAGGTAGAGCTGCATGTCACTCACGTCAATATATCGGGATTTGTCGGGCCAAGGAAGTGTAGGAGCGTGCGCCGCGCATACTTTGTACGGGAGATGTCGGCTTATTAGAGTTATCGGGCGCGGAATTGGGCACGTAGAACGTATCGCTCCTGACTCTGAGGCCTTAGGCCAGGCATGAATATTGGATGGCGTGGGGTGGTACGATAGAACTTGAAGATACCAGAGATTTGTCGTGAGAGTCGTGAGAAGAGCAATCTGAGACAACGGGCCAAGAGCAGTGCGATTGGATTTGGGTTGCACAGAGCAAAACATTTCGGGCGTGCGCAGCGCGGAATGCGTACCGATCTGGATAAGAAATGAGAGGAGACGGCGAGAGATGTATCAAGTGTGATGGGATGTTGGCAGATGGGCGACGAAGGGAGATGCGTGCGAGTCATGTCGGGTTACTCACCGGGATGAAGGGACCTCATGGACGATGTGAAAATTGGCGGTGACGTGTTATCGAGGCTCTGAGGTGGTATGGCAGGACGGGGATGCAGAAGAGCTCAGCAGGGAGACTTGAGGATCGCAGCAGCGAGAAAAAATTGGATGGCTCACAGGGAGGGATATATAGGGAAGTTGGAGGGAGCGAGCGAGGGAAGTGTTGTTGAAAGAGGGCAGGTTGAGCAACTCACCTGGGTGATTTTGTGTATGTAATTGATGCCGAGCACTTGGTCGCGAACGGTACAGATCAATAATTGCCGGAAGGTGTACAAGCAGCACAAGCATATTTATTCGAGGAGAGGCAGGACATGGCTTTAGCGAAGGAGGAAGTCGAGCGCCGCGAAGGAAAGAAGTGATGGTCGCGCGAGTGCTGTGAGCGTATCTTGTTGGAAAGATTCGAGATCGCGGCAGACGATGGTGAGCAGTGGCACGGAGGGCGCGGCCATCTGTCAGGCAGACGCTGGGCAGCAAGCGGGCGCCTGGGGTAGCGCGGGAGACCGGCGCGGGTAGATGCCGGGCAAGCGCCTGTGTCAAAGTTGTCCGCGAACACAGCCTCGGACGGTTGACTGTCCTCCGCCTCTGCTCTCCTTTCTCTCTCTCCTCCCACCGTCTGCTCCCTGTGCGATGACCGCCGTCGCCTCCCGCTCGCTCTGGTCCACGGCCGACCCCGACGACCCACTCGCAAAGGCCCTCCAGCCCCCGATCGACGAGACCCCCGACGAGCGCGCTGTCCGACTCCGGCAGCTCGAGGACGCCGCACGCGTCTCGAAGGAGATCGACGACGAGATTGCCCAGGCGAAGAAGGCCTACGACCGTCGCAAGAAGGCCATAAAGATCCTCCTCCTCGGTGTGTGCTCTCCTCCCTCTCTCCTCTCCCCCCCGTCCGACCTCCGTCCAGGCCAGGCCGAGTCCGGGAAGAGCACGACTCTCAAGAGTGCGTCCTCCTCTCTTCCTGCGCTGTATGCGCGTCGCTCACCGCCTCCAGACTTCCAACTCGCGTTCTCCCCACAACATTTCGCCAAAGAGCGCGCGGCATGGAAGACTATCATCCAGCTCAACCTCATCCGGTGAGCTGATTTGTCATTCGCCCGCATACACCCTCCTCATCCGCCCCAGCAACGTCAAGCGTCTCCTAGAGGTCCTACAAGAGGAATGGGAGTCCTCCATGCAGACCACGACCGCATCTTCCGTCGCCAAGGGAAAGGGCGTCGCCGGCCGCACCCCGTCCTCCCCTGGCGTCCGCTTCTCGACCTCTCCCCTCAACGACAACCACCGCCGGATACGCATGCGCCTATCCGCCCTCATCCCGATTGAAGAAGAGCTCACGAAGAAGCTCATGCCCGACAGCAGCGCCGCCTCACGCGATCTCTGTGTCCGTGCAGGCTCCGGCTGGAAGGGGATCATGACCGCCCTCGGGGCGAACACAAGTACCGTCCTCCCCGACGTTTCCCTCAAGAATCCGCCGCTCGTCTCTGCATTGAAGGGCGGCTCAAGACCGAATACGGCCGACGCTAGGTACAAGGACAATCCGTCCGCCGTCTTGGCCGCCTGCAAGGACGACATTGTCGCGCTCTGGGAGGACACCATCGTCCGCGGCGTCCTCAAGAAGCACAACGTCCGTCTACAGGACATGCCCGGCTTGTGAGTCGCTCGCTGTACCGCACTACGACCTGCTCACGCGCATATAGCTTCCTCAACGACGCCGCGCGGGTGGCTGCCATCACCTACGAGCCTTCAGATGGTGCGTGTCCCCGCGACTTCTCATCCTCACCCGTCCTAACATCTCGCAGACGACATTGTCCGTGCACGAGTACGCACACTCGGCGTCGAAGAGCATCATTTCACGATGGAGAGCGGTATGTGTCCCACAGTGCACCGCACCCAGAGCTAATCATGCGCGGCACAGGTGCCCTCCCAGGGACGGAATGGTACATCTACGACGTCGGTGGCAGCCGCAGCTGTGTACGTCTCCACCGATCCCTCGCAATGCTGATTAATTGTGTTCCTGATGTTCGCCTGCGCTCGCACGCACGCACAGCGCCAGCACTGGATACCGTTCTTTGACGATGTGCAGGCCATCATCTTCCTCGCACCGCTCGCGTTCAATCTGACGCTGGAGGAGGACGCCAAGGTCAACCGTCTCGTGCGTGCACGTTAGTGGTACCCGTTCGCGACACACTTGACTGACGCTACCGCAGGAGGACTCCATCACGCTCTGGCGCGGTGTATGCGAGAACGCGCTGCTGTCGAGGACGACACTCATTCTGTTCCTCAACAAGGTGAGCCCCTCTATGGCGGTGCACGCGCAGTCCACCCCCTCTTCTCCATCCGCCACGCCCGATAGCCCTCCCATCACGATCTGTCACCGGGCGGTGCTGCGGGAAGGATTTTCTCCGCGCGATGACGAGCGCGGATGCCGCAGCCTGCGTTGCTAGGTTGCGGACATGGCTTTCTGCCGGCATGTCGCTGTGCTATCTGTCGTCGACGCCCGTAGAACGACGCTGACGATCTCGCACACAGATGGACATCTTACAGGCGACGCTCGCGGCGAACATCCGGGTGGCCAAGTACGTCCCGAGCTACGGCGAGCAGCCGAACGAGATCGGCGCGGTCACAAAGTGTACGTTGGCCATCTCTCGAAACGCGGAACAGGATACTGACCATGTGTCTGTAGACTTTCGCGATAAGTTCCGAGGGTATCATGTGCGTGTGATGTGATCGACAGGGCCGCGCTCGTTCACGGCGCTGATCATCGTCGCAGAAACGACTGTCGCCCAAGGCTCGCCCGTTCTACTGGCATGAGACCTCTGTCATTGTGCGTCCCCTCATCCTCCCCCGTTACACCCGCTCGCGAATGGATCGTGAATGATACTGACGAGCCGCTCGCCGTTCATCCAGGACACGCGCTCGACGGCTGCGATCCTTGTCGGCGGTAAGTGTCTAATCTCGCTGTTGGTGATGATGACGACGCTGATCGTTTGTCTTCTTTTCTCACATGTATATCTATAATCGCGTTCTCGTCTCGCCTTCGTTTTCGTCCGCGTCTGGGACGCTCTCTTCGCGCTGTCATCCGACACCTGTCGCTTGTCGCCGTGGTTTCGTGCTGCTGTCTGTCAATCTTGCGCGCGTGGGCTGCTGGACGCTCTCCTTCGCGTCTACCACGTGCCTTCTCGGCGCTGCTCCCCTGATTGTCCGTCGCTGGTCTTCCTCTCCTCTCGCGACTGGCTCCTTCCCCTCTCTCGCGACTGCTCCTCCCTTCGCCACCGGGCGTCCCGACACTGCTGGAAATGGCACACGCTCAACCGCATACAGTCCGCGAGGGCATCCTCCGAGCTCACCTCCAGAGCGTCAACGTGATCTGAGCGTACGCAACGCTTCTCCGTATGCGGCGCCCAGGACGCTGGGGGAAGGGATGGAGCGACCAACACACGTCTCTCGCGTGTCCATATGCGGATTCCGCACTGGGCCTCCGGCGCGCGATCTCGCGCGTTTCGCTGCGCAGCGCATGTGTGTGCGGCAACGGCTGTCCTGCGAGCCCTCGCCACCTCCGCCGCCATCCGACCTCCCTGTCACAACCTCCCGATAGACTTTTTCCTCGTCATCGTCCAACGCTTTGCGTCCTCCCGCTCTCGACCTCGCACCTTCGCTTCCCCCGTCTGCGCCGCCGCATCCCATCGCCTACGCCAATGCCGCTCATCATATAAAGACGCACTCATAGACCTTCGTCGCTCCTCGCGCGCCCGCATCCCCACCCTGCCGCGCGTCATGCATTGATGCTTGAACCTTCATGCTTGCCTCACGACTCCTGTACACGCCCTACGTCCGGCCGTATATACCCCTCAGTTCCGCCACATACCGCGCGCCTCGCTCTGTACATCGCCATCTCTGCCCGCCGCTCGCCGCCCGCTACCCGCCGCACACGGCTGGCCGGCGTAATCTTATATCTTGTATACGATAACCGATCGCTGTTGTGTCCGTCCTGTCCGCCTGTGCTCCCTCCCTCCCTCCCTCGCGCTCACTCCCCACTCGTGCCATGGTGCCCACCGGCCGCCGCTCTCCGCGCACTCGGAGACTTCGTCGTCACTCACGTGCGCGGCCCTCTCCTCGCGCAGCCACACGCGAGGGGTGTCGACCTGATGACTCCGGAATAGAGTCCGATGGTGGGTGCGGTCCGTCGTGTGCGCGCCCGGTACCTCTCCATCTACCGACATCTATACGCGTGTCTGCTCCCTGCTACCCAACACTACTCACTGCTCACTGCCATCCGTCCCCCGTCCGTGCCCATAGATTCTGTGTGTTCCTTGTACCGTGTACCGTGTACATCCGGCCGCCGCCCGCTCGTGTTCGTGTGTCTGTATCTATATATTGCCGTGGCGTGCGCCGCCGTCTCATCGTCGTACAGTAGCTTAGCGTAGCGTATTTGGTAATTGTATATGCCTGCTTGGTTCGTCCTCTTCGTTTGTGATCAATTGTCAGGGGCTCGAGGCGCTGCAGCCGGTGCTGGTGGTGGCTGCATGCGCCATGGTAAGTCAGAGATGAGGACGTACGCATGCTTTGGAAAACCCTCCCACAGGGATACGGGAGTATATGAGTGAAAGTGAGCACAAATGGCCGAATTGCGGGGCGGTCCCCTCTGAGCATCTTCCATACCCGGAATTGTGAGGTGTGAATCTCAACACTGTCTCTCGCGCCATGCGTCACCGGGTACTTAACCCGTAATGCGTACCTGACTCGGAACCTCCCCTTGATTCTCTATCAGAGACCCGAGTCCCGCCACAGACAAGGTTAGAGAAGATAGCGAATCGCGCTTCCGCATGTGGTGAGCGCATCGTCCCACTCGCATGCCCTCCTTGGGAAGCAAACGGCATCAGGAGCGACCTGCGAGAGAGGGTCGTGATCAGGACGAAGAAGAAACACGAGACAAAGAAGACAGCAACAGCGGCTCACCGGAGATGGTACGCAGAGACGGCGAGGGACTCGTCAGTCCTGATTGTGTACACCGACAGTTCGCAGGTGGAGAAGGAAGGCGACAGGGTAGCGGGAGCGAGTGCGGTCTTGCTGAGGGAGGATAAGGTGGTGGGGAGATGGAAGAGGCATTTGGGTCGGGAAGCGGAGGTCTACGACGGGGAGATGTGGGGCCTGGCGGACGGAGCGGCGCTGGCGGTTCCGACAGCGGCAAGAGCAGACGGTCGAGTGACGACACTCGTCTTCTGCGCGGACAACAACTCGGCGGTCGAAACCATCACACTCACGACTGGACATCCGGGACAACACGCGTCGCTACGGTTCTGCAACATCATCAACGAATTCTTGGATGCGGACGCAACTCATCGGGTGGTCGTACAATGGACTCCTAGTCATCGTGGAATCAAAGGCAACGAACTGGCGGACAAGGCGGCAAAGGAGGCGGCGAGAGGCGAAGGCTCGAGAAAAACGGACGCTGGCCCTTCTTACACATACCTCCGAAGAGCGGCAAAAGAACACGCACTTCAGAACTGGCAGACGCAATGGAGGGCTCGAAAGAGGGCATCACAGGAGACGTCGCACCGGGGAAACCTGTACTCGGTCGCAGATCGCTTCGAGCCCAAACTCTCCCCCCCAAAACATTTCTTGACAATTCCGAGTCGACACGCGTATGGCCTCACTTTGCAGTGCCGTACAGGGCATGCCTTTATAGGCGAATACTACCAACGCTTTGTACCAACCGAGCCCACCAGCTGCCCATGCGGCACAAGATTCCAAACCCGCAGCCATGTCCTGCTCGAGTGCCCGCGATACGACCGCCATCGACACCTTTTGCGTCATGACGACCATCCGATGACTGTCGAAGACATCGTAGGAACAGAAGAAGGCATAGAAGCCTTGACACGATTCATCATTGCAACGGGCGCGTTTACGAAGACCGGAGAAGCATTAGTCGCATCCGACACAGACCGCAGACCGCCGGACAACCAGCGCCGAATACGCGAGGGCCGCAGACGTCAGGAGGAGCCGAGGAGGAGAGGAAGAGACGTTTGATTGCTTCGCTTTGATTACAGACATCCCACCGGTCGCACACACTCAGACACGTACACGAGAACGATAACACTCCGCACCCCCTGTCTCAGAGAGACATTGACACTACATACGTTAGACCTACTTACAGATTGACTACACAACTCCACTATAGTGTACTATAGGACTGCGTCTTGGCGCATTCGTTCGCCTGCTCACGCAGTATAAATATAAAGATTCTCTCTCTCTCTATCAGAGATCTAACGTCGGGCGCGTTCACCTAAATTATTACTCACGAGCTGACTAACCTGAGCGTACTTACGTAGAGAGCTGCACCCGAACTAGTGCTGCCGTGGAGTCAGAGCACTCCGGAGTGCACTCCACTCCACTCCGAACGGCACGACCCGGCACGACACTCCAGGAGACTCCGAACAACAAGCGAGATCAAAGATGTTCGCCGGCGTCTAATGGTCGGATCTCTCTGCGCGCTCTGCGAAGGCCAAAGCTTGCGAGACGCGGTCACGTTCTTGGACGCGTTGCGTTGCTGAACAGCTGAATCTCCTCCTCATCCTCCTTCTGGTGTCATCCGCTCACTGTTTGCATGCTAGCGCCGCCCGGTCTCTCCCTCATATCATCTACTAGCTCAGCTGACACGTTATCATACCTCGCTTACAATAGTTAGACCTGTTGTCTAGAGACAGTAGTACGAGCGGAGTATGAGCTCGAATACATGTTCCGGCTGACTATCTACGACGCAGCCCTTTTATACCATCCGCTCGATACGACGATCTTTGCCTCTGGTATGTCAGATCAACTCTCAGCCTCCGATGGGTCCACTTTCTGCAAGGAATGTGAATCTATTGGCTCTCAGTGCTTCCCTGGATGTCCCCTACAGAACACACTCGGAACATACACTTCTCGACCGTCAACACCTATACAACCTCATCATGCACCTTTGGCAACAGGCTCAGACTCCGCACACCTCGCCAGAGCTTTCGGAGGGGCGTACATCTTCAATCCGTATCTTTTCTCGCAATCCCCCCAGACTCCAGCTCCCTACAGCTTCTCAGCCCATCCACACCTCCAAATTCTCCCTCCCGCACATCCGGCGTCACCATCTCCTCATTCAGGGGTACATGGGATGATATCATACACTACAATCATCGATATTGTGCTTATATGTCCGTGTTCTAGGCCCGGTTTCTACCCGCATTTACCAATGCCTGGATATCTGCCTGCGCCAATGGGGATACCGCCGGGAGGTAGCATATCGTCCGGCACCCATGGTGAAGTGCTTATGGACGCCACCGGGAGTGTCCTCAACTCGAACGGCAAGCGTTCACAGCCTTCTCAGTCAGGAAGGCGGGCCAAGAAGAAGCATGCGGGTGCAGCAGCACCACGTATCGACGGGTTAGGGTTAGGGTAGGTGGAGCGAACGATGACCGAGCGAAGCGAGGTCGAGTGAGCGACGCTGTGGTGGGCGTGGCGAAACAGAACAACGGGTGTTGGGGGATCCCCAGCACCAACCCGTTTCGGCTTATATACGCCTCATCAGGTTCTGCTTAGTAAGTACCGGTTTGTACTTCGTACCGGAGCCGACGGTGACGTCGGCTTTAGGGCCGGTAGTTTTACATCTCGTGACTGCTTACTGATTCCCCGGTCGGGGATTCTTAACTCCGATCGGGATATGACTGATAGTCCGATCGGAAGTCCGGACGAGGCGGAGCGCCGCCTCAGCGCTCCGTATTGTCCGAGTGGCTGTGCATTCAGCGCTAGACCCTGTCTAGACCTGGTCACGTGACAGTGACGTCAGAGGTATAGACTTTGAAGCAAGCGCGCATGAGAGCGCTTGTTCTAAACATAGCCGATTACCTAATGAACGCAAAGCCATAGACGTTAGGGTCATAGGGTTAGGTTCGGTTAGGGTTAGGGTTCGGTTAGGGTTCGGTTTAGCTAGTGAGTATTATGTCAGCACACAAGCAGTGTATTCTCGTTAAAGATGTACGTACGGTTAGGGTTCGGGTTAGAATGCGTTTCATTGAATAATTACTTTGCGTCCTCGCTTGATAGGCATACTGTTCGGCAGCGTTAGTATGTTAGCGATACGTGGATGACGTATAATCGTAGGTACACGAGATGTGAAGTGTCCGCTAAGGACGAGTTTAAAAGACATTACAAGTTGTAGGCTGTACTTGGGTGGGCACTGCGAGTAAGTAGTGATGGGCACCGTGCACTTTGCGCACCGTCACTGTTACTTAGTTCGCTACAAGAAGGAACGGCAACACGCGGTTCTGACTATTCCTTAATTAGTCAGCCGTTGACGGTAATCCCGACCAGCCGCAATTAAGCAGCCCGGTCCGTCGCGGTTAGTTGTCGCTTCACTTGCGTACAGTTTGTTAACTACCTCTAGCAATTACGCTCAGAGGTCATCCCGCATTGAAGTAGGGATGTGTGTGTCTCGGGGCGAGCCGAGGTGGATGTTTTGGTCGGTGTGAATCGCGTATTCAGCGCGCATCGACGTAGACGGTCCAGCCTCTTGCGAAAACATGGGTGCTATGCCCTCCCAATGGGAGAGATCGTTGAGTGGGTCTTTCCGCTTGCGCGGTTGGACTTCCTCGTCGAGCACCCGCTCGTCCAACTTCTGGAGTACTGTCTTTTTCCAAAGACTGGTAAGGTCAAACATGTTACGGCCTCGTTTTTTCGAGACTATAACACGTTTGTTCAATATACTGAGTTTCCGAATGTCCGGGATCCAGAACGGCTCACCGCCCGGGGACACACCTTCACCGTAGATCCGGGGTGACCACCTGACGACAGCGAACCGAGTTGGTCCGGGTTCGGGGGAGGAAACGGACGCGTCCTATCAGACACGCCGAACTCCCAACGTTCGGTACGTGAATACCAATCGTTCCAGTAATTGAAGATAGTATCTCCAAGTTCCTTAGCGTTGAAATAATTCCATGCGGGGTTATAAACGGACTTTAAGACAAGAACACCTTCGTCCGCGCCAGTGACATGCACTGCTAGACGCTTGTTCCAACGTTCTTCGATATAAGTCTTATTCCACTTAAAAACCTCATCGGCAGGATAACCACGTTTTATGTAAAGGGCTACTACCTCCCTTACGGCTCCCAAGTAGACTGGTAAGGTCGTACTTAGCGTGGCTAGCCGAGATAGTTCACCGGAAAATGTACCACGTTTAACGTCGTACGGGTGATTACTAATCCACGGAATTCTTTCCATGTGGTTATGTTCTTTTCTAAACGGCTTGTGTTGTAGGCACGATCGTTCGTCCTTGTACACGGTCATATCTAAAAAGTTAGCCGAATTGTAGGAACATTCCCACGTGATTTCACAACCATCGAATTCAATTTTACTGCTAATTAAGTTGATCGCTTCATTTTCGCTGTTCGCGTAAACTAAACCGATGCAGTCATCGATGTACCTGCCATAAAATATTATAGACGGGTCGTGGAGAATACCTGACTTATTCTCGAAATAGACACCATAAAGGTTGGCTAAATCCGGGCTATCCGCGACGCCCATTGCGAGGCCTCGGAGTTGCAGGTAATATTTTCCATCAAATTGTGATATTAAATCTGTGTTACCGATATGTAAACACTTTTTAAATACTTCATGGTAACGGTTATGAAGTAAGAGAGCGTGCTCGTCGTTGTCGTTTAACAAGAGTCCCAAGCGTTCCGAATCAAACGCTTCTGCCCACATATCATAGACTATAGAAAGACATGAATCGAGGGGGACATTCGGGTAATACGCGACGACGTCGCCGGTGACAATATACCACCGGCGATGCTTATCGATATTCAGTTTACTTAATTTTATCGCCAAATCTTTGGATCCATGGATAATGGTTGGCGCCGATTGGATAATCGGTTTAAGATGTTTTGAAACAAATTTAGCAGCAGGGTTCATAAGAGCGGAGTGGCACGGTACTATCGGTCGATATCCGGTAGGTTTTTTATGAATTTTCGGGATTACATAAAAGTCCGGGTACGCGTGAGACTCATTGGCACGTGTGAGTTTACTTTTTAAATAACTTAGGGTTAGGGTTAGGGTTAGGGTTAGGGTTAGGGTTAGGGTTAGGGTTAGGGTTAGGGGTTAGGGTTAGGGTTAGGGTTAGGGTGGGTAGGGAAGACGAGCGTAGCGAGGTCGAGAGAGCGACGCTGTGGTGGGCGTGGCGAAACAGAACAACGGGTGTTGGGGATCCCCAGCACCAACCCGTTTCGGCTTATATACGCCTCATCAGGTTCTGCTTAGTAAGTACCGGTTTGTACTTCGTACCGGAGCCGACGGTGACGTCGGCTTTAGGGCCGGTAGTTTTACATCTCGTGACTGCTTACTGATTCCCCGGTCGGGGATTCTTAACTCCGATCGGGATATGACTGATAGTCCGATCGGAAGTCCGGACAAGGCGGAGCGCCGCCTCAGCGCTCCGTATTGTCCGAGTGGCTGTGCATTCAGCGCTAGACCCTGTCTAGACCTGGTCACGTGACAGTGACGTCAGAGGTCTAGACTTTGAAGCAAGCGCGCATGAGAGCGCTTGTTCTAAACATGACCGATTACCTAATGAACGCGAAGCCATAGACGTTAGGGTCATAGGGTTAGGTTCGGTTAGGGTTAGGGTTCGGTTAGGGTTCGGGTTAGCTAGAGTGTATTATGTCAGCGCACAAGCAGTGTATTCTCGTTAAAGATGTACGTACGGTTAGGGTTCGGGTTAGAATGCGTTTCATTGAATAATTACTTTGCGTCCTCGCTTGATAGGCATACTGTGCAGCAGCGTTAGTATGTTAGCGATACGTTATAAAATAGCGTATAATCGTAGGTACACGAGATGTGAAGTGTCCGCTAAGGACGAGTTTGAGAGACAATACAAGTTGTGAGCTGTACTTGGGTGGGCACTGCGAGTAAGTAGTGATCAGGCACCGTGCACTTTGCGCACTGTCACTGTTACTTAGTTCGCTGTAAAGAGGAACGGCAACACGCGGTTCTGACTATCCCATCATCTAGTCAGCCGTTGACGGTAATCCCGACCAGCCGCAATTAAGCAGCCCGGTCCGTCGCGGTTAGTTGTCGCGTCACTTGCGTACAGTTGTTTAACTACCTCTAGCGATGAAGCTCAGAGGTCATCCCGCATTAAAGTAGGGATGTGTGTGTCTCGGGGCGAGCCGAGGTGGATGTTTTGGTCGGTGTGAATCGCGTATTCAGCGCGCATCGACGTAGACGGTCCAGCCTCTTGCGAAAACATGGGTGCTATCCCCTCCCAATGGGAGAGGTCGTTGAGTGGGTCTTTCCGCTTGCGCGGTTGGACTTCCTCGTTGAGCACCCGCTCGTCCAACTTCTGGAGTACTGTCTTTTTCCAAAGACTGGTAAGGTCAAACATGTTACGGCCTCGTTTTTTCGAGACTATAACACGTTTGTTCAATATACTGAGTTTCCGAATATCCGGGATCCAGAACGGCTCGCCGCCTGGGGGACACACCTTCACCGTAGATCCGGGGTGCCCTCCTGACGACAATGAACCGAGTTGGTCCGGGTTCGGGGAGGAAACGGACGCGTCCTATCAGACACGCCGAACTCCCAACGTTCGGTACGCGAGTACCAATCGTTCCAGTAATTGAAGATAGTATCTCCAAGTTCCTTAGCGTTGAAATAATTCCATGCGGGGTTATAAACAGATTTTAGGACAAGAACACCTTCGTCCGCGCCAGTGACATGCACTGCTAGACGCTTGTTCCAACGTTCTTCGATATACGTCCTGTTCCATTTAAAAACCTCATCGGCAGGATAACCACGTTTAATGTAAAGGGCTACTACCTCCTTTACGGCTCCCAAGTAGACTGGTAAGGTCGTACTTAGCGTGGCTAGCCGAGATAGTTCACCGGAAAATGTACCACGTTTAACGTCATACGGGTGATTACTAATCCATGGAATTCTTTCCATGTGGTTATGTTCTTTTCTAAACGGCTTGTGTTGTAGGCACGATCGCTCGTCCTTATACACGGTCATATCTAAAAAGTTAGCCGAATTATAGGAACATTCCCACGTGATTTCACAACCATCGAATTCAATTTTACTGCTAATTAAGTTGATCGCTTCATTTTCGCTGTTCGCGTAAACTAAACCGATGCAGTCATCGATGTACCTGCCATAAAATATTATAGACGGGTCGTGGAGAATACCTGACTTATTCTCGAAATAGACACCATAAAGGTTGGCTAAATCCGGGCTATCCGCGACGCCCATTGCGAGGCCTCGGAGTTGCAGGTAGTATTTTCCATCAAATTGTGATATTAAATCTGTGTTACCGATATGTAAACACTTTTTAAATACTTCATGGTAACGATTATGAAGTAAGAGAGCGTGTTCGTCGTTGTCGTTTAACAAGAGTCCCAAGCGTTCCGAATCAAACGCTTCTGCCCACATATCATAGACTATAGAAAGACATGAATCGAGGGGGACATTCGGGTAATACGCGACGACGTCGCCGGTGACAATATACCACCGGCGATGCTTATCGATATTCAGTTTACTTAATTTTATCGCCAAATCTTTGGATCCATGGATAATGGTTGGCGCCGATTGGATAATCGGTTTAAGATGTTTTGAAACAAATTTAGCAGCAGGGTTCATAAGAGCGGAGTGACACGGTACTATCGGTCGATATCCGGTAGGTTTTTTATGAATTTTCGGGATTACATAAAAGTCCGGGTACGCGTGAGACTCATTGGCACGTGTGAGTTTACTTTTTAAATAACGGTCGACACGTAACTCTGCTAATTCAGGAACGTCCTCGACGACGCTCGCAATCTGAATTAATTGCTTTTGTTTTTTACTCATAATGTTATCTGCTTCGAGCTTAGTTAATTCTACATAATCTTGCGCTGAAGCTAACGTTTTGAGGGTGGCGCTGACGATCCAGTCGCGCTTTGACACCGCAATTCCCAAGTTCTTATCAGTTGGAGTAACAACGTAATCGTGTTCCAACAAGAACCGGCGAATAAGGGCAGGTTTGGGGGCAAGCGCTTTAAAGTCGCCCCTACTTCCTTTTTCGTTATCTGTGGGTAAATTGGCGATCGTCGAATTAACGAAGCGCCGACCCATAACGAGCCCGAGTTCTAGCCATGGCGGTAACGATGGCGCCTTTTTCTTACGTGCTGACTCTTTGTCAACACCGACGTCATAGTCTGGATCGTATCGTCCATCAACTCCATTTTCGAACGCAAAATATATTTTATATCTAAGACGACGTTGAAAGTCGTTCCAGGCGTCGCTAATTAACTTAGCATTTGTAGGAGAAGAGTAAAGATACCTTAAGCCGACACTTAAATCGTGTTGTACCCAATCGGGCAAGTGGACGTCAGGAGATAAATGTACATTGTCCTTGAACCGGGAAGCTAGTATTACATCGTAACTAGTATTCAAGAGTACATAAGATATCTGCTGTTTGACAGATAATGTGAGTATTCTGTCGGGGATCGTCACAGCACGGCCGTATACATACCGGCCCTCTATTTGCGTGCGACGCCCTTGCCCTTGTCGGTCTTCTTCGCGGCCGGTTTCGTCTTGGTCTTGGCGGCGGCCTTCGTCTTCTCGCGGCTCACGTGAGCCTTGAGTGACATGGTCCCGAGCTTGCGCATCGAGGGACGCATGATGCGCTCCGCGGAGCGCTGCGACGAAGAGGGTTTCGGGGCCGGCTTCTTCCCGCCCTTTCCCTTTACGGGAGCCTGGGAAGTTAGCGTTAGTGAGAGGACGAGAGGTCGGTGCGAATGAACTCACCTTGCCCTTGCCCTTGCTCGAGACCTCGAGCTGCTTGACGCGCGCGTTGACGGCCTTGTCGACGAGAGACTGGATCGAGGGACCCGGCTTCGCGACGTCGGCCATCTGCACGTCGGCAGACTTCTGGACCTCCTTCTTCTTCTCGATTTTACGAGACAGCGCATCATGCTTCGCTGCCGTAATACCGAGGACCTTCATGAAGAAGGCCGGGAGGTCGCGGACCACCTGATCGAACTCGACGATCAGGGACGCGTCCGGCACCCAACGGTCAAGCTGGATGTCGCGGACGGGACCGCTCGGCTGAGCCCCACGTGACGGCCCTGTCATGGGGTCGTCGACGTTGTCCTCGATGTATGAGAACACCGGGACGCGGGCATCCGCGTATGCTTTATTAAAAGCGACGCGCACCTCGTCAAGCGGGGCTTGGACGAGGTTAGCCGGAGCGATCTGCTCCCGCAAGTACTCGACCTCGTCGTTCTTCGCCTTGACGGCAGAAGCGAGGACGGAGGTCTGGTAGTCGGCCCACTCGGCCTCAACCCGGAGGGTCGAAGCCGCGTAAGCGTCGTACTTGGCGTCGGCCTTGACGTCCGCGGAGGTGAACTCCTTGGACGCCTGCAGCGTCGGCTTCGCAACCCGAAGGTGCGGCGGGAGGTGGGGGGAGTCCTTGGACAGAGCCGAGTACGCCCGAAGGCGGTCCTCGGCGCTGCGGAGCTTTTCAGCAACCGCAGCCGCACCCCGAAGGTACGGTGCCAGGATGGAGCGGTACCTCGAGGGCACAAGGCCCTCGACGTGGTCGACGCTGGTGCAGGACGCCATGGCGGCGAGCCTGACCTGGTCACCCGCTACGCGCGGGTCGCCCCCTTCGCGCAGGTTGTGGGAGGGGAACCCACGAACCGACGACGAAGAGTTCGCCTTGTGTTCGGCGTCTTTCGTCGGGAGGTCATTGACCCCCGTCGGATTGACGACGTACAACGTCGGCTTGGGGGTGAGGGAGGCGGCGAGTACCGGGGAGGTGGCGCGAGCGAAGGCGGAGGCGGCGGCGTCGAGGGAGGAGGACATGGCGGCGCGGCGGGGTGGGCAGAGTCGGTCGTTGGGGTTAGGGTGGGTGGAGCGAACGAAGACCGAGCGTAGCGAGGTCGAGAGAGCGACGCTGTGGTGGGCGTGGCGAAACAGAACAACGGGTGTTGGGGGATCCCCAGCACCAACCCGTTTCGGCTTATATACGCCTCATCAGGTTCTGCTTAGTAAGTACCGGTTTGTACTTCGTACCGGAGCCGACGGTGACGTCGGCTTTAGGGCCGGTAGTTTTACATCTCGTGACTGCTTACTGATTCCCCGGTCGGGGATTCTTAACTCCGATCGGGATATGACTGATAGTCCGATCGGAAGTCCGGACAAGGCGGAGCGCCGCCTCAGCGCTCCGTATTGTCCGAGTGGCTGTGCATTCAGCGCTAGACCCTGTCTAGACCTGGTCACGTGACAGTGACGTCAGAGGTCTAGACTTTGAAGCAAGCGCGCATGAGAGCGCTTGTTCTAAACATACCGATTACCTAATGAACGCGAAGCCATAGACGTTAGGGTCTGGGTTGGGTGGAGCGAACGAAGACCGAGCGTAGCGAGGTCGAGAGAGCGACGCTGTGGTGGGCGTGGCGAAACAGAACAACGGGTGTTGGGGGATCCCCAGCACCAACCCGTTTCGGCTTATATACGCCTCATCAGGTTCTGCTTAGTAAGTACCGGTTTGTACTTCGTACCGGAGCCGACGGTGACGTCGGCTTTAGGGCCGGTAGTTTTACATCTCGTGACTGCTTACTGATTCCCCGGTCGGGGATTCTTAACTCCGATCGGGATATGACTGATAGTCCGATCGGAAGTCCGGACAAGGCGGAGCGCCGCCTCAGCGCTCCGTATTGTCCGAGTGGCTGTGCATTCAGCGCTAGACCCTGTCTAGACCTGGTCACGTGACAGTGACGTCAGAGGTCTAGACTTTGAAGCAAGCGCGCATGAGAGCGCTTGTTCTAAACATGACCGATTACCTAATGAACGCGAAGCCATAGACGTTAGGGTCATAGGGTTAGGTTCGGTTAGGGTTAGGGTTCGGTTAGGGTTCGGGTTAGCTAGAGTGTATTATGTCAGCGCACAAGCAGTGTATTCTCGTTAAAGATGTACGTACGGTTAGGGTTCGGGTTAGAATGCGTTTCATTGAATAATTACTTTGCGTCCTCGCTTGATAGGCATACTGTGCAGCAGCGTTAGTATGTTAGCGATACGTTATAAAATAGCGTATAATCGTAGGTACACGAGATGTGAAGTGTCCGCTAAGGACGAGTTTGAGAGACAATACAAGTTGTAAGCTGTACTTGGGTGGGCACTGCGAGTAAGTAGTGATCAGGCACCGTGCACTTTGCGCACTGTCACTGTTACTTAGTTCGCTGTAAAGAGGAACGGCAACACGCGGTTCTGACTATCCCATCATCTAGTCAGCCGTTGACGGTAATCCCGACCAGCCGCAATTAGCAGCCCGGTCCGTCGCGGTTAGTTGTCGCGTCACTTGCGTACAGTTGTTTAACTACCTCTAGCGATGAAGCTCAGAGGTCATCCCGCATTAAAGTAGGGATGTGTGTGTCTCGGGGCGAGCCGAGGTGGATGTTTTGGTCGGTGTGAATCGCGTATTCAGCGCGCATCGACGTAGACGGTCCAGCCTCTTGCGAAAACATGGGTGCTATCCCCTCCCAATGGGAGAGGTCGTTGAGTGGGTCTTTCCGCTTGCGCGGTTGGACTTCCTCGTTGAGCACCCGCTCGTCCAACTTCTGGAGTACTGTCTTTTTCCAAAGACTGGTAAGGTCAAACATGTTACGGCCTCGTTTTTTCGAGACTATAACACGTTTGTTCAATATACTGAGTTTCCGAATATCCGGGATCCAGAACGGCTCGCCGCCTGGGGGACACACCTTCACCGTAGATCCGGGGTGCCCTCCTGACGACAATGAACCGAGTTGGTCCGGGTTCGGGGAGGAAACGGACGCGTCCTATCAGACACGCCGAACTCCCAACGTTCGGTACGCGAGTACCAATCGTTCCAGTAATTGAAGATAGTATCTCCAAGTTCCTTAGCGTTGAAATAATTCCATGCGGGGTTATAAACAGATTTTAGGACAAGAACACCTTCGTCCGCGCCAGTGACATGCACTGCTAGACGCTTGTTCCAACGTTCTTCGATATACGTCCTGTTCCATTTAAAAACCTCATCGGCAGGATAACCACGTTTAATGTAAAGGGCTACTACCTCCTTTACGGCTCCCAAGTAGACTGGTAAGGTCGTACTTAGCGTGGCTAGCCGAGATAGTTCACCGGAAAATGTACCACGTTTAACGTCATACGGGTGATTACTAATCCATGGAATTCTTTCCATGTGGTTATGTTCTTTTCTAAACGGCTTGTGTTGTAGGCACGATCGCTCGTCCTTATACACGGTCATATCTAAAAAGTTAGCCGAATTATAGGAACATTCCCACGTGATTTCACAACCATCGAATTCAATTTTACTGCTAATTAAGTTGATCGCTTCATTTTCGCTGTTCGCGTAAACTAAACCGATGCAGTCATCGATGTACCTGCCATAAAATATTATAGACGGGTCGTGGAGAATACCTGACTTATTCTCGAAATAGACACCATAAAGGTTGGCTAAATCCGGGCTATCCGCGACGCCCATTGCGAGGCCTCGGAGTTGCAGGTAGTATTTTCCATCAAATTGTGATATTAAATCTGTGTTACCGATATGTAAACACTTTTTAAATACTTCATGGTAACGATTATGAAGTAAGAGAGCGTGTTCGTCGTTGTCGTTTAACAAGAGTCCCAAGCGTTCCGAATCAAACGCTTCTGCCCACATATCATAGACTATAGAAAGACATGAATCGAGGGGGACATTCGGGTAATACGCGACGACGTCGCCGGTGACAATATACCACCGGCGATGCTTATCGATATTCAGTTTACTTAATTTTATCGCCAAATCTTTGGATCCATGGATAATGGTTGGCGCCGATTGGATAATCGGTTTAAGATGTTTTGAAACAAATTTAGCAGCAGGGTTCATAAGAGCGGAGTGACACGGTACTATCGGTCGATATCCGGTAGGTTTTTTATGAATTTTCGGGATTACATAAAAGTCCGGGTACGCGTGAGACTCATTGGCACGTGTGAGTTACTTTTTAAATAACGGTCGACACGTAACTCTGCTAATTCAGGAACGTCCTCGACGACGCTCGCAATCTGAATTAATTGCTTTTGTTTTTTACTCATAATGTTATCTGCTTCGAGCTTAGTTAATTCTACATAATCTTGCGCTGAAGCTAACGTTTTGAGGGTGGCGCTGACGATCCAGTCGCGCTTTGACACCGCAATTCCCAAGTTCTTATCAGTTGGAGTAACAACGTAATCGTGTTCCAACAAGAACGGCGAATAAGGGCAGGTTTGGGGGCAAGCGCTTTAAAGTCGCCCCTACTTCCTTTTTCGTTATCTGTGGGTAAATTGGCGATCGTCGAATTAACGAAGCGCCGACCCATAACGAGCCCGAGTTCTAGCCATGGCGGTAACGATGGCGCCTTTTTCTTACGTGCTGACTCTTTGTCAACACCGACGTCATAGTCTGGATCGTATCGTCCATCAACTCCATTTTCGAACGCAAAATATATTTTATATCTAAGACGACGTTGAAAGTCGTTCCAGGCGTCGCTAATTAACTTAGCATTTGTAGGAGAAGAGTAAAGATACCTTAAGCCGACACTTAAATCGTGTTGTACCCAATCGGGCAAGTGGACGTCAGGAGATAAATGTACATTGTCCTTGAACCGGGAAGCTAGTATTACATCGTAACTAGTATTCAAGAGTACATAAGATATCTGCTGTTTGACAGATAATGTGAGTATTCTGTCGGGGATCGTCACAGCACGGCCGTATACATACCGGCCCTCTATTTGCGTGCGACGCCCTTGCCCTTGTCGGTCTTCTTCGCGGCCGGTTTCGTCTTGGTCTTGGCGGCGGCCTTCGTCTTCTCGCGGCTCACGTGAGCCTTGAGTGACATGGTCCCGAGCTTGCGCATCGAGGGACGCATGATGCGCTCCGCGGAGCGCTGCGACGAAGAGGGTTTCGGGGCCGGCTTCTTCCCGCCCTTTCCCTTTACGGGAGCCTGGGAAGTTAGCGTTAGTGAGAGGACGAGAGGTCGGTGCGAATGAACTCACCTTGCCCTTGCCCTTGCTCGAGACCTCGAGCTGCTTGACGCGCGCGTTGACGGCCTTGTCGACGAGAGACTGGATCGAGGGACCCGGCTTCGCGACGTCGGCCATCTGCACGTCGGCAGACTTCTGGACCTCCTTCTTCTTCTCGATTTTACGAGACAGCGCATCATGCTTCGCTGCCGTAATACCGAGGACCTTCATGAAGAAGGCCGGGAGGTCGCGGACCACCTGATCGAACTCGACGATCAGGGACGCGTCCGGCACCCAACGGTCAAGCTGGATGTCGCGGACGGGACCGCTCGGCTGAGCCCCACGTGACGGCCCTGTCATGGGTCGTCGACGTTGTCCTCGATGTATGAGAACACCGGGACGCGGGCATCCGCGTATGCTTTATTAAAAGCGACGCGCACCTCGTCAAGCGGGGCTTGGACGAGGTTAGCCGGAGCGATCTGCTCCCGCAAGTACTCGACCTCGTCGTTCTTCGCCTTGACGGCAGAAGCGAGGACGGAGGTCTGGTAGTCGGCCCACTCGGCCTCAACCCGGAGGGTCGAAGCCGCGTAAGCGTCGTACTTGGCGTCGGCCTTGACGTCCGCGGAGGTGAACTCCTTGGACGCCTGCAGCGTCGGCTTCGCAACCCGAAGGTGCGGCGGGAGGTGGGGGAGTCCTTGGACAGAGCCGAGTACGCCCGAAGGCGGTCCTCGGCGCTGCGGAGCTTTTCAGCAACCGCAGCCGCACCCCGAAGGTACGGTGCCAGGATGGAGCGGTACCTCGAGGGCACAAGGCCCTCGACGTGGTCGACGCTGGTGCAGGACGCCATGGCGGCGAGCCTGACCTGGTCACCCGCTACGCGCGGGTCGCCCCCTTCGCGCAGGTTGTGGGAGGGGAACCCACGAACCGACGACGAAGAGTTCGCCTTGTGTTCGGCGTCTTTCGTCGGGAGGTCATTGACCCCCGTCGGATTGACGACGTACAACGTCGGCTTGGGGGTGAGGGAGGCGGCGAGTACCGGGGAGGTGGCGCGAGCGAAGGCGGAGGCGGCGGCGTCGAGGGAGGAGGACATGGCGGCGCGGCGGGGTGGGCAGAGTCGGTCGTTGGGGTTAGGGTGGGTGGAGCGAACGAAGACCGAGCGTAGCGAGGTCGAGAGAGCGACGCTGTGGTGGGCGTGGCGAAACAGAACAACGGGTGTTGGGGGATCCCCAGCACCAACCCGTTTCGGCTTATATACGCCTCATCAGGTTCTGCTTAGTAAGTACCGGTTTGTACTTCGTACCGGAGCCGACGGTGACGTCGGCTTTAGGGCCGGTAGTTTTACATCTCGTGACTGCTTACTGATTCCCCGGTCGGGGATTCTTAACTCCGATCGGGATATGACTGATAGTCCGATCGGAAGTCCGGACAAGGCGGAGCGCCGCCTCAGCGCTCCGTATTGTCCGAGTGGCTGTGCATTCAGCGCTAGACCCTGTCTAGACCTGGTCACGTGACAGTGACGTCAGAGGTCTAGACTTTGAAGCAAGCGCGCATGAGAGCGCTTGTTCTAAACATAGCCGATTACCTAATGAACGCGAAGCCATAGACGTTAGGGTCATAGGGTTAGGGTTAGGGTTAGGGTTAGGGTTAGGGTTAGGGTTAGGGTTAGGGTTAGGGTTAGGGTTAGGGTTAGGGTTAGGGTTAGGGTTAGGGTTAGGTTAGGTTAGGGTTTA
>JABYQM010000022.1:0-63419 GCA_022606115.1 Daedaleopsis nitida
GGGAGTCACCTCGGGCGCTCCTTCGGAATCGAATCAGTCAATTATTATAGAACCCCAGCGCATTATATCCTGTTCACTCTATCAAAGCCGTATGTCTATAGTGTTTATATGTGTCACAAAATCATTACTTAGCTAATAAGATATAGATGAACAGGATTGAAATGATACTTCTGAGCGGTCACCTCAGTGACTTCTGAGTCACTCGGCGCCTATCCCTTGCCTCCTGGCGCTTTCTCTATGCCTCTGCCTCAGCCGTCTTCATATTCTATTAGCTACCTTGTTCACTCCGGCTCCCTCGACCTCGAGTACTGAAACACACCAGAACACACGCTTAGCGAGAACGGTCCTTCAGAGCAGTTCGCACCCTTGGGCACCATCCGTGCACATCTGCCATCCTGCCCCGTCAACCTTCCTCCACTGGAAGCTGGACAAGACACGGGCTCGGACTGGAACCATTGCAGCCCGTCGGGCAAGAGGCAAACGACAGACTGGACGAGGCTCGCCTGAGCCGCATGGCCGCCCTCCCTGGCTCCTCTTACCCTCCTTACCCCCAGGCCGTCGACGCTGTCGTTGTCTCAGCCAACTTCTCCACCTACTCGCCCTCCGCCTCCCGCGCCCGTGGCTCCGTTCAACCACACAGTGCTTTGCGCCCGATCTACCTCGTGAAACCTCTGCAGCAGCTAGCACGACAGCCATCTCGACACTAGCTCAGTCGAGGCCCAACGTTTTGAAAGAGCATGTCAGTTCACCGGATGGTGCGAACGTATCTAGTCCAGCCATCATGCGCATACTCAGTCCGATCAACAGAGCTGTGGAGGAAACGGTCCATGTTGAGCAGGCAGTACAAGCCATCGGGGAACGACGGTGTGGGCGAACAGGAGGAGAAGGTCATCCCGCTCAGGAGAAATCGCACAAGCTACAGTGCCAACATCCTGCAGCTGACCATCAGCGACCTCCAGAAGCTCGAGGAGCTCGCAGAGGAGGCCACCGAGAGCGACGACCCGTCCAAGCTCCGGAGTGCGCGGAGAAGGAGCTTGAGCTTGAACATCGCCCCCTCTGGTGCGTTTTCTACCATGCCATCGTGCATACAGTGCCAACCATGCCGCTCTAGTGATTGACCATATGCACGATCTACGAGACCCTGGGGACGATGTCGATGCTCCTATCATCGTCCGCATGTTTGTGTACTCACGTCGTTGTATTGACTTATGTTCCTCACAGACCAGGCCGCAGTCGCTACCGTGCCATCGCATCATTACCCTTCCGTGGTGGACGATTTCGTCTCTTTCCCGGATATGTCCTGGTTCGGAGGACCTCACGACGGTCATTGCTGTGCGATATCGCTCAGCGTGTATGTCTGGCTGCGGCTCTATGCCGTGAGGTCCTCGTACGAGCCTCTCGCACTCTGGCAAAGCGCACTGGTCTTTGGTGTGCTCGAGGCGCTCACGGGCACCATCATTCCCGAGACCTTCCTTCTGTTGTAAGTAACCCGGCGCTCGTAGCGCGCTTAGCAGTACTGTACAGTTCGGCTATCCCCGAAACCTTATTTCGTCTAGTACCTACCGTACGCCGTAGCTACATTGAATCAATAGTCCTGTTGTAACCTGTCGCTTCGCCCGTCGTCGCTCTGCTTGTGCTTCCCTGCCTGTTTCCAATAGGTTATGAGCCCTGCTGCTTAAACTGCTCGTTCTCACTTGTCTTCGTCGTCAACTCGTTCGTAACCGCTCGCAAACGGTCGGTAGCCTCCCGAGCAACTTCAGTCCGACACACGTCTTCGACACCGAGCCCACTGTCCTTACCCCCCCTCCCCCTTCTCCCCCATCACCATGGACGAAAAACCCAGCCACCACCGCATGGCACAGCTCATCGAGGGCAACTACGAGGTGTGGCGCGTTCAGATGAGTTCTATCCTCGTTGCACTGGATCTCTGGGACGTTGTCCGCCCTTCCTCCGAAGTCCCGACCGAGGAGATGATCCCAAAGGGTCCGAAGGGAGTGCGGGAGCAGCAGAAGAAGCGGGAGCTGGCCAGGTCGAAGATCATCCTTGCCATCGATCCCTCCCAGGTGCCTTTCGTGTTGGGCATGGAAAACCCTCGCGAGATGTGGGAAGCGCTCGAGCAGGTGCATCGTTCTTCGTCAGTCAATTCTGCCCTCTCTCTCCGTCGCTCCTTCCTTCGCATGTTCAAGAATGAGGACGAGTCCGCCATTGGCTGGATTGGTCGTGTTCGTGCTCGAGCTCTCGAGCTCTCTCACACCCCATGTCCCGCCACGACCATCGACATCATCCTCGTCATCACCGAAGGCCTTTCCCCCGAATATGCCCCTGTCCTCACACAGCTCGAGTCCCTTCCATTCGACTCGCTCACCATCCCTGCTGTCACCACTCGCATCACCGGCTTTGAAGCTCAGCTTCGTCGTGCCCAGGCTGGCGCTTCGGATTTCTCTAGCGCTCATGCGCTCGTCGCTCGTGGCGATGTCACCTGTCATCACTGCGGAGGTGTTGGCCACTACATTCGTGAGTGCCCGACTCCCAAGTCATTTGCTAAGCCGAAGAAGACTCGAGGCAGGGAGGAGGAAGGTGGTGATGGGGAGGGGCGTCTCTCATCGCACATGGCACGTTTTGGGATGGATGATTCGGACACTGAGGTTATCCGCTTGTACTAATGGCTCTTGCTCACGAGCGCAGGCTTAAGGGGCGTGTTGTAAGTAACCCGGCGCTCGTAGCGCGCTTAGCAGTACTGTACAGTTCGGCTATCCCCGAAACCTTATTTCGTCTAGTACCTACCGTACGCCGTAGCTACATTGAATCAATAGTCCTGTTGTAACCTGTCGCTTCGCCCGTCGTCGCTCTGCTTGTGCTTCCCTGCCTGTTTCCAATACCTTCTATCACCACACCCAGATCTACCCGAACGCTTCATCATCACCAGCCAAAGCGTCTCCAGGGTCATCTCCAGTTGGGTATATCTACCACCAGAGGCTCCGGACATCTCCAGCTTACCTAGGAGACCGCTCCTGCGCGCGAGCTTCTCCCCGCCTCATCTCAGGACACCTTCGGAACATGCAGCATGCACGAAGGACGGATGTGCCAGAGACTACGAGCTACACCACTCAGCACACACTCGAGTGTGCGGACCCCGCCTCGTGTCCTTTCCTCAAGCCGTCCCTCTCCGCCATTCTAGTAGACTGTCTGTCCTCTGGAGTAGTCCCGGTGATCGTGTACGAGCACGATGCGCTCACCATCTGCAGCGCCGCAGATGGACCCTACACCGCCATCTTGCACGTCTGGGCCGACGGATCGGGGAGCATGACCGAAGACGGCCACCCGGTGCGCCAGATCTCGCGCATCGTGGCACACACTCGCCAGTTCGAGCCACGCGGTGCCTTCTGGGTCGACTCGCTCTGCGTGCCCGCCGTGAAGGACCTGTGCAAGCGCGCGATCCGCCTCATGGCGGAGAAATACGAGGGCGCGGCCGCGGCCGTCGTGTTCGACGCCGGGATCCGCGCGTACTGTACGTCCGCAACGGCGCCGAGGGACGTCTTCATGTGCATCACAGCCTTGTCCTGGATGCGACGTGTGTGGAGCCTCCAGGAGGCGCTGCTCGCGTGGGAGCTGCACTTCGAGTTCTCCAACGGTCTGTATCCCATCGACCGTCTCGTCGAGGCGCGCTCTGCATCCTTCGACCCCACCTCGTCCGCGTTCGGCCCCATCCAGCGCGACTTGTCAACGGCGCTGTTCTGTACCGGGAACCTCATGTCGATCATGGACCAGGGATCGCAGGCATTTGCCTTCGCTGACATCGCCTCCATGCTCACGGGGTGCACGACAACCCATCCGGAGGATGAGACGGTTGCGGTTGCGGGCCTCCTGGGTGTCGACGCCACGCGGCTGCTCGCGGAGCCGGCCGCGGACGCACGCATGAGGGTCTTCCTGGAGGAGACGAAGACGCTCCCCGTGGACGTCCTCTTCAGCCCGGTACCGAAGCTCCCGTTCCGGGGCTTCCGGTGGGCCGCGCGCACGCTGCGGTCGTTGCATGAGATGAGCTCGCGCCACGGGACGGCGCGGTGCCCGCCCGAAGGGCTCGCAACCGAGCAGGCATTCACGCTCGTCCGGTTTCCTGCTGCGCGCCTCGGCGCCGACGAGGAGGCGCTGTCCATTACCGTGGCCAATGCCACGGAGAGCAAGACGAGAGTGCGCGGGATGGCACTGGTGCCAAACGCGATCGTCACCCCCAGAGGCGCATTGGAGCTGCTGACTGGAGACCTCGACTCGGCGCGTTGGGTAAATGTGGTTTGTGTCCACGTCCCAGGCCCTCCGCAAGACTCGCCCATCGCGAACGGACCTGTACGGTGTGAGTACTTGTTCCACGTCGTCATGTCCGTCTTCGAGACCTCTCCTTTGTCGCTGGAGGGCCAGTTGACGGCAGCCTCTGGCCACCCAGTGCGGGATGGCTCGGGACCCGGACGTGGGGGTGCAAGCTCTGCATTGTTCAGACATGTCCTGTTGCGCAGAGTCAGCATCCGCGTGTCCCACGTACGTCTCGAGCTGGCCCCCGTGTGCTGGGGGCTCGAGAAGCTGGACACGCTTGGACGTGGATGAGCTGCTGGACGTACCGGTGGTGGTGTTGCTCCTCTGGCGCTTATCTCACTCTCGGCCCGTATGCCTGCGGATGATGAGGGGCTTGGTCAACTTGCGAGGGACTTCTCCAGCGGCCGCCACGCAGACGGCGAATGGCAACAAGCCCACCGGGAAGGCGCTTGCGAAGGAGATGTGGTTCCACCTGTCGCTCATCCGAGGATCCCTCCTTGTTGACCTGATCAGGCACTTGGTCATGACGCTCGCCCACTCCTGATGCATGCCCTGTCGCTGGGCAAGCGTTGTCCGTGTACACAACGGGGAGTATATATCACACATTGCGAGAGTTATAAGTAGTGACGGCCTGACAAATCAATTTGATGCCCCAATTGCCGTCGTCTACACCAAAGTTGAAGTCGTGCAAGATCCTCCGACCCTCATCAAGCTCTGAGTCTGTGTTAGTGGTAACACCAGCTCGCCTCTCCTCCTCCTCATTCCGTGGTTGCTGCGATGGACGTGAGGGCTCACCACGCGTCTCCCCTGGTGGCGGCGCAGGTGCATGTCCATCGACACCATACAGCGGATCCTCTACATCTTCAACGGTGTCTCCAGGGTCTCCAGTCCAGTAGCCTCGTCGGATCGCAATCTCCCGACTGAGTTCATAGAGGGCGACCGGTGTTCTGTTACGTTCGGTGCGCAATTTGTGATGATTCCATGCGGGCACGATCGAGAGCAGCTTGGATCCGGGCATGAAAGACGAGAAAGAGGCATACACGGTGTAGCCGGTTGTTCATGTCTAGCACGCCGGTCTCTTCGAGATGCATGAAGATCTGCCGGAACGTCTCCAGGCAGTCTTTGCGTACATCGCGCCAAAGACGCTCAATGCGCACATTGTGTAGGGACCTGTACGCATATACGGTTACAGTGAAAGAGAGTCAGAAAGAGACCACTCACCGGCCTCGGAGAAATGTGTTATGATTCTCACCCCAGTGTACCTTCATCATTCTTTCAACATCGTTGTTTTCTGTGCCATAGTCGCCGCGTGCACGACTCGGCCATCCAAATGTTGCGACTGCTTGACGGTAGAGGGAGGCGACGGTCGTTGCACGTTTATTTGAGCAACAGGCAAGGTAGATGATGAGGCGTGAATGGCCATCTATACAACCGTGGACATAAAAGCCCCAGGGGCGTAGCTTCTCGTTCCCGTCGATGTGCCACAGAGCGTTCGACCCACGCACATGATACACCCTCCTCTTGATGATGCCAGCCCAGCTACTCGTGGATGAGGAACGGTGTGATGACAGAAGTAGAAAGTCAGGCTGCTCACCGGACAAGCACCCCTATGGCATCCACCCTTCGCAAACTCTCCTGAACTCTTGCACGAGGAAGATGTATCCCCCTTCCCTCGAGGTGACCATGCATGATGACCGAGCCGATAAAGGGGTGGGCTTCAGATATCTCTGAGACGACGGCATCCAATTCCTCATCTGAAATCTCCGTGAATTGGGGACGGGAGGTCGACAGGCCAGCTGCTGTAAGGTGCGTATAGAGGGTCTGCCGCGAGATTCCCAGAGCCGCAGCTATGTCCTTCCAAGAGAGACCAAGGTCGTGGAGGTGTTGCGCACGCTGGACATCCAGGACATAAGCAGGACGGCCTGGTCCTGCAGTGCGACGTTCGGTCGGAATATACGTGCTAGGGTCGGGTGGTGGATGTGCGAGATGGTGTTCCAATGGCTCCATAAGTTGGGTGACATGCTCTATGAGGGACTCTGTCTCCTCGGGACTGCTGTGTGGATCATCCAGGTGAAGTAGGATCTGTCTCACTGCGTCAAGTTGATGCACAATGCGTTCTGCCGCAGGAAGTTCGACATTGGGGAGAGATGTGATGATAAAGACTGCCTCAGTAGCCACACGGTGGCTCTCGACAAGAAACTGGGTGACATGGTCCGGCATGCTGTTCATGGAATGAAGGCAAATGTGGTGCGATGAGCCGGGAGGTGGATTCAGGGGTCAAGAGCATGAGGAGCGTCAACACTGCCGGATGCTCAGCCTCGGGCCAGGGTATCGCCAAGAGTCATAGCGCTGGTGTAAACTCAACTACCAACACCTCGGTACTCAGTGCCCCCGACGGCGATGTAAGTCTGACTGGGATTGATATTGAGGACTTGCTTATAGTTTGAGCATAGATCAAACGTGTTACGAACAAGCATGTGTTGTCCACGATATTATAACATGCTGTTTCTCTGAACTAATGATGTTTCGGTACTTTGCACTTCGAGAGCCTCGTACTCACTTCCGATAGATAAGGGGACCTCGGGTACTTCGCACTTAATCTTAGGGATCTCAACATGCATCTATTCATCTCGATGAGGAACTTGCTGAAGACCAGTACTTGCTGACTTTGGATAAGTCGTCCGGGTATCGTTAGCTTGTCATGTTTGGCTCTACTTCGCAGATCAGAGACACAGAATAGGCACTTCGCACTTTCGAGTTTTTGGACAGGATAGCTGCCATAACATGATGTGACTATCAACGACGAGCGTACTGTTCAAGTCGTACATGCTGGTCGTGAAAGGACTGAATTACGCTGGCAAATCGCTGCAACCCCAATTCGGCAGCTTCTCCACTGGCACTCCAGCAAGCCCCGGCAACGCCTTCCACGCCTCCGTGCGCAACGCATTGTACTGGTCGTACGTCGTCGACAAACATTCGCTACAAGAGCACAGCCCCTCCTCTGCAAATGGGTCCACGAACCCGGGCAGATGCCAGCTCCTGATGTAGCGCAGAAACGCTTTGTTGAAAATGTCACCGGCGAGCATGTCCCGCACCGCCTCGAAGCCCTCTTGGATCACGTCCGGGAAGTGGACGAAGTCAGAGATGAACTTCTTACAGCTCTTGCTCGGTCGGACGCAGTCGGGGGACGTGGTGAACAACGCGAGCCGGTCGACCAAGGTTGCCCCCCACACCCTAAGTCTGGCCTTCGCGCGTAGGACGAGCCGGTAGTCGCTCGTGGAGAGTGTCTCGGGCGTGAGGCCGTTGCGCATCCCGCCCACGTTGAGCGCCTGCGTCCCGATTTGACAGCACGAGTAGAGCGCGGCGGGGACCAGCTCCAGTGCGCCGTAACGGTCGCCGAGCGTGCGGAGCAGGTTGATTGCCTGGAAGACGTCGGTCTCCTCTAAGGAGTGGCTACGGCGATACTTGTCGCGTGCGTCCCAGGCGGAGAGTGTGGTAGGGAAGATATGCTTGAGCCGTGCGATGACGTCCAGCGCCAGATGGTCTATGCTGTACTTGGAGGCCATGCGGAGCCATGCAGCAAGCACTTCGAACGGAGTATCGTCATCGATAGACCTGTCAAGGTGTACGGTAGGTTACTAGGTGCTATGCGGCCTGGGTATAACTTGGCTGTGCCACTTACTGTTTGCCGTAGACGAGATGAATGAAGTGAGTGAGATCGAACTCAGTGTCCGAGAGTTGGACAGGGCATGATTTGGCTCCGGGTCCAATGATGACAGTCTGCGAGGTGCTACCGGCAATCATCCTGTCGAGAAGATGGGGGTCGAAGCGCTCAAGAATCTTCCCGTGCACAGTGAAACTCAGCCACTTGTTTGCGGCGACCAGGACCACGGCTGCGTTGGAGGGATAATCGTTGTTCATGACGACTGATAGTGGAAGAGATTCTGTGTTCATCAGACGATCGTCAATGTTGCAAGAAATCGCGGTCACGAAAAGAATGATGGTCGACGAACCGTGAACTGCCAGTGCTTGGATCAGGGGAAGTTGCAGCGTGTGGTCCTTCGGTTGACATGAGCACCGTCTGCTATATGTACCCGGTACAATACGCTTACCACCTACAAGACCCATCCGTGTAGCGCTGTGAATATCGAATCCGCATTGGAAGGGTTGCATGCGAGCGTAACCTTTCACCGAGAAACAAAGTGAGTTCATTGACGCATAAGAGAGCTCTTGCCTGCTTTGCAGGCTGGAGTCCGCACATTGACAATCAGCAGAGCTGCTGAAAGAGTGGGCTATTGTGCAGCCACTCAGGAAGCCCGTCAATTGCAACGGCAACGACTCTGCTCAAAGGGAACAAACGCCATACGTACTAGTTGAGGCCCGAAGAGACACATTAGTTAGTATATATATCATTCCGAGTCTGAAGTCAGATAGCTTGCGTTTGCTAGGGCACGATAGAGCCGCGGAGCTTGCTGTCTGTGCAGGATCATATACGTCTGAGCCTTCAAGTCTGGCTTGAACAGCCTGTTGACGCTATGAGATGCCACCCCGACGCCGTTCACACTGCGGACCCGCGACACGTAAGTCAGGAATGCGAGACGTGTGTAGAGTAGGACTACGTACCTGACTTTTCGGACGATCGCAAGACGACATGCGAGCCAGCTGAACCTGGCGGCCTTCGGCGGAAAAGTTGAGGAGCCATGACATTCAGCGTGACAAAAGAGCGCCATCAGTCACACCGACGACGCGACTCGGTGACCACTGACCTCTTCTCCTCCGACTGCCACATACCGAGGACCTCCTATCCACCTGACTTGTCTTCACTGTACTTGTCTGATGTCACGATCTGACTGGACCCCTCCTCACAAGCGCAAGCGTACGGAAGGCGACTCCGGCAGAGAAGTTACAAAGGATCAGCATGTCTGGCTTTCCGATGGCAATGTCGTCGTCATCTCCCACCAAACCGCGTTTCGCGTGCACAAGAGCATCCTCGCCCACCATTCCGAAGCGTTCCGAGACCTGTTCACTCTACCCGAGTCGGATGTCGACGAAGTCATGGACGGATGTCCTGTCGTTCATCTGGACTCCGACGAGCCTGCAGACCTGCGGCACTTGTTTCTAGTTGTATGTTGTGGCAAAAAGTAGGTAGTTAAATATGTATCCGCTGCATGTGGCACTGATGCAACTGTGGTATAGCTACTACCACGAGAAGGATGAGATACTCCCAGTGAAGTTCGATATCCTCGCAGGACTCATACGCTTGGCGCACAAGTATGCCATACCGTCGGTACTCAACGATGCTCTCGCGCGGCTGAAGAAGCACTTCCCCGTGGACCTGGCCGCATGGCAGGATGCGAAGACCCGCTCCCAATATGTCGTCGCAACCCCGAAAGATTCGATTACCGCCATTCAGCTCGCATGCCTCACCAACACACTCTCTATCCTCCCGACAGCCTACCTCGCCTGCTACGGGGCCATGACAGACGGTCAGGTGCCTCTGGACACCTCCTTTGCTCTCGATCTCCCGACAATTGTCGAAATCATGCGAGGTGTCGAGAACGTCATCGGATATGCCGCCAACCGTCTTCTCTACCTCACGGTCGTTGTCCCGTCTGCGGCTTGCAAAACCCCACACGTGTGCATGGTCACCTGCCGCACACTTGCCGGTGCACACCAGTTCGGGGAAGTGACTGCATATGACAGGATGGCTTGCCACGCCGCGCTCAGGCCAATAGCCGACTGGTTCTTGAAGCACCCTACAGCGCAGCTGTGCAAGGCGTGTACCGCTGGTATGCAGCGGTACGATCGAGAACAGATCGACGACACTTGGAACAAGCTTCCTGGAATGTTCGGACTGGACGTCGAGGATTGGCCGAAGGTGGATTTGGATTGAAGCTGGTAGAAGACCGAGCACATCACGCGTGCATCACATTCGGACTTCACTGCGTAGGTTCGTTGTTTCTCTACGCACGTGATTCAATGCTTGCACTCACAAGGCGGGGTAGCTTGATGTATACGGTGATTGCGGTCACTTTGATGAGCGAAGGCGAGTCTCGGTTCGCAGTCTATGTGATGTACGTCCATCAGAGGTCACCATCCAACGCGCTCGACCACGTCGCCGTCCCCAGCCTGTCTTCGTCCACCGAGCCATGAACCCGCTGCAACTTCGTCACATCCGTGTTGTGCATCTCGATGATCGGTGGGAGTCCGCGCGTTCTTGAGGATCGCCATCGTCTGCGGACAGGAGACGAAGTTGTTCGAGACGGTCGGGAAGGTGACGTTCAGCGGTGCTGCGGGCGTGAACGGCGCGGCGTACGTCCCGTTCGAGTTCGCGATCAACGTCACGGGCGTGCCCGTCCCGCGCATGAACCGCGGGTTCTGTTCGAGGAGTTTGTCGAGCCGCGCCGTTCCCAGCTTCTTGAGGACGAGGTCGAACACGTCGAGGACGGCGTCGTCGTCGTTCGGGAAGGTGAGGACGATTTGTTCTTGAACTCGGGCTTGAGGAGGTCGGTGCACTCGAGCTGGTCGGAGCTGTCCGCGAGGTTGGTGCTGAACGTAGTGGCCCAGTTGAGGACGCGGAAGCCGGATCTTGTCCCTGATGGTCTCGAAGATCAGGTCGAAGCTTATCGGCTTATATGGGAGCCGCAATAGGAACGAGAGAGGAGTAAACGTTGGGAATAGTACACCGCGAACTCTTCAATCGATGTCTTCACCCAATAATTATGCAGACGCATGAGGGCACAGACCTAGCATCTCGACTTCTTCCCTTGACTTCTGCTAGAGGGCTTCAGAGCGAGCGAGCGTCGACGAAGAAGTAACACACAATCGAGCCTGGAAAACGCACGCCCATCAGCCGATAACAGACCGGCGTACTTACTACTGGCACGTCGCGCAGGCTCAGTCAATACTGTGCACAGGCGGGTAACTGTCACACGCATGTGCAAGGCCTCAACTCCGAGAACCCACCCACGAAAGATGATTCTGACATTAGTGATTGCGTAGTGTAGCAAGACTTGTATCCGCTGTGACGATGAAGTGTCAGACCGCGCAAGGGACCAACAACAGTGCGACTCACCTTATCTCAATTCACCGACTTATCCACCGATGGCATCGTCTTCATCGGCTTGCTCGTCCTCGGTGCTCTCACCGCTCTCATCGCTATCCGTCTCCTCATCACCGAATGCTTCATCGCTCCCCTCAGACTCGTCGCTGTCGACGTCTTTCTCCATAAGGTCCGTCCCAACCTCCGCCTCGACGTCTTCCGTCATCCGCCACTCCCCATCCACGCCCCTCTCCCACTCGAACTCGGTCGTAAACGCAACGAGCCGGAGAGCAGGCGCGTACCGCACATACCCATCCAGCAGTGTGCGCTGCAACTCCACATCGCGAGCGAACCAGAAACGCGAGTCCCAGTAGTCGTACTTGAGTACCGCGTCCGAGATGAGGAGCGTATGCAGCCGCGGGACTTGCGGGAGCACGGTCGTCCCCCATTCTGCGAGTGTGTCCTGTTGCCATGGCACGGTACATCAGTCAAGAACCCACAAGCTCCGAGCGGGGAGTCAAGAATGGACTCAGGGACGAGAGCCACGTACCCGGCTCGGCTGCGAATCAAGTATCATGAGAAGGCTCTCCAGCTCCTTCAGCTCGGACAGCACGCTGGCGAGAGACTGCGCGTTCACCCGTGTCACGCAGAAGCGGAGGTGTCGGATCGGCACAGCGGAGTACTTGAGGCACTTCAACGTGTCGGCGACATCGGCCCATGGCGGGATAAGTTCCAAGAACCTGCCGCCGTTGCGCTCGTACGATGCATGGTCGAGGGCAACGGTATGGATACTACGATAGCCATCGGTCGCTGGTGAGAGGAATGCGGAAATGTTGTAGTGGGCACATGCTATTTCCTCGAGCGCGGGAAAGAACGCCGAGGAGAGTGGCTCGAGGTCGTGGTCGGCGGGGGAGAATTCGACCAGGAGCGAGCGGATGTTGCCCATCGACGTCGTGATGTGAGGTATAGACCTCCATTGGACCTCTAGATGCTTCAGTGACGGAAATTGGGTGAAGCATAGCAGAAAGGTCAAAAATCCGGATGAAGCGGATACCGAGAGCGCAAGAGAGTGCAGTTGCGCTGAAGCGGCGCCTAACACGTCGTGCAAAACACAAACCTGTCTCCCAGAGAGAGGACCCGGAGCACGTATACGCAAGCTGTTGAGCTTTGGAAGGCACGGCGATGGAAGCGGGGTGTTGCTCTCTGGAGGGTCGCTGGACGAGTCGACCTCGATCTCGTTAAAGTGGTCTGGGAAGTCGCTCGACGAGCCGAGTTCCAGCTCGAGGATCTCCAATTGGGAGTAGGGAGTCGTGCCGAGGACATCCAAGACGTTGTTCTCGGCCAGCTGTGCCTGTTCGCCGGTGCGAAGCCGCTGCAAGTTGACGAGACGCGGAGCGATTTCAGCGAGCAAGGGCTCAAATGGCTGCGGATGTCTGCGGATGTCCGATGGGAGGAACATGCAGTCTGTGTGGATCAAGAGAATTCGAACGAATTGTGCGAGGTCTCGCCCGAACGACGTGTTCTGCGGAAATGTCTTGAGCGTGTTGAGACATGCATGCACGGCGGCAAGGTCGTATAGCTCTATCTTCGAGTAGAGTCGAGGAGTCCCGACCATGTTGATTATCCTGTTTGCGAGGAGAAACGCGGGGAGGTCAGCACGACGGACGAGCGAGCTGATGTCGAGCACTAGTTCAACGGGCAAGGCGCAAATCGAGTCGTGGCCCATGTCACTGAAGCACAGGCTGGCAGTCAGCGTGCTGCGTAAAATTGTCGACTCAGCTCAAGCACTAACCAGATTTTCGTGACCAGACACCTGGGGATCGTGTCACATTCGTCCATGGAGTCTGTCTCCTCTGATATATGCCAGGGTGGATTCCCTCACTGAGAGGCGTCGAGTCGAGGGTGGGGGCAAGCTCACTGAGAGTCATTTAAGTACGCACGGAGGGGCTTACATAAGTAGCCCGCTTGACTGCGCGCTTAGTACGAAGGCGTCTCCCAGAACGGAGGCACTGCCTAATGCGGATTGGTTTCTTCTCGGTCAGTAAGTGCTGCTGCAATGGTCCACACATCCAGATGGCAACGGGAGCTGCACCACTGGGAAAGGACGTACTCCATTGCGCCGCGACAGAGCAAGCGATGCGAGCTCGGCGAACCACTCACGTTACGTGGACAGGAACCCCAATGGCGTGCCATCGTGTTCTCCTATACTACTACCAGCAGCATAACACAATCGAACCTAGAAAATGGAGGTCCATCAGCCGACGGTGAGCTGGTGTACTCCCTACGGGCATGTGACGCGATCGATCCGTATATATACAGGTGGATGGCTGTCGCCTGCGCAATGTGCGCGCAGGGAGACCGCTTAGGTTTACTCGGTAACATTATTAGCAGTTGGGTAGGATAGGATAGCGAGACAGCGAGAACATGCACTGCGTCGGAGAGTCAAGACAGTCAAACCATCCGAACGACTCACCTTAAGCTGAATCACCCACCCACCGCATCCGAGTCATCTTCATCACTTCCCTCATCCCTGTCGCTCTCACCACTCTCCTCGCTCTCCGTCTCCTCGTCGCTCCAGTCATCGTCGCTCTAGTCCGCTACTATAGTCCGGCTTCAAAGGGTCCGTCCGAACCTCAGCCTCAACGTCCTCCGTCCTCCGCCACTCCCCATCCGCGCCCTTCTCCCACTCGAACTCGGTCGTGAACGCGACGAGCCGGAGCGCAGGTGCGTATCGCGCGTACCCGTCCAGCAGCCCGCGCTGCAGTACCACGTCGCGCGCGAGCCAGAAGCGCGAGTCCGACGCGTCGTAATTGAACACGGCGTCCGAAATGAGGAGCGTGTGCAGCCGCGGGAGCTGCGGGAGCACGGCCATGCCCCACTCGACCAGCATGTCCTGTTGCGACGCGGGGTATCGGTCAGCCGACGACAGAGCTAGAACGAGCCCGATGACTAGAAGAGAAAAACGGGACGTGAGATCAGAGACACGTACCCGGCTCGGCTGGGAATCGAGGATGACGAGCAGGCTCTCCAGCTCTTTCAGCTCGGACAGGGCGCGGGCGAGGGACTGCCCGTTCACCTGTATCACGTAGAAGCGGAGGTGGCGGATCGGCATGGCGGAGTGCTTGAGGCACTTCAGCGCATCTGCAACGTCAGCCCATGTGGGATGCACTGCAAGAACCTGCCGCCATTGCGTTCATACGATGCATGATCGAGGGAGATGGTGTGGATGCGCCGGCAGCCGTCGGTCTCCGGGAAGAGGAAGGCAGAGATGTTGTAGTGCGCGCATGCGAGTTCCTCGAGCGCGGGAAACGATGTCGAAGGGAGCGGCGGGAGGTCATGGTCGGCGGGAGAGAACTCGACCGCGAGCGAGCGGACGTGAGCGTTCTGTGCCGCGATGTGGGGGAGTGCCTTCCAGTAGACCTCTAGATGCTTAAGGGACGGGAACTGGGCGTCGGAAGGCAGGATGGGGAGGAAGGTGGTTGTAAGGGATATCGGGAGCGTGAGAGAGAGTAGTTGTGCCGAAGTAGCGGCCAACACGTCATGCCAAAAAGATATCTGTCGCGCAGAAAGACGACCTGAAGCACGCACATGCAGACTCTGGAGTTTTGGGAGGCATGGCGATGGAAGTATGGGGTTGCTTTCCGTCTTCATCAAGTTGCCCGACTCGGACTCGGAGCGGAGTTGCAGCTCGAGGATCTCGACGTTGACGAGGCGTAGGACGAGAGCAGCGAGCTTAGGTTGGAATGGCTCCGGAGCTATGTAGTAGCTGTTTGACCAGACGGACAAACAGTCGTGGCTAATCAGAAAGACACAAACAAATAGTGCGAGATCGCGCCCAAAGGAGGTGTGCTCCGGAGACATGTTGAGCGTGTCGAGACATGCGCAGAGGCTTGAACATCGTACAGATCTATCTTCGAGTAGAGCCGAGGAGTGCCAACCATGTTGAGGAGCTAGTACGTGAGCAGAGATGCGGGAAGATCGATTCGACGGACGAGTGAGGAGATGATGACCATCAGCTCAGCAGGCAGGGAACGCATTGAGTTGTGGCCCATGTCGCTGTTGAAGTGGCACAACGTGGTGCTACCTGGTGTCGATGAGTTTCAAGAGACTGACGAGGGGATCGTGCTGCAGTATTCACCCATGCAGCCTATCTTCTCCAGGATCGCTAGCCAGCCTCTCGCTCTTTGTCCCTCAGATCGCTAAGTTCTATGCTCCGGTTGGGGGGGTCCTGGACTAGTAGTCGTAGTTGCGTACTACTGCGACCACTGTTAGTCCGAAGTCGCGGCCCAGTGTCCAAAGGTCCCCCGTCCAAGTAGCGAGAAATTCCCGGTCGGCAGTAGACGGCTATAGCCGGACAAGAAGTGTGTTGCAGATGTGTGAGCCCAATCGTAGTGACATGCGAATAGTCGACTCGGGTCGCGGTTGTGGGAGGAGACAAGGTCGGGTCACTCATGTAGGCGCCGGTAACCAGCTTGCTTCGTACGCTCACCATCGACCGTCAACTTGGCCTCTATCTAACCTTGTCGTCTACTGGGGACTCTAGACTAAGCTCAGCTCCAATTCACCAGTACTCGCCTCTGATCTGTGGGCACTCTTGGCATGTCTCCCTTCTAGTCGCTGTGCCTCGCTGCGCCGGCGCCACGACTGCGAACTTCACTCGCGAAGGAGGGACACCTCATACGACTCGGAACCTCAGTCTGTGCATGAGCCGCTCGGCATTGTTGTCGGACGACCGCGGGCATGAAGCCAACGGAGTACGGAGCCAGAACATCGCCTGCTGCGCACGTGCTCATCGACCGGACAAGGGCGGGCGTAGCACGCGTGGGGAAGGACGACGACGTCTGCTGCCTGTGCGTACGTTTCCTTGTAGCAGACCACCTCTTCTCCACCTCCTCGAGGATCGGTACCCAGTACTCAGTGTCACGAGTGCAGACTGCCACCCGGCAGGGGCGCCCTCAACCTGCACACCATGACTCGCGACTTGCACCCCGATGCACGGCGCAGATGCTGGAGCCCTGTACACATCGATCAAGAAAAGGAAGAGCGGAGCGGACCTTGTACTGTTGCGCTGCTCGATCTGACGACCCTCCCTGCATCCTCACACTCGGATCGGTGCTCTTGTATACCTTCCAAGCTCTCGCGCTCGAGCGGAGCTGGGTGGTTGGGAGTCGACGTGCCTCCAGCACATCTCACCCGTCCTGCTTTTCACACCGCGCAGAATGCGTCACGTCTCCCTCTGGATGCGCGGCTACAGGCAAATACTTCAAGCAACTCTCAAGGCGGCTGCGACGGTCGTCATATCATATGGGGTAGCAGCTCCGAGACACTCGCAGTGGCAAATCGCCGATCAGGAGAGGTCCGCAGCGATGGACGTCGAGGTGCGCGATCGCGAGAATCAAAGGTGAGTAGTTTTACGGGGCCTAGCACGCTCGTGCACTGAACAAAGGCCTTATGTGCGCACCCACATCGCGTCCGCCCCACTTGCAGCCTTGGTATGTGTTCGGGGAGGACTTGCTTCATAGGTGCGTGTTCCAATACGGCACTCGGGATGCGATGCAGAATGTGGGGGTCAGTACAGTTTACGGAACACATACATCGTGCTATTTTCGATGCGTCCGCCAGTCCAGTCGCGGACATGCTCGTGTGCCCGCTATACGTTCGCCCGCATCGACACCAAATCACCGGCTGGAGATGGACGCATCGTCAATCGGGATTTGCATACGATGCGCATCCCGCGCGCGAGACGGACGAGGGTGACGTGCTCGCTCTTGAGGAAGTGAAGAAGACGAGTGGGACCGACTTGCAGCGGGTGTTGGCTCGCGAGGATGTCGGACGTCCGTGACCGGCCATATGAACGGGGCCCCTAGAGAGCAGATGGCAGACGACAGCGAGAGGACGACGTCAGGATACGCGAACGGAGCCCAACAGTCGGGATTACAGACCTCGTCCGGGACCGCTGTGTATAGAGAGTCTGTTAGGTGCACGTGAGATCCACGGACAGTCATGCTCACACAGAACGGATATGGGTGTACGCCACTCGGATGTGGTGCCAGTCTTCTACTACGTGGACTGAACAGAGTCTAGACCGTCTCGCCTGCCAGACACCGACCCGGGAATGTCGACACGTATGGCACGAAGAGCAGACGATGTCCTCGGCGGCCAACGCCGCCATGCATCCACTTTCCACTTCCGTCCCGCTAACTCCAGGTGTGTTCCTACAATCTACGGGGATGATCTGCTCATGTCGCTCCGGTCGCAGGCCCATCTACCCTCCTGTCGGCGGGTCCCACATGCATCATAGTCTCTCCACTCGCACTCACTGCCCTCATATTGGTTCCCGAGGCCGTCTCTGACATACCCGCAGATTGCAATCTCTGCAAAAGACGGCCGAAGGCAGCCGCATGACTGCCCTGAAGGCCCACATATAGTCACCTGTGAGTCTTGACCGTGTGCTCCGAATTCCGTGCTTGCTCTTCTGAGACCTGTGCAGCGTACATCCAGGTGAATTGTAGTGAGTCTTACGACCACGGATGGCAATGTGGCCAATTAGGGCTGTGAACGGAGCGTCAATGGGGTCCGAGACGGCGTGGTTCTAGATGGCGCAAGCACGCGCTGATAATTCCCACTCCCGGTCCGCGACAGACGTGGAACTCGCGCAGTGACCTCGTGTTCTGCGCATGTGCGACAGTAGCGCAGAGTTCCGGACTGTCCAGGCTTGGATAGGCGACCTCACCCCGACTTCGTATACGACTGCGCCTTCCGCCCCCCGGCCCCCAGACACGCCGAAAACATCAAGAACACTCCTCCCGCAGTCTCTATGGAAGAACATCACATCAAGGTACGTCTGTCACCCGGTAGACCGAGAGAAGCTCCCTTGGCCTAATACTTCCACCTACTGCTAGGAAGCGCGACCCGGACCTTGCGGCTCGTCTATGGAAAGCCGGGACCTTGCTCTACTGTGCACACAATATCCTCAAATTGACGGAGTGTACGTACTGAGCTGTGCGTGCACTGCATGGCAGATGACCGGTCGGAGAGGTACGTCCATCCTAATATCTACAGCAATCATCTCTTCCTGCTCACGTCATCCTTCGGAACCTTGGACAATATTCTATACTCGTACGTCTCTTCGAAACACGCTTTGTTCTCCCGGAGGGTCCGCACCTGCAACGACAGTCACGGAGCTCTTGCTAGTGACAGTCTAGTGGTCCACGGCGCGCTCGACGGTCCTATTCTAGGCTCTACAGAAAGACCTGCGAACAGACAGGAGGGTTCTCTGATTCGGTGAGATGAGGTTCGTAGCTCGTAGCGCGCACAATTACAGCTGTACACGTTGCTGAATTGATTGCGGGAAACTATCAGATACGAAGACCGCCACGACTATGCAGGTCGTCCGCATCAGCCAGGTGTGTAATCATTCCGGCCCTCGGACATTCCACGACGCAAGCTCAGGTCTAGTTGCAGTAGAGAGCGGTGATAACTCTGGGGTGTACCTATTGTATAGACCAGTATGTTGACCTTCCGTCGCCGTCGAACTGGTACGTCTTTGTCTTAACAGCATCTTGGCGGGACCGGTCTGCTCGCGCTCTTCAATGTGGTCAAATAGGGAGCGGGATATAGGTCAGTCGGCCGTGTTCACACTCGTCTCATCCTCTCGTACTGACCCGTATCACGATTTGCAGCGACAATAGAGGGTGCTCGGGCCACATGTCACACCACGGTGCAGATGCGGAAGGTCCTCTGGAGTACTACACCCTGCTTCGTCCAGCCGCGTGCGAGCCTCTCGTTTGATAATCTGCCACGTATGCAGACCGGTCGTACCGCCCCTGCGATCGAGCGTACGCGTCAACTGTGGTTGGGCAGCGGGCATGGACTTCGACGGTTCTGTGTGGCGGCGTACACATGCGGTGCGGCTCAGGGCGGTGTACTCATCTCCAAGTACGCCGAACCGCACTGTGCGGTTCTGAGAGCTCTAGTAACAGCTGCGAGATGTCATGCATCATGGTTCTTGGGTTCGATTGCTACCGCTGTAATAGGACCGCCGTTTACGCGGGTATATTGGAGGGTTGTATACGGTTCAATTGGGGTACGAATACAGCTCGTGCGCATCGTGTTCAAGTCATGTTGACAGGCAGTGCTGACGGAATGTGCGGCGATATACTGCCCCATCATCGCATGGTGGTTGGACCCGGGCATGCGTAGCATGCTAGGGGACTATCGCGCATCTTCCTGTCCACATATGACAGCACCCCGAGCTGTGCGCGTTCTCTTTGCTGTACCTTCTCTTACACAAGTATCATAAGAGAGTCTGATGTTTCTCGGATGTGGCATGGAAGCTGTCACAGTGAACAGCATGTGGGTCGCTGGAGGCGCGTCTGACATGAGGTACTTAGATTGTTCCGTTCATGCCCTCCGTACTACCCCAGCGGCGTTCTACTGTGCATCTCTCGTGCGTCCGTTTAAATTCCCTCTCGAGACAACACCAATGACCTTCGCTTTGTCTACAGCGAGATAACACGGCTCCGATGGACGCGCAATCCGGTCTTGTCAAGTATGCTCCGTCCGTGCCATCAGCTTCATATATCGAGGTGAGTGGACATGGTCGAAGGAGGTATTATAGGTTTATCTGACATTGTGTGTGTAGCCGCGTCGAGCGATTCCCCCGGAAATCACCGACCTTATCATCGCATACGTCGGACTTGAGCGCGATGATGAAGTCCGTCGCCGCACATTGCTCGCTTGCGCACTTGTGCACTCACACTGGCTGCGAGTCAGCAGGCAGAATCTCTTCCTGAGATTGAATTTCCACTACCGTTGGTTGTCACCAAAACCTTTCCTTGCCACGGTCCTCCGTTCCAATCAACTGCGCCCCTACCTATCGTCGACATACCGGCTTACGTTTGATGATTGCATGGGGGAAGTCCCATCGATCCTACATCACCTTGCCAGCCACCTGCCACATCTCGAGATAATCACCCTAGCCTTCGAGTCCTTCGGATCCGTGCGCCCGAGCCCTCACCCCAGCACCTTCACAGTGTTATCAGGCTTTCCCGCACTCCACACCCTCAAGCTTCGGTATTGCACATTTCCGTCCTTCAAAGCACTCTGTCACATGCTTTCAGCGGTGGTGCGCCTTGCGACGTTGGAGCTAGTAGCTGTGAACTGGCCGCCACCGAAGCACACGAAGGCCGTGGCTCAACCGTACAGAGCTATCCCCGGACGCCGACCCGCAATTGTTGACCTCGCGGTCGACTGGGAAGCTCAACCGCCAGTCGAACTTTTTCAATGGCTTTGTACAACATCAACTACCCGCTCAATCAAGTATGTATCCCTTGGCTATACATTCAGACGACCAAGTCGTGTGAAGATTGATTGCGATATCGAGTTTCTGCACATATCTGCGGCGTCTTTGGTGAAACTACGCTGCTATTATAAAGGTACGTACATGATCACAATGTGAAGGTTCAGTTACAGGGAGCTGACTCGTCTATTTCCCCATATGGCAGACGTCAAGGCGCTTCCTGCATATATCTCCAAGATGATCAGTCTGGAGAGACTTGTGCTTCACTGTGAGATGAGGGGGAGTATCCTCGATTTGTGCAGACGTCTGGCACCCATTCTGAAGCAGCAGTTTACTGGGCAACATCTCAAAGAAATAGAACTGTGGCATATGAATTGGATGGACATGCAGTGGACCGAGGCACTGACCGACCTGGGTGGAGAGATTGATTCAGACGAGGAAGACAGTCATCCGGGCTCTGGTCTCAAGCTTCTCGAGCGGACCTTGACGCAAGAGAATATAGCACAGACGGTGGTCGTGTTCCAGCTCCATGGTTGGGAAAGAGAATCAGGAGAGCGATTCGAACTCTTGCTACAAGAAAAGTTTTCCGAGCTATACAGCCGCTGCCGTTTTCAGTATATCCGTCCCCGAAGATTGAGGTATGTCCTTATCGGGACTCGGCATAGGTTGCAGGGATGAGACTAATCGAGATATCGCAGCCGTGTGCGATTATAGGAACCTCAAGTAGTAGATTGCGTGTATGTTCTCTGCATGGTACTCCAGTACTGTCTTCTGTGACGTTGCCCTTACTTACCGAGATACATGCACAGTGCACACAATCTGAGATCGACATACTAGACAAGTCGCTCTGTCGCTCTCCCGAGACTCGATATTTATCGGATATACGGTACACGCTGAGGCGCATGCACAATGTTGTTCAGGGAGAACGAGATCGGAAAGACGGGCTGGAGGGCGAATCGGAGATTTGTTTTGATGTACGCTGCACCGTCGTGTTTGATGAGCCCGGAACTCACGCAGTACAAATCACCGACTCTGGACTCGGACTGCATCTGAATACTGTGACTCTGGCTCGCGGAAATGCCATAGAGACAGCATAGCATGTATTTGGATACCTGAGCCAGTGCGTGCCATGGCCATGTGCGCGAGCGTACAGTGTAATATCTCGGCGTGAATCCGACTTGCTTGTTGAGCTGTGGAGACCGACGACCGTGCAATTCGAAAGCTCACGTGAGGGGGCGAGCTCCATCCTGCATGCTGTGTGACCTCGATGAGTGCACCGTACACCCGCGACTCCGTGAGCATGTCCATGTGCAAGACCATCGACCGAGTAGTAGCCTTGGAACTTGGCGCACCTCAAGTAGTAACTTACTAGTAAGTACTACTTGTACGCGCATTGGGTACTTACTCCGGGTCGACACTGGCAGTGCCACAGCAGAACCTGTGTCGATTGTACATACCCAAGGACGGTCACTTCGAGTGTTTGCGCTTGCATGTGCAAGCATGGCCGATGTGCCGTTATGGCGAACTCGAAGGATTGGCGTTGTCTGCAGTGATAACCACGGATCGGGCCGGGCCGTCTACACGCCTACGGTAGGCGCCGTAACATCGTGCTGTCCCATCCACTCGACGGCCGCCCTCTGTCCATCGACGTCCATCTCTCGGCCTCTCTCACTTGCTTTCATAGTACCTCACTGACACAGATCTTTCTCTGGATTCGTGCACTGTGTCGTACTCCCGAGGCTCTCCGCCGCCATTGTCCGTCTCTCGACTTGTTGTTCTGCCAGTGGTTTCACACTAGCCTGCTAAGAGCTACACAGGAGTCCTTACTGCGCTCCGAACTCCAAGGCAAACTTTGGTCACGTGCAGTGAGCTACGTGGATTCGATCATGGAGGGGCGTCGACCCCCTTCTGACCCAGTCATGCAAACCGACCTTTCGCTGAAAGCTCTGCGATATGCTCATGCAGCCTCCCTGCAGCCACCGGCACGGATTATATCTCTTCGACACCAAGGGAATGCAACAACACCGGGGCGGAGTAAGAGGGACGGCGATTGTGCTGGCAGACCGGGGACCAAGGTGAGTACCCACTTCTCCGAGTCTGCCTGATCGTCCCCTTCCTACCGCTTGATGTGCCCCCCACGTTTACGGCTCGGAAAGGACCCGTTGACATTGTGGTAACTGGCGAACGAGCTGCGTCCGAGTGTGCTGACGCAGCGCAGCACGGTCGCCGTCTCTGCTGCCAGTGCACCTGTCCTCCGAGTCCGGGCTGACTTTGAGCTTTGCAGCTTGAAGATCCTCGTCAGTTCAGCGTTGGACGACTCCGGATCGCTGACTGGTCACTGCTCTCGTTTCGTTTGTCAGGTACGGTACCCACACCGAGGAGTCCATTCACAGCGACGGGCGGCGGTGTCGTGGATAGAATAAAGATTAGGGAAGAGGTGAGTTGCATTCATGTATGCCGCCGCTCTTTCCCTGCCTGCTCGCCACGCCCCACCTCCTCTAGACATCGCTGTCGCTTCTCCTGCGATGGATGTGGGATAGGGGATGCAACTTTGCGCGCAGGGTGTGGCACGTCCGCGCGTCCTCTTCGAGTTCCCTCGAGTGGACGTCGACGCTCACTGGACTTCAATGGACTCAAGCCTTATCGACCGACCCGTTGTCTACAGTCACTTTGACAGCTCATCGTACAGTGGTCGTCGCATCGTAACATACCCTCCAAGGCGCCCACACATACGCAGATGCATGGAGACCTCGCCGCTCGCACCGTGCACGCTCGCAAAGACTGGGGGCACGTCATACGAGCCTCCGGTACGCGAGCCCTCTCAGGCGTGCTAGCTGTCGGACAGCAGGGCACAGACTGCGCAGACGTTCGTGGGCCGTGGCGTGTACGGAGCACTGCCGGGAGCGAGAGTGCTCGCAGCCAGGACGACTCGGACGTTCGCCGAATGTGCTGCTGCCGCCGGATAGCCTGCACGGGCACGGAGTCGCACTTGCGCAGTGGGTCTTGCGTGTCGCGCGTCACGACTCCCAGCTCGACGCACCGCGACGATGCGACTGACGACACAGAGGCGAACTGTCAGCCTACGGTGGTTCGGAACGCTCCCCCGACCTCCATTCTCGACTCGGAGGCGGTCCTCACCGACCTTCTAAGCTCCCGTGGTGCGTGAATATCTTCGAGCGAAGTGTGGTCGAAAGTCAAGACGTTTCCACCGGAGGTGAGAGATCTCTCGCGTTCATGTCCTGGCACAGCTCAGAGCACGACGGGCTGACCGAGAACACAGCGTGTCATGAGGCTGGATAGGTCGTTGACGCCGCCGTTCCCTCACGGTCCACGACTGTGCTGAGACTGTCAAGCGGACCTCCTCGTCCACTTCTTACTGTGCGGATTCGGCTGTTTCGCCCACACCGACGGTCATCAAGTGTTACTGAGGATGTGTATTCGAGCCGCACTCCGCAGTTCGCCATCGACTGGGAGGGTGTAGCCATGGGCCGACGTCCCTCTCCGAGGATGCACATAGGACCGCAGACTCGGAAGGGGAGGCGTCGTTGTGATATCATCGCGCCTACCACCCTCGTGCAAGTTGCGAAGCCAACGGGTGCAGTCGTGTCTACGCGACGCTTCAAGCCCTCCGGCTACACGAGCATGGCGAACTGTCGCCCGAGTCGCAGTTCCTAGTGTGGCTTCTGTAATACATAGGTGCGTGCTTCAACTCGAAACTCAGGATGCGACCCAGATACGGAGTTCAGTGCGGTGGACGGAGCGCGTACAGCCTGGTGCTGACTCGAGCTCTCACTACTCCACTCTCGGATGATCGCGGACTACAGCTCCACCGCGTATTGGAGCCCACGAATCTCACCGCCTTCCATGGACGCGTCGCCTACCTCACTGAACACACAATGTGCAGGTCGATGCGCGACACGGCCCAAAGCGCGCTTGCTCTCTGGGAGATTGGAGAAGCGGAAGAGGTTATCTTGCTGCGCTCCGACGTTCAAGGCAAACCTCAGAAGGCGCTGCAATGAGCTGCTCGGTCATGGAGTCTGTTTCGTCACGCACACCAATCTTCCGCTGTTGCATTGGTCCCGATTGCCCGTGATTCAATCCGACCGGCGCGGGCCATTCGATCTCTTCGATGCCGCGTGAAAACACAAAACACATTGGTGCACAGTAAGAAGGATGGAGATTGTGCTGGCCGTCCGAGGTGAGTACCCCTATCTCTGTCTGAGTCCGCATAGGACCCGTTGGCATTTCGCCGACCAGGCTGCGTTGTTCTTGGACGACTTCGAACCCTGCAAGATCCTTCTCGCCTCAAAACCGGCCGACGACTACTGGCTATCTGCGCTCGAGGACAGGATATCAGACTCGTTGGAGGGATAGTCAGGGTCTCGTCGTCCCGCCGATCATCACCAGTGCACTCACTAGATTATCCTCAACCCTCGCATCTCGTACGGTGACTGTAATATGAACGGTGTCGGTCTCCTGCAACTGCTGACTCCACTCCATACTGCGAGGACGGCACAGCGTTGCCACGCATGCTGTGGTGTCGCCGAGTGTAACTGGCGAGAAAATAGTGGAGGTCCTGATCCTTGACCGAGTTCAAGCTAGTCCACGCTAGCTCGGGTTCGAGTGAGTCGGTAGCTCTTCCAATAGCCCTGTCTCGCGAGCCGTCCCCCAAACCCGCTGGCAATGTACATGAATGCCTCTACAGACGTGCAGTTGCGGCCCTTCCCCATTCCCAGTACTCCACAACGGTACGATGGCGTGGCGTGAAGATGACTCGAAGGCTCGAACGCCGAAACCGTCCAGGTCGGGACTCGGAGAGTGATTATACACTAGGAGCTCTGGAATCAGGTGCGTGAGTCTCTCGTGATTTTCCCTCGGACAGTGACTCGTCCTCTGGCCATGCCTGTCTCTGTCCTCTCCACATGTTCCATCATCAAGCCATGAAGTCGGAAGGATTCGGATGGCTCTGCATATCTGTGCGTGTAGAGGCGGCGGATGAGTGTGTGATACGTATCTGAGCTTCTCCGTTGTCAGCAAAGGAACAAGAACGCTCTGACGGACAGTATCTCTCCATCTGACCGTGAGTCAGAAGCCTCTGCCCAACACTCTCGCCTTCTCATAGAATGTCTAGAACTGGAGCTCGAGGACGAAGTCTCGTCTCGTTTCCACCGCCGGCGCCCCTTGCACTGCCTGTCGACATGTGAGTGTTCTGTGCTCTGGCAGGACGGTTGGTAGGCTCCGAAAATGACGCGCATTCAGTATCTCAGATCTCAGCGTCCGGCGGGGGCTCTCCGAGTCACGGCTCTGTCTCGCGTCCCAAATTTCAATCATCTCGTTCGATACCCGGCGGGGCGAGCGATTTACCGGAGGAGATCATACAACTCGAGCTGACTGGTCAGACCTGTAGAGCTAATTGCGAACCGTCCGGAGCTACACTTACCACGACTAACGACTATGCTGGCTAACTAGTCTACAATGCCGTCATTTCACCGCCGCTGCACCTACCTATCACACGGGCAAAAAGACCGAGACAGTAACGGATTAGCCCGGGCTCTGATTTCTGCAGCTATTTTCAGACGAGCTCTAAGTGCGTAACCGCACGGATGCGAAGTGGCGGTGTGCCACCATGGACTGGCCCTCCCGAGCTCCATAATCGGCCTCACGTACGGGCGGTCTGCTTCGGCGTGGTCAACATGGTCCTGGGTGCGTCTGTATCCATTCTGGTTCTACTGCTGTTCTACTCGATCCTGGCCGTCTTGCTGACCCTGCGTTTAGAGCTCTTCTCTCGAGCTTCAGTGCTATGTACACCCCGGTCACGTATCCGTAGCACTCTGCGGCGACAGCCTCCTGAACTGTGGAAAGCCGTTCCAAGCCGTTCCCCGCTACTTCAATGATAACACAAACACACACTCATTCATTTGAGGGTCTTGTTGCCCTGCAGCCGTGATTCTGCCCGCGAATATGGCGCGACGCTAAGCGCTCTCGATCGCGGTCCGTCTCTGCCTCTCATACACTGCGTCGCGAAGCACCGCGGGACCGTCATCATACCGGCCCAAAGGGCATGGACTGCATCCGGAAGCCGGATGGCACTCGCTAGCGCCTCGCAATACGTAGCAGGGTCGGCCCTCCTCACCGATTGGCATACACTCATGACACCGTTCTCACTTCGCCACCGAGATTCGGTATAGACTAACTCTAAAGCTAGGGCGACCCGAAATCACTACCACTGCCGCTGACGCTCGTGAAGGCCCTTATAACGGCCAGCATTCGATCGGGACCCCTCACACCAACCACACGAACAGGACCACCGAACATGAACACCCCCAACCGCCTTCGAGGAAACGCCATGCGCTCACTGCTCGCTCTCAGCGCGGCAGCCTTGATGCTCTCCGGCCCTCAGTTGGCACATGCCGCCACGCAGCCGCAGGTCACTGTTGGCAAAGCCACGGTCGTCGGGACGACGCCCGCCTCTGGGGTGGACTTCTTCGGAGGTATCGTACTAGTCACTTACACTTCTCTCCTCGACGTCGAGTGCTGACTCGGCGATTGTGGCATGCAGGCATCCCGTACGCGCAGCCTCCGCTCGGGGACCTGCGCTTCGCGCCGCCCGTGCTCATGGACACGCCCCCCGCCGGGTCGCTCGACGCGTCGGCCTTTGGCGCGGCGTGCGTGCAGTACGAGGACTCCACGGTACGCCACTTGCTAGCTAGCATACAGCCTGGTTGTGGGCCGTCGAGAGGCTGACGTCGGGCTGATGGTGGGGTAGATCACGGACATGTCGGAAGACTGCCTTACGCTGAACGTGTTCCGCCCGTCGGGCGTGAGCAGCACCGCGAAGCTCCCGGTCATGGTATGGATATTTGGCGGAGGGTTCGTCATGGGCTCCCCGGCCAAGTTCGATGCGAGCACGATTATCGGACAGAGTGTCCAGCGCGTGAGTCGTCTCTCGTTCTCTCTCTCTCGTGCCATGTCGCCGGTGTATCTGAGCATGGCGTTGGTATAGGGCACGCCCGTCGTCTATGTCAGCATCAACTACCGTGTGGGGCCGTTCGGGTTCCCGCAGGGGAGCGAGGCTGAGGACGAGGGCTCGCTGAACCTCGCGCTCAAGGACCAGGTCGCCGGATTGCAGTGGGTGCAGAAGAACATCGCGGCCTTTGGAGGCGATCCAACTAAGGTAGGGATGGTGGCTCGCTACTGAAAGCAGAGTCAGTCGTTGTTGACCAGCGGGCTTCTAGGTCACGATCTTCGGGCAGAGCGCGGGTGCTATCTTGATCTCGAGCCTCTTCCTCAACTCGGGCCTGGAGAACTACGTCCGCGGCGCGGTACGTGTCATCGACTTGCCTCCTGTGTCGAGCACACGCAGTATTGATATTTACACGCTTGGACACTCCAGATCCTGCAGTCCAGCTCTGCAAACACGTACCCGCTGAGCCCCGCCTCGACCCGCGACACCGTGTGGAGCACCTTCGTCTCCAATGTCCCAGCTTGCGCCAAGGCGGCGCAGGGCAGCACGTTCTCGTGCCTGCGGACCGCAGACACCGCCGCGCTCCTCACCGCCTGGGAACAGACCACCACGTCCTTGACCGAGCCGCTCTTGTTCGGGCCCGTCATCGACGGCTCGGACGGCGTCATCCCCGACCTCCCGTCGAAGCTGTTCGCGGCGGGCAAGTTCTCCAAGATTCCGTTCATCGCCGGCACTGTACTCGATGAGGGTGCGTAGCAGTTCTCGTGATCTGCCATCCTCATTTCAGGTTGCTGACCTGCGTGTACCTCCTCGTTCTCTGTTCTCTGCAGGCACCCGCTTCACCCCGCAGTCGATCTCCACCGATGACCAAGTGAAGGAGTTCCTCACCGGGTTCGACCAGCCCTTCACGACGCCCTCGCAGAGCTTCGAGAACGACCTCACGCAGCTGCTCACGCTCTATCCGGACAACCCCGCGCTCGGCTCCCCGTACGGGACGGGCAACAACACCTTTGGGGTGAGCAGCCAGTACAAGCGCGCGGCGGCGATCTACGGGGACGCGGCGATCCAGGCGACGCGCAGGGCGTGGATCCGCGCGGCGACGAACGCGGGCGTGAAGACGTTCGCGTACCTGTTTGCGGACCAGAACGCGGTGACAGACCCGAGCCTCGGAGGTGCGTGCATGCGAGTGGGCTCGCCGGGACGTCGCTGACCTCCTGTGTTCATCTTCGGTGTTTGTGTGCAGTGTCGCATGAGACGGACGTGCCGTACGTGTACGGGACTGTGCAGACGACGAGCAGCAACGCGGGCGCGCGGCTCCTGAGCCAGGCCATGGTCGACTACTGGGTCTCGTTCGCGGTCAGTGGGACGCCGAACGACGGGAAGGGCTTGAAGAGTGCGTAATCTCCTTCCATGTTCTGCACCGGTGTCGTATCTCTGATCGCGGCTTTCTTTGACAGGGGACAACTGGCCGCAGTACCAGGCTAACAACGAGGTGAGCATTGGTGCATGGTGCCATAGCTCGGACAGGCGTGCTGACAATCGCTCTTTCGTTCGCGACTCGGGACTGGTGCCGCAGGTCGTGCTTCAACTCGACACGACTGCGTTCCAATCCTCGACGCCGACTGTTGCGAACTTCGCGGTGATCCAGGACGACTATCGGTCGGAGCAGATCTCCTTCCTCAACTCCGTCCAGGCCGACCTGAACCAGTAGGGTAGGACATCGTCCCCACCACGGCGGGTTCATCATGCGACATCGGTATTCTTGGACATTAGTCGTTCGAGAGGACTCTACATTTAGCTGCTAGTGGATCTACTGCCAACAGGCGCAGAGATCGGTGATAATCATCATGGGTATTCATTGCTATTCGTACACCTCACCCTAAGAGAGCCAGTCCGGTATGCCGTCGATTCGGCCCATGATCCGCTCGCGGACGTCGTGGTTGAGCTGGGTGGGGGGAGAGGGACTTGAGTTGGGCGAGCGCGGCATGTGCGAAAGTACTTCATGGCGGCGAGACGAAACCACGCAGCGCGCACAGGGAACGGAGCGCCACTGTGTTCAGGTGCGCAAGAGACTACGACACATGCCAATCCCCATTTGATGATCCGTGGACAAATCACAGTACCTGGATGCGCTCAGGAAACTCAAGCTCGTCCTCGTCCGGTCGTGCTCCCTCCCGCTGGAACCTGGTGGGGACTCTGAACAGTACGTCCTTGTGCCCCTCCCGCCTCAGCAAGTACTTCCCCCGTCTCTCAACAGGAACGTCTCCTCTTCGGGCACCGAAATCCTGTCAGCACCTGGCTTCCTAGCCCAGGCGAAGCTTTCCCTCATCGAGTATACCCGCCCAGTGCCCGGCATGGACGAGCTGGCGATGGAGTAGAGCTCGAACGCGAATGGCGAGTTGACGGGTTCGCCGGTCGCGGTGTGCACAAAGTCCATGCAGTACTCTTCGTTGACGAAAGCGCCTGGGAAGAGCCGGATAGAGTACGTGCTTTGCGGGATCGGGCGGATGTACACCCTGGGCGTGCTCGGATCGCGCGGTTATCGCTGCAAGTCGCGAGATGTGAGGTCAGAGGTGAGTTGAAGTCCGGCTGATGTACCTACAAGACATGCACGCACCCCAGTGAGTTGGGTCATAGGTGCCCCTACCACTCTCGCGGCAGACCTCATGATATCTGCGGCGCTCCCAACCGTTTTTACTTGGGCAGCGAACTCCCCGTCCAGCCACGCATAGATGCCCTCCTCCGGCCCTTCGTATTCCGAGCCGTCTCCGGTTGCGATCACGAGGATATCGAAGTCGTTGCGCGGCGTGACGTTGGGGTATCTCTCTCTGCATTTCTCGATGAGTAGTGGACGCATCGTGCCTGTGACTTGGCGAATGACAGGAATGATGAGTATGGTCTGGTTCTGGTCCGGGGAGGAGGGCGCCACTGGAGATGGCGACGTCGACTCTGGTTGTGTGGGCGGCGAGCTGCTGCCGCGTGACAGAGTGGATCCCGAGTCCGCTTGTGGTCGTGCGTTCTTGTCGTAAGGGCTATGTCTGAGTTTATTACTCTGTACCGTTGAGAACATAACCATCAGCACACGGCTTGTGCCAGTCCTCGGAGAAAGCTCTCCAGGCAGTTATGAGAACTCACCTTAACCACGTCTGCCTTGACCCGTCTAGAAGACATGTTGATGAGTGATGAGTGAGTAGAAAAAGGAGTCGAGGCGGAGCCGAGTTGAACTAGTAGTTGCTGGTAGTGGTCGACTGCAAGGTGCGGTTCCGGGTGCTAACCAGGCCATATATCCTGGCGCCAACCTCAATCGATTAGCGCTGTCGCCTTTGCTCCTTAAGCTCATTGTGCTCTCTCCAGGTTGCTCGATAAGGAGTATGCAGTCTATATCGACGATATCAACATGAAAGGAATGTATCTACTTAAATGTGGGTATCTACACTGAAGATCAGTGACTATTAGCAGCGCGCGAAGTAAAGTACGTACTTGACACACTGACATTGTCTATGTCTCGCTCTGCTTTGAAGGACTTTGAACTAGCGGACCTCGAGACCTTCCGGCTCGACACGCTGAATGCGGTATCGAGCTGGACCGCCAGTAGTTTGGCATAAGGATGAAGAGATAATGTTCGAGCGGGATGACCGACGATGGTCACCACAATCGGCTTCAATGCGACGTGTTAACGCGGTATAGTGGGACATGTTCAGCTGTCAACATTTGGCGGGAGAGAAGGACAGAGGATACTCGTACCGGCGACGATGCCTGACGACGCTCTGGCGCGTGAGGTTCAAGTCGTACGGGTATGCCACGGCGTCCATGTTGCTTCAGAGGGATTCGCGTGTGTCGCTGTGTCGACGTTAAGCAGCTAGTACTCCGTGAGTACTCTGCAACCTCGATCTCCTTCAAGTTAGATCGCACCGGATTTCGACGAGCGAGTGACCGTCTGGCCTGAAGAGCCTGAGCACGCGAGGGTCGCCCAAGTACAGGCTGAGTCGACGAGAGGGAGGTGGGTAGAAACAAGATGAGCGGTGTATCGCATGGCCATGCCATGGTGTGTCGGACAAAGTCACGGCAGTTCTGGACTACGACAGAAGACGCAGGTCGGACGTGGGCAGCGCGGTGGTCCAAACACTCACTTCGGTGTAGTCTTGCAAGTGTGCAGAGGTATCAACTGCCCGACGAGAATACTTATACGCGGTTGGACTGTTGGCAGCGTATTGACGGGTCCATTTCGTGCCCTCAAGCGAACGTGTCATGGAACGGGCACGATGTGTGGGCCACGGTGTGGCATGAGTGATGCAGTCATGCGAAGCTTCCTGGTTCTTGCAGTGCCAGCACCAGACGGCGGGTATTCTACGCTCTGCAATATTGCGCCGATAGGAGGGTTTGCGCGTCCACTGATCTTGTATGCGACAGTAAGACGGAAAAGGGGAGGCCAGGGCGGGACAGGAGACGCGACTTATCCTACGAGCTCCTCCAATCGTAGGCCTCAAGCCTCTTCAGCACCGTCTGCGGTCATGTCACTGTGATGGACATGGCCCGCAGGCGAGCTTCTTCGAGGTGGACTTAGTCAGTCGTGGCCCAGTGTCTAAGAGTCAAGTTCCTCGTCCGAGCAGCGAGTAACTGGCCGGTCGGCAGTATAACCGTAGTCAAGCTCAAGAGGTGTGTTAAAGACGTGCGAGTCCAAGCCCATTGTTATACGGATCGTCGAGACCGGTCATGGTTGTGGAGGGAGGACACAAGGTCGGGTCACTGATCTAGGCGCCGGTAACCACCTTGCTTCGTACGCTCACCATCAGCCATCGACTCAGTACTTACTGAGTACTGAGTGCTCAGCCTCCATCCAACCCTCTCGTCTCTTCAGGACTCTAGACTAAGCTCAACTCTTTTCTCACCTCCCCTTGCTCTCTGCGGACGGAAGCCTCTCAACCTCGATATCGCAGGAGTCGCTGAACCGGCGTTGAAAATGGTGCTCTTCCCCACATACCTAGGTCCGTAACCTCGCATCTCATGTTTCTATACGCAGAAACCTCGCTCAGGGCCTGTAATGTAGTGCAGAGAATATATCTCGCAGATGAACGTGGGTGAACTTATGTCGCGCAGATCTGCTCAGGTATGTACTTACAAGTGGCTAGTCCACTCATCAACGGGCCGTACTATCTCCCTCTCCTCTGCCGCAGATATCCGTCCTCTCTTCCGGATGACCGTTGCCACACATTCTTGCACCAAGCGTTCACAGCAGACTTCTTGTGTTAGCAACAGTGAGCTGCTGATTGAGGACGACCACTCCGAGTCTGCCAATACGCGCGGGATCTAGCTACTGCAACATACGGTACGTCATCAGAACCTATATACGTGTTGCTTTCACTTGCCAAAGCACCTCCTCCCGCTCTCAGGGCACCCGATCCCTCGTCGTCGTCCCCTGGGCGTCTCTATATCTCCACTAGACTCGCACCTTGAGCTCGGCACGTTCTAGACGTTCTAGACAAAGAACAGCCTCGTATGACGAACAATCGACAGGATGGTAGATGGTATGTACTTTGCGTTGTTTCCGCCGCATCCATATCCCGGCTCCGCTCTCTCCCCCTGTGCACCCTTACCGTCATCTGTCTGGACCTGTTGACCGTGGGGTTAGACGTATGCGCATGTGCGACCACACACATCCTCTACACGCTCGTAGGACCCCCAGCCTCTCGTTGACGCTCTCTGCACTCTAGAACTCGCGACTCTGGGCTCTCAGTGAGAGGAGATTTTGCAGGTCAATTCCGGATGAACGAGACCTCGGGTACGTACCGTACTGCTCCTACAATTCCACTGGGACCCCTCGCATTTGCCCTCTGTGAGTAATCACGGATATTCATTGCTAGTCGTACACTGCAGGAGACAGCGCCAGGAGGTTGTGAGACTTTGCAGACCGCATCTGACGGCCAATGTATGATCGCGGTCCTCACGGTATGCTTTAGAGTTGGACAAGAGCATGAGCACTGTAGTCTTCCGATTCTACCTTACTAACACTGTCAGCGAACGAGCGGCGAGCCTTAGGCTGTTAAGCTATGACTCGGACTCGGAGGCAAGGTGATCGCACTAGGTGTCATACAGTTAGTTCTAAGTACTATGAGGTGTACATGTGATTATCAATGACGAGCGCACTGTCCAAGTCGTACATGCCGGTCATGAATGGACTGAATTACGCTAGCAGATCGCTGCAACCCCAATCCGGCAGCTTCTCCAATGGCACTCCAGCAAGCACCGGCAATGCCGTCCACGCCTCCGTGCGCAACGCATTGTACTGGTCGTACGTCGCCGACAAACATTCGCTACAAGAGCACAGCTCTTCCTCTGCAAATGGGTCCGTGAAACCGGGCAAATGCCAGCTCCTGATGTAGCGCAGAAACGCTTTGTTGAAAACGTCACCGGCGAGCATGTCCCGCACCGCCTCGAAGCCCTCTTGGATCACGTCCGGGAAGCGGACGAAGTCAGAGATGAACTTCATACAGCTCTTGCTCGGTCGGACGCAGTCGGGGGACGTGGTGAACAATGCGAACCGCCCGACCAAGGTTGCCCCCCACACCCTAAGCCTGGCCTTCGCGCGTAGGACGAGCTCGTAGTCGCTCGGGGAGAGTGTCTCGGGCGTGAGGCCGTTGCGCATCCCGCCCACGTTGAGCGCCTGCGTCCCGATTTGACAGCACGAATAGAGCGCGGCGGGGACCAGCTCCAGTGCGCCGTAACGGTCGCCGAGCATGCGAAGCAGGTTGAATGCCTGGAAGACGTCGGTCTCCTCGAAGGAGTGGCTGCGGCGATACTTGTCGCGTGCGTCCCAGGCGGAGAGTGTGGTAGGGAAGATATGCTTGAGCCGTGCGATGATGTCCAGCGCCAGATGGTCTATGTTGTACTTGGCGGCCATGCGGAGCCATGCAGCAAGCACTTCGAACGGAGTATGATCATCGATAGACCTGTCAAGGTGTACGGTAGGTTAGGTGCTATGCGGCCTGGATATAACTTGGCTGTGCCACTTACTGTTTGCCGTAGACGAGATGAATAAAGTGAGTGAGATCGAACTCAGTGTCCGAGAGTTGGACAGGGCATAATTTGGCTCCGGGTCCAATGATGACAGTCTGCGAGGTGCTACCGGCAATCATCCTGTCGAGAAGATGGGGGTCGAAGCGCTCAAGAATCTTCCCGTGCACAGTGAAACTCAGCCACTTGTTTGCGGCGACCAGGACCACGGCTGCGTTGGAGGGATAATCGTTGTTCATGACGACTGATAGTGGAAGAGATTCTGTGTTCATCAGACGATCGTCAATGTTGCAAGAAATCGCGGTCACGAAAAGAATGATGGTCGACGAACCGCCAACTGCCAGTTCTTGGACCAGGAGAATTTGCAGCGTGTGGTCCGTCGGTGAGCACCGTCCGCTATATGTACCAGGTACAATGTGCTTACCACATACAAGACCCATTTGCGAGTTGTGAATATCGAATGCCGCATTGGAAGGGCATGCGAGCGTGACCTGTTACCGAGATAAACAAAGTGGAACTAAGTACATGTTTGATTTGACGAGACTGATTGTGCAGTCCATTGACGGATAGAAGAGTCCTTGCCTGCTTTAGGGGCTGGAGTCCCGCATTGACGATCGCAGAGGTCTTGAAAGAGTAGTATATCGTGAAGCCACTCAGGAAACTCGTCAACGGCAACGACACTCAAAGGGAACAAACGATATGCGTACCAATCGAGGCCCGAAGAGACACATCAGCCTAGTATGTTTGTATAGATACTCTATCCATCATTCCGAGTCTGAGGTCAGAGTCTGCTAGGAGCTGTTAGGGCCACGGCAGAGCCGCCGAGCTTGCAGCCTGTACAGGATACGTCCCTGGCAAAGGTAACTTGATCTATCAACTTCCTGCTTATGCGCATAGTATAGATCATAACGAACGTGTATATTTACACCGTTGAGACAACACTCAGCTATCAGATGCCACCCCGCCGCCGTTCACACTCCCCAGCCTCGAATCATATGTCCCACCCCAAAAATCCGCGGCAGCTCCATCCAGACTTCTTCCCGCAGGCGATCGAACTGCTCGCGCACCGCGTCCGCACACTGAGCGCATGCTCGCCGCGGCTCCACCTCCTCTCCCTCCTCCATCTCCACCTCCTCTTCATCTTCGCCGTCACAGAGGCTATCGAGGTGATCCAAGAAGTCAGTGCTGAACGGGTCCCCGCCGAGCAGCCCGCGGACCACGTCCGCCTCCGGGAACCACAGCAACGCGCGGACAGCAAACATGCAGCCCAGGCCGCCCTTGGTCTTGGCGCACGTACGAGGGACGGTCAGGTACGTGAGTCGCTCGACGAGCGTCGCCCCGTGCACTCTGAACCGCGCCTTCGCGCACAGGGCGAGCTCGATGTCTTCGTGTGAGAGCCGCTCGGGTGTGCCGTCGATGCGGCCCATGCACCGCGCGCGGACGTCGTGCTCGAGCTGGGTGCACGCGTAGAGCGCGGCGGGGAGGAGTCCGAGCGCATTGCCCCGGTTGCCGAGCATGCGGAGGGCGTTGACCGCCTCTATCGCGTGGTCGGGCTGGTACCCGTGCCGCTTACGCGCCTCGGCGCGGTCGTCCCAGCCAGAGAGCGTGGTGGGGAACAGGGATTTGAGTTGGGCGAGCGCGGCGTGTGCGAGACGCGGAATGTTGTACCTGGCCGCGAGACGGAGCCACGCGGCGAGCACAGGGAACGGGATGCCGTCTGGTGGTGCACTGGAAATAGGTGCAAAGTCCATGAGCCTTAGAAAAGACACGGAGCGGACATCGAAGTACCTATGAGCATAGACGATGTGGACAAATTGGGTCAGGTCGTACGCCGTGTCCGATAGATAGAGGGTACACAACCCCGCATTTTCATGGACGCCGACAGCCTGCAAGGAGGCTGCCACCATATTGTCGAAGAGACGGGGGTCGAAGTGTGCGAGAGCGGCCCTGTGAAGGTAGAACTGGGTGTTCTGGGCGACGAGGATTACGTCCGGAGGAACGGAAACGGCGGCGCCAGCATATGCAATGTTCATGGTGTCGAGGCGGTCTAGGTACTGCGGGAGGAGTAAGTTTTACATGATATCGCAGATAAGATGTCTTTACATCGAAAACGTACAGCGACCGATCCGGATGCGGTGACACTGAGGGATAGCCTAACGGGTGTGTATGAGAGTGAGCAGGACTTCTTGTAGTGAGATTCTGTTATATACGCACCGTACGTGAGTGGCACCGAGCATCGAGTGGCAAGTGCAATGGAGGGCTACCAAAAGAGGGCGCACAAAGGGATCGTGCCTGATCGTGCCAAAGACACAAACCATGTTGCGCTCGCAGACAGGGCCGCCACGTGGGTCCTGAGCTGGCGTGTTGGGCTGTCGAACGTAGTACACTCCCTGGTGAGTGACTATCGCCCCGGCTGATTGACTCCCGCTTCCGGTCGAGTGTTCTCCAGTCGCCCGTTAGCATGGGCAGCAGTCCGTCGTGCATGCTATTGAACTCGGTGAGCCGGGCCTCGTACAACTTCCTTCCGCGCTGTCGGGACTCCCTTCGCCTTAAGTATTGCCTCGTACATCTCGCGCTCGCGCTGTCGGGCGTTGTCCTCTACGTTCAGGAGCGCCGCGGCGAGCCTAGCGTTATACGGCGTTGCGCGCTGGAGTCGCTTCCCGGCCAAGACCAAGCCGCTGTTATCTACCGTGGTGGGGGCGTACCTGCGACACGTCAGCCGGGAGTTCGAGACATGTATGGAGTAGTACTACGTACCTGACTTTGACGATCACAAGACGACACGCGAGCCAGAAGGCGCGACGGCCAGATGGGCGAGAACTCCGCGCAGAAGTGTACTCAGCTATGCGGCATCGAGGGGTACTGCTAGTGCGAATATTGGAGACGTGTTGAACTCGTCGTACCAAACGGACTGTAATGGAAACTACAAACTGGGGGGGGGGGAGCTGGAGTTGTCTATTCCGACGCTCGTTGTCGGCTTTTGACCCGGAGGTTTGAGCAGGGAGGGAGGAGGAGATTACGTATTGCGGCGGAGGAGGCGAGAAGCGGGATAGTGTCGCCTGAGTTGCCTCCCGCAGGTTCCAGGAAGGAGGCAAGGATCGCGCTCCGTGAAGTGTTGGACGGCTGTCGGCCGGTTCGTACTCGTACGAGAGGAGGCAGCTACTCAGGCACGCCATGGTCGCGAAGGACACAGTGTTTTCGGTTGGAGGTGGCAACGTCCCCATTGCCGGCCGTTGAGGAACGCGACGGGGGGAGAAGACGGCCGTGAGGGGTGCGGTGCAAGCTCTGGGCACGACAGACTGCTGAGCACGACCTACGTGATCGGCGAGAGGAGGTGAGCATGCGAACGGTGGCTACATCGTTTTCCGGGCAGAGTGAGTCACTCACGAATGGGCAGTGGGAACGCTCCGCGTGACCATACCGTCGGCTATCTGCCGTATCCTGGCAGTTGGAGCATCCACAGAATAGCAGTGCATTGAAGAGTGAGCAACGGTGCCTCACTGTATGCCGGTGTCTATGCTCATCTATCAAGTGCTGCACGGGTGCGGAGTCACTCGATGTCAGCTCACCTGTGAAAAATTTGAGACGTCCGGGCTGAGAGGCACAAAGACAGAGACGGCGATCGCTCTGAGAGGCTTGTAGTTGCTGAGACACGCTCTGTGCGCCCTTCGATCTTACCAAGCGATAGCGTACATCGCGCCGACACGTCACAAGAACACAGCAGCTCGCGTAGAGGTTGAGCAGGGATGATTACGGATTGCAGTGGACGATAGCACAAATGCGGGTGATTAGCGTAGCGGTACGATGCAGATGATAGCGAACTTTTGTCTCTGTCTGTGTGAGAGCCATCCCCATGGGGGAACGCGAGACCGCAGTCTCCTTCCCTCCCACCACCAGCTCTATCCGACCGGCGAGCACCACGCCTACGCCTACTCCTGGATCTTCGCGAGGATCTCCTGGTCGCGGAACATGAAGTACTCCTAAACGCACGCACGTACGCACGTCAGTACACGTCCACGTCAACGCGCGAGCACACAGCATACTCACCTCCTCGCCGACCTTGATCGGGCTCCCGCCCCAACCGGGCACGATGACCCTGTCGCCCGCCTTCACGCTCACCGGCAGGACGTTGCCGTTCTTGCCCGGGGCCCCAGGCCCGACGGCGATGACGGTCGCCTCTGGGAGCGGGGCCGCGGTCGTCGACGAGGGCAGGAAGATCCCGCTCGCGGTTTTCTGCGCATTGACAGCCACGGTCAGCGGCCGGTGCGTGCAAGAATCAGTGGTGCGTGCGCTACGTACCGTCTCGGCCTTGAACCGCTGGACGAGGACGCGGTCGAAGAGGGGGAGAACGGACTTGATGGACTTGAACGTCGCCTGGGCAGCCTGCGCGCACCCCCTCAGCAGTGAGCACATATCGCACACGCAGCGCAGCGAGCACGTACCATTGCAACAAAGAAAACAGGGGGAAACGAGAAGCAGGGAAGCAAGGGGGAGGATGGGCGAGAGTACGAGCTGAGCGTGTCAAGTCAAGGTACCTGGAGCGCCCGATGACAGAGTCTGCCACTTTTCTTGCGGCCGCGTTGTTTGGCCCGGACAAACAACGCGCGAGAACTGTCCAGAACGGTTACGCGAGCCTCGCGCTCGGCTCGCGCGACATGTACACCCGCGAGTCCGACGACAGTGCGTTCGGGAATTTTGTGGGATCGCAATGCGCTACGACATTCTACGCTAGTCTACGCCCACTTTCACCTTCTCACTACTGATGAATCTACGCTACGTGCAAATCGTACTCATCGCTGGCGACGCGCGCGACACTAACAGGTCGGCGTCCAAGGACCATGATCTTGACTACTGAGACTGTGTCGCTCATTGCGGACTACTCGAGGCTGGTATAGATTGTGGCTGGTAGACTACATTGCGGAGGGACGGACGAGCACGAATGGCGGACAACGCTGAACGGACAACGGGGTTGATCAAGACGGAGGACCGGACGATGTGTAACGAGCGTGTTGGTGGTGCATGCGTCGGTGGTGCCTGCTGGGTTACGATGAGGATGCGGATACAGGATGTGCGTGGGGGACGAAACGAAGGGAAGGGAAGGGAAGGGGAGCAGTAGTGTGGGTTGTCAAGACTCAACGACACGACAAGACACGGGAGCGCACCGGGTCTATTACGATGAAACGATATAGACACGACGACATAACGGTCTGCAAGATTGGGGGAGGGGGTGTGGAGGATGCGGGGTTGGATGTCGATTTGGGAGACGTGGGTGGAGGACGTGGATGGCGCGGATGGGAAGAGGGACGCGCGGGTGATGGGCAGCGGTAAATTGTCCTTGAGGGATGTGGCCCGAGGGGAAGAGGAGGAAGTTCGTCGAGCCTCGAGAGGCACGACCGGGATAGCAGACGCACCGGCGCTAGTCCTCCACAATCATGTCCACATCGCCATCGCCATCGCGGTCCCCCTCGCCATCCCCGTCCGTGTCCCCATCACCATTGCGAGAAGGCCCGGCCTCTCGTTCGCGCGCGTGAGCCCGCGCACGATCCCGTTCTGCCAGCATCTCCATCCTGCCCTGCTCGGTCATGGGCAACAGCGCGAGCTGCCGCGCGATCATCCGCCGTCGCACGTCCTGCGCGTCCGCATTGCCGTTCCCGGCCCCGTCTTCAGCCCACGGCCCTGCTGGCGGTGTCCCGCGGAACGTCCACGTTCCGTCCACAAGTGCCGCAGGGAGGACAGGTAGAGGTATCCGAGTCGTCCCGGTCGTCGTCGTCGCCGCCGGGACGTTCGTCAGCCGCCGCTGCGGTGGCGCCCGCGTTGGGATCGCCGTCGCTGTAGCTGCTGCCGCAGTCAATCGGACTGTTTGTGCTGGCGCCTGTGCTTGTGCTTGAGTCGCGGTATCAGGGCGGGGCCCTTCTTGCGCGAGTCGAGCCTCCGCCGCGACCGCCCTCGCCTGCCTTTCCCGCTCACGGGCCTCCCGCCTCTCCGCCCGGGCCACTGCCGACGCGGTTGCGGCCGCCGTAGCACCACCCGCCCCCATGCCCCCGTTGTTGCCTCCACCTCCACCTCCACCCGCCCGCGAGCTCTCGCCCTGATGAGTGTGGTGGTGATGATGGTCCCCGTCCTCCTCTGGGTCCTTCGCGCTACACCAAAACCGGTGACCCTCGCTCCACGCCGTGCTCTGGCACTCCTTGCCGCAGTACTTCGCCTTCCGACACCGTCTGCACTTCGCGAACTCGCGCGGGAACCGCTCCCATCGCCCACACAACACTTGGTAAGCGTGAATTAGCAGGGAACAACAACGGACGACGAATACGGCATGCGAGATGCGAGGAGAGGAAGATAGACTCACTGTTGGCACACTGCCTGATCCCGCCCCGACTGTCGTCCTTTCTGCACGCGTTCCGCATGATGACACCCGCCCAGTACTGGATCTCCGGCGGAAGGCTCGGAGGCGGGTTTGGCGACTCGAGCTCGGACGAGCTGTGCCGGTACGTGAACCGTTCGACGAGCGCGAACACGTTCGTCATCCGCTGAGGGGGGCTGTTGTTTCCAGACGCGGCGGCCGCACCGGTCGCTGCGCCAGGGGACCCACTGGAGGGCGCAGGTGTCGCCGATGACGAAGACGACGCCTTCTCCTTCTCCTTCCCACGCCCGGTTGCACTGTTAAACGCTTTGACTAGCGGATGTACTTCGCGCGGTGCAGGAGTGCTCGAGCTCGACGCACTCGGGGTAGACGCCGCGCTAGAAGTTGCAGCAGCACGACTCGACGATGGCGTGCTCGAGAACGTCTGCCGACCCTCGTTTGAGATCTGAGCAGTCGCGGGGTGGAAGCTCGTCCGCGGCTTGTAGAATGCCTGTCGGCAGTGCGGATACTTGCTGAGATACGCAAGCAACTGCAAACTGAGCAGAACGTCCTCATCGCGGTATGGACCCGTCTCGACTTCGCGTGGGTGATGGTGATGGTGGTGGTGAGGCGTACCACCGTTCGCTGCGGCTCCACCTCCGTTCCCAGCACGGATCGTGTTCTGCCTCGCAGGCGTGCCGGGCTCCCCCCGTGCTCCAACATCGACCGCGGGAGGGGCAAGGAACCCACCAGCCATAGGTGTGCGTGCGGCTGTAATAGGAAGATTAGTCGTCCCTGCACGAGGGGTACGTTCGCCCGCTCCTGGATGCACGTCAGCCACCGCTCGCCCAGGAGGTCCATCCAGCGCACCGGGAGCTCCCGGAGGCGCCCCCATCGCGAAGTCATCGTTCGTCTCGAGCGAGACGATACCGTCTTCGACTCCGACCCCAGGGACGACCCCCTCGTCGTTGATGATGATATGTGCGTCCGATGGAAGATCTATACCTGTCGCGCCGGGAGCCGCAGGCCCAGCAGTATCGGTAACGATACCGACGGCACGGCGGGAATGGGCTGCGCGGATCGTGCCAGTATCCGACGGCTGGCGTTCTGGAGACGGTGACGGTGCAGAATCGTCACGGCTGGTGTCCATGTCCACGTCACCGTCATCCTCAGTCTCGGTTTCTGGTCTCGAATTGGCGGCAGATGTTGAAGTGGATGGACCCGCCGAGGCGGCAGGCACGTTAAGCCTGGATCGATGCGGTCGTCGGGTGGTATTCGCTGGCTGGTCCCACACGGGACGTGCGATAATGGTCCCGCTGCGATCTCGGCCAGGGACGACGACCGTACCGGTGGGGGTATTGGAGCGGTTGGGAGTAGCGTTGGTCGATGTGTCCGCAGAGGTGTCAGTATCCTGTGCCCGAGAAGCGCTGGGAGTTGCCTGATCGGTCTGCATGGGTTCCTGCGCGACGTCAGGGATAATCACAGCGCGCATTGAGCAAGTACATACCTCCTGGGACGCTTCAACGCTCTGCATCGAGAGATCCGCGGGTCGGACGGTGAGTCGGTCGGACGCGTGTCGTTCCAAAGCCCGAGCTATCGCCGCGGCCTGTTCCCGCTGTCTCATCTCGTTCTGAGCCTGCCGCCGCGCCAGCCGCTGCTCCCTCGTCTCCCTCGGCATCCCATTCGCAGCCACACTCGGGCCCACAGCGAAGCCCTTGCTCGCTAGCCACGCCTCGAGGATGCACCCGACCACGTCCAGCGTGCCCGCCTGGACGACCCTGCTCCGGATCGGCTCGCTGCCACGCACGCCGATGTTCACGATGCACTGGAACGCTAAGGAGAACCGGTAGGCGGCGTGTTTGTCGTACGACTTTGGGAGGAGCGTCGGTACGGCCTTCGGAGGATGGGAGCCAGGTGGGGAGAGGCCGTAGAAGATGGCCGGGTTCTCGGGGGGTGGTGGCGAGAGACAGAAGTCATGGAGGATACGTACGAGTCGCTCGAGGCCACCATCCATGGTCATAATCTCGCGTATGCGGGGGGAGGTGGACGTGAGATAGACGAGATGGGTGAGCGAGTTGAACAGGGGCAGCGATGAGTTCGTGTCGAGCGCTGCATCGCGAGCTCAGCGGTCGCTCGTCGTGGAGGCCGTTCTAGACGGTGTGCTCACCTCGTCTGTCGTAGAGCTGAGAGGATATGCAGACGCAGGCCCGGTTTTGGGCTGGGAACGCGAAGTTGGATTCCCGCATCGTCGTGGCTGGGCGGGTGGCGGAGCGACGGCGGTAGTGTCAGCAGCGAGCTCAGAGGTGTTGGGAACGTGAGAGAGGTCGTGCTCGAAGCGTTTGTCGGGGTCGTCGTCGTCGTCGAGGGCGATGTTCAAGGTCGTCTGCGCCTCGGGTGATCTGACTGATCCTTTGTGTGGTCGTATTTGGCTTCGGTGGCTAGCGCTTTGGGACGTGCGCCTCTGCCCTTGTCCATCTCGCTATAAGTCTACTCTTGTGCCGCGCTGTGTCTATGCTATTGTGTACTGCTTTCATCTGCTCTTCTACTCTCGTCACTTCTATATGTCCGACTATATGCGCTCGAAATGAACTCCCAGCTGGCCTTGTCTGTCCTCAGCAGTCCTACCGCATTCTCCGTGTCGATGGATATCTCGTGCCGTGGCCTTTCCTACCGGACGTACAAGAAAGGTCTATAGACCGTATGCCTGCTCATCAGAGCAACCTAGGGAAGAATAAAGTGAGCATTCATTAGTGTTCATTTCTTGTCTGTGCATCGGACTCGGAGAGCCTCCAAATTCACGGCGTCCAAATTCGAGCTTCGGTATACTCGAGAGTCGAGAGAGTCGATGCTCAGAATATGGATACGACTATACTTGGCAGACCGCCGTGTATAGCTGGACAGCGAGTCATGCCTGTCATAAGACATCCAAGTCTTTCTCGACAATCCCGATACCTGGGTCTGGACGCCGTGGACACGGATACTCGTTTGTGGGTAGTTTACCTGTGTCTTTCGCGGGTGAATTCCGACATCAATGCCGCTTGAATTGTCTATGTACGGCCGGAGGAGGTATCAATGATGCCTACGATGCTGTACGATGCTGAGGTATCGAACTTGAAGCGACGCGGTACAGGGACCGATGCAGAGATATCGTACGTCCTTGCAGTCGACAAGGCAATATCGTGATCGGTCTGTTTTGCCAACCCTGGCGTTGCTCTGTGCGATTTCCTCCTCCCTTCTGTTTTGCGAACTCTGCCCATCGTCCACGGCGACGTCGACGCGACGCTTGTCGATAGCATTGATATTTGAGGGTGCTGACGACATGCTTCGCTTGCGGGCAGAGAGATTCGTTATTTGTTAAGTATCTGGAGAAACCAATATCTTCGGCTGTATGTGTGTAAGAGTCAGTGTCAGATGGGTTCATTAACCACCAGGCACGTAGCTACCGGTAGTGACGTCATCATAGGCGCTTAAGTCGTCGTCGATTCTTTCTGTCATGGTCAGCTACGGAGACTACAATTGTGCTAGCGGTTCAGGAGGAGAACGGGCCACGTTCGAGAGATGGAGAGCTAGCGACTTAACCGCAATCGAGATTGTATGACTCACAATCACATTGGAGGTTGATTGAATATTGACTCCGGTTCCCATGGGCGTACCTAGGCGTACCTCCATCCGACGTGCACGGCATGTGGGAAGAGAGAGCGACACGGAAGCCCCCAGAAGCTCTCGACTCAGCCCAGATGGAGAACCCAGACCGCAGAAATTGTTTCTTGCGATGTTGGCGCAGTAGGAGACCGCCGCGGCGCCGCCACCGTACCGCACTGAGCGTTACGCACTTCGAGCCACAGCGTCCGGCGACTTGCTGGCGAGACGCAACTCGTGCCGAGGTTCCGACCGTAGTGGCCAGCTAGAGAGATCGCGCTCGAGCGCAACAAGGCCTGCAGCTCGAAGTCCAGCCTCGTCATCTCCTTCCCATCGCCGACGGCCGACGCCGGCTCTTCCAGCAACCGTCGTCGCACAGTCGGTGTCATGTGTTCCGTCCGCTGATGACAGCGCCGTGCTCGCGTCGTCAGTGGCGGAGGTGGCGGGGTGGCTGACACAGCAGCATTGTGGCACCGGGTACTCACCATTCGCTGAGGCGACGCTGACTTATCAGTACTAGTGGCAGTGGCACGACCCCGATATCGATCGAGCAGACGTCCGATGGCCCACATAAGTCAGAGGACGCCTTCAAGTTGAAGTTCAGGGGACGATGGTAAGTACATAGTACTGGTCGCTGACGAGGGTTGTCCTCCAAAAGGCATGAACCCATTAATGCGCGTTGTTTCTCCGAAGTTTTCTGATATCATCTTGAGCCTAGCCACATCCGAGCTGGAATAAGCAAGTTGCCCAGTCAGCAGCATGGAACGAGGATGTGCGTGAGCAGCTGACCGCCGTTGGTAGATCAGCACATATGTACTCACCAGAGAAGACAACAACAACAAAGTTCTGGCCTGGTTCCTGGGATGCTCGGCTGCTTCTCCGATATCCACGAATAACCTTGCCGGCCCCGAAACAGCGATGCTTCATATCTGCAAAACCCTTGAACGCGACCAGACGCGACCGCGACGCGTCGACGTCCTATGTCAGCGGCCCAGTCCACCTTGCGAGCAGCGAAGGTGCCCATCTCTCGCTGGGTCACGGGTGCGAAAACGAACTCTGCAGAAGGCTATAGCCCCGTTGGCACGTGTACGTAGTCCCGGCTCCGGAGCAAGAGCAGCGCACGAATCAACGATCAGCGTTCGCCAAAGCACGAGAGACGCGTGCGCGTGGAGTGCATCGATGGCGCAGCTTTCCATACACGCGCTCTGGCGGTGAGAAACGGGCCCGACGCGGCCCATTTCGCTCGCCCATCTGTTGCGCGCAGCGTCGGGAGGCCGAGCGCCCGATCACGGGGCATCTGGCGGGCGCGCGGCGTACATACACCCGTGACGACGACGCTCTTCGCCGCCGCCGCACATGGGGACGCATGCATCGCGACGAAGCATTTGCAATCGCTCTCGCCGTCTCGAGCGCGGCGCGAGCTGACTAGTGCGGACACGGGGGCGAGCACCGCGCGGCGGGCAGGAGCGGACAGGTGTGTGGGCTGGCTGCCTCTTGCCGGCGAACTTGTGACGAAGAGGTTGATGGATTTCTCCACTCGACCATCAAGGCCATCAATCTGTAGTCTGCACGGTCCCCACAGATCTGGGGTTCCGCGCCTGTGCCTGGGTCAGACGACCCCGCTCGCGTCTGCTCGCGTCCGGTCCGCGCGAGGGTTGCATGTGCTCCCCCACGTATAAAGCCGTCGCTCGTCCCCGCCCGGCCCTTTTCCCTTGGTTGTGTTCTCACCTCCGTGCTTCCCATCCCAGCGATCCAGCTCTCGGTCAGCCCTTCCTCCGCTCCCGGGCATCGTCTGCAAGATGGGCAAAGGCGTACGTTCCTCGCCCTCCCCGCTCTCTTTCGGGCTCTGTCTCACCTCTACTTGACGTTGGCAGTACAGCGCCGCCATCGCGGCTAACCCCGTAAGTCCCGCGTCGCGGAGTCTGTGTGCTCGATCTCTAACCTCGCGCGCCCACGCCCGCAGTACATCGTCGGGTCGTTCGCATGTATCGGCGGCGGGCTCTTCGGTCTGGACATCTCGTCCATGGCCGGTGTGCTCTCCAACGATGCGTACAAGAAAGCATTCAACTTCCCCGACTCCAATGCGCAGGGTGCGATCGTCGCAGCCATGCCCGCCGGCTCCTTCGTCGGTGCCCTCGCCGTCTCCAAGCTTGCCGACGTCATCGGTCGCAAGCGGACGATCATCCTCGCCGGTTGGATCTGGGTCATTGGCAGTATCCTCCAGTGCGCCTCCGTCGTGAGTACCCAATCTCAACAATCCTCCCGCTTAGGCGCTGTGGGCAAGATACGTCTTCCCCGCGTTTCCCCGCGTCGCTTCGGAAGCATCCTTCTACTATACATTCATGGCTGACGCGTCTCACTGTCCAGAACCGTGGCATGCTCGTCGTCGGCCGTATCGTCTCTGGTCTCTCCGTTGGCATAGCCTCCGCCATCGTCCCCCTCTACCAGTCTGAGATCACCGCGCCCAGCATCCGTGGCCGTCTCGTCTCTCTCCAGCAGTGGTCCATCACCTGGGGTATCCTCATCCAGTACTTCATCCAGTTCGGCTGCTCGTACATCGACGGCGTCGCCTCCTTCCGCATCCCCTGGGGCCTCCAGATGATCCCCGCCATCATCCTCTCCCTCGGCATGCTCGTCTTCCCCGAGTCCCCCCGTTGGCTCGTCGACCACGACCGCGAGACCGAGGCGCTCGAGATCCTCGCCGACCTCCACGGCGGAGGCGACACCAACAACGAGCTCGTCCAGCTCGAGTTCACCGAGATCAAGGAGCAGGTCCGCTTCGAGCGCACCGAGGGTGCCAAGTCCTACCTCGACCTCTTCAGGCCCGGTATCCTCCGCCGTGTCATGCTCGGTGCTTCGCTCCAGATGTGGTCGCAGCTCTCGGGTATGAACATCATGATGTACGTCGCCTCCGATATCCAGTTTGGGGCGCTGCTGACCGCCGTGCAGGTACTACATCGTCTACGTCTTCCAGGGTGCTGGTCTCTCCGGCCGCCGCGGTAACCTCATCGCGTCATCGGTGCAGTACATCCTTAACGTCGTCTTCACGATCCCCGCCATCATCTACATCGACAAGTGGGGCCGCCGTCCGATGCTCCTCGTCGGCACGCTCCTCATGGGCTTCTGGCTCTTCCTCGTCGGCGGCCTCCAGGGCGGGTTCGGCGCCTGGGGTGACGTCGACGGCGACCGCGTCTGGGTCATCAGCGGCCACGACGGCATCACCAAGGCGATCATCTGCTTCTCGTACTTGTTTGTCTGCTCGTTCGCGATCACCATGGGCCCGGTCTCGTGGACGTACCCGGCCGAGATCTTCCCGATGCGCGTGCGCGCCAAGGCGGTCTCGGTGTCCACGGCCGCGAACTGGGTGTTCAACTTTGCGCTCGCGTGGGCGGTCCCGCCCGGGCTGTCGAACATCGCGTGGAAGACGTACTTCATCTTCGGCACGTTCAACTTTGCGGCCTTCATCCACATCTTGTTCATGTTCCCCGAGACCGCCGGGCGCACGCTCGAGGAGATCGAGGACGTGTTCGCACAGGGACACGTGTTCACCGCCTGGAACGTCAAGCGCCACGTCGGCAAGAAGACCCTCGAGGACGTCAAGGCCGACGCCAAGGTGTGTTCTCCCGCTCGTTCTCCTTCCGTTGCGCTCCCCGCTCACCCGTCCGTCCGTTTATCGCAGCACGAGGTCCACGAGGTCGAGAGCCACGACGAGAAGAGCCAAGCGTAAGCGGCGCTCTGTGTCCCTCCTCATCCGTCTCATCTCTCTTTGCTCTCTCCTCCCCACCCCCCGTTGTGCTGCGATCCGTCGTGCTAGCCTACGCTCGTATATTCGTGTCGTCTCGTAGGATTCCATGTTCTCGTCACCACCATCATCATCGTCTCCTGCGTCGCGTACCTGGATTGGTTCGTGTGCCCACTGGCACCCCGCACGCTCACGATGCTCTGCTACCAACCATAATGACCATTCGTCTTCTGTATTACTAGCTGTATTGAACTCTTTTGCATCTCGGCTTCGTCTCGGCGCGCGCGAGGATTTGGACTGAGCCCGTGCCTAGATCTGGATCGCGGACTTGTTGCCTCTGGTTCTGCCGCTCCGAGCGCAACGCTTGTGCCAGGGCTCGAGTGCGCTGTGTGGTGAGATTTGACTTTGTATACATATGTAGAGTCGCGCGGCGCGCCGTACCCCGGCGTCGTGGAGAGTTCGTTCGTTCGTCAGGTGGGCAAATCTATCGCACGCTCACTGCCCATGGGTATGGACAGGACTCAATTGTTCATTTTGTCGGGACCGTCCCGCCGGGTGCACACTGACGCACTCGTTCGGAGGCCCGTGAGTGTCAATGTATGGCACCGTATGCACGACTTCAATTTCCTCCGAGTCTCGAAACGCTCTCGAAGGCCGGTATGTGCCGACGAACCCACTTAACCTCAACGCTGAGAGTTCTCAAAGCCGAATACAAATTCTGGGTACCTGAATCCTGGCGTCCAGGGAAGTTGAAGTTGGGCAACTTGTTCGTCGCCGGCATTCTCTCCACCGGAGAAGGTGCAAGCGAGAGCTCAAAGGATGCGGCACGCTCTGACGTTCGGATGACTGAGTACGCTCGAGCCGTCCTGTATCGAGACTGCATAGCCGTTGAACGTTGTTTGTGGCTCATTCATCGCACTACGTAGCGACAGCTGCAGATTTGTGAGTGAGATATGGAATATCCTTGAAACGTGAGTTCGATCCGGCGCGCGTGTTAGCTGGCTATGTAGCTCTTTGAACCATCGACGTGAGGATTCTTCCGTGGGATCTGCGGTGATGGTAGTGGTGGCTGTCCCACTCGATTCGGCTTGTAGGTCCATCCCCGAGCACAGAACCCCCCACATGAAGGCTGCGAGATTAATGGGCGCGAGCTCCCATCACTGGTCGTCCACCCACCAGTCGCTCAGCTCGTCCCACACGCCCGCAATCTTCGGCAGGTCCATCCACACCTCCCCGCGCAACTCCTCGAACCGCGCCCGGATCGGACCGATGCACGTCGCGCACGCACCCGTGCAATCGTCCACAAGCTCCTCGCGCAAATACTCGCCCGCGTCCTCGTTCGCGTCGATGCAGTCCAGGAACTCCCTGCTCAGCGGGTCGCCCCCGAGCAGGCCCCGCTTCGCCTCGTGCCCGCTGTACGCCAGCGACCCGATCACCTCCTCGCACACGCTCGCGCCCCGGATGCAGCCCGCGGCGGCCTCCCGGAACTCCGAGCACAGCTCGACCATGCGCGCGCCGTGCGCGACGAGCTGCTCCTTGGCGCGGAAAACGAGCTCGGCGTCGTCCCGCGAGAGCCGCTCGGGCGTGCCGTCCGCGCGCGCGGCGCCGTGCCACACGAGCGCGGGGTCGAGCTGGCAGAGCGCGTAGAGGCCGAGCGGGACGAGGTCGGGCTCGTAGTCGTACGTGCTGTCCGTCAGCATGCCCGCGGGCCGCCCGTCCGAGTCCGAGCCGAGCATGCGGACGAAGTTGAAGGCCTCGATGGCGTGGTGGGCGTGGAAGGCGTGCCGGGCGCGGATCTCGGCGCGCTTGTCCCAGAGGGAGAGGTCGCGGGGGAAGAGGTCGGAGAGCGAGCAGAGGGCGCTGTCGACGAGGCGCTCGACGCGGTACTTGACTCCCGTCCGGAGCCACGCGGCGAGCACGGGGAAGGGCGTGGTGTTCGTGCTCCTGTAATCCGCAGGTTTGCTGCACGCATGGACAGGGTCAGTGTGAGTTGAAGGGAGTCAGCGAAGGAGGGACGGGACGCACGTGTCGCCGTACATGAAGCGGAGGAGCTTGTCGAGGTCGTACGCCTTGTCCGACAGGTAGATCGTCACGGCGTCCGCCCACCCGGGAGAACCGGGATGCATGCAGGACTGCGCCTGGGAGGCGGCCATGACCATGCGGTCGAGAATGGACGAGTGGCGTGCGATGATGCTCTGGTGCACTCGGAACTTGAAGCCCTGCGCGCACAGGACGACGTTTCCGTCCGAGTACCACATCGGCTGGTCATTCGTCATCGTGAGTGAGTGTTGTGCACGAGTGGCAATGGGATGTAGGACAGAGGAGCAGACATACTCTGCAGATGCTAGTATTTTATACCGTGCATGGTGACCAGCGTCAACCAATGTCCTTGGTGAGGTCAACGGGTAAAGGAGACAAAGGCGCGTTGTCTGTGCGGCGCATCTGGGTGGCCACTTCCATACGGTGTTGTGGTGATAGCGTGCCGACCTCTATCAGCGGTTTCTTCTGCCACAACACATTCCTCCCTCACCAGCCGGTCTACGGGCGTCAACACCGCTAGAGTCGGGATGCTGGAGAAAGAAGCGTCAGTAGAAGGTCAAAGCAAGCTGCCTAAACACCCATGCCTAAGGAGAGGAGCGGCCACCCACCACGGATACCACTGTGTCTTTGACAATCTCAGGTTCATCGTCGTTCTACCCACTCCGAGTCCGCGCAAGGCGGTGCCTCATCGGACCAAACGGAAGACGGCGTCATACGAGCTCAGGGAACGGCGATACCACACGTGCGGGACGCCATGATACGAGCAAGAACGCTCCTGGGCATCATCCTGACTCGGACGCCTTCTGAAGAACTGGAGAGGCACAGAGCCGCCGAAGGACAGCGGACTAAGGGATCGTCAACGGACACCGGATCGACCGCCTGCGGGACACATCCGCGATCTCGAACTCGGAGGGCTTCTGTGTGGCTAAGCGCTTGACGAGTCACGATGCGATTGTGCGCGTGTTCCTTGGGGAGCCCCGGGCGACAGACACGTGAGTGTCGTCGGGGAGTCCTCACTTGCAGAGTATGCGGCGCGCTCAGTCGACCGGACGTCGAGGTGTGCCCGAACTAGGTCCTTCGCACTGGCAGCGGGTGGCAGATACCCGGGAGTCTGCGCAGCCCGCGAAGGCGTCGAACGGTGCAGCAGCTGTCGATCGTGGTTGCTCCGCCGCGATGCTCGGATCTGTCGCAGGAACCCAGCGTCCGGGGTCCGGATGCCTGGGGCGAGGGGGCAGAACGTTGGAGCCATCTATGTAGGAAGGAGCTCCAGGGAGAGACTGGCCGCTCACCGCTTGCCGCGGGAGGGGCTCTAGTCTCGTCGTCGCGGCCGCCGCTCGACACGTTCTCTGCTTGGTTGCTCTGTGGGTGGACAGGAAACGGCGTAGAGTGTGCTCGACCGATAGAGAACGGCGGTGGACGATGGTTTGTGTGTAGACGGGGTGCAGAGAGCCGTCAGCCTCCTCGCGTCCCAGTTTCCAAACGCGCACAAGAGGACTTGGCGCTGCTCGAGCGGACTGCTCAGAGCTGTACTGCGCCGTCATCTTGATCTTGCCTCTCGCGTGCGGGGAACGGCGGAGCAAGGGACCGGGTGCTTGATTGCAGACTGCGTCAACCGAGAGATCCAGAGTTTCATCCGCGACGCAGGCTAGCTGGAATCTGAAGACGGGGGGTCGCGATCTGGATCACTAGAGCCATGCGTTGTCTTGCACGCGATCCTCGCGTGGTGGAGCAGTGACTGTGGACACGGGGTTTTTGGATCACTTGTCAGCTCGTCAGGTACGGCTCATGTATGTAGAGTATATGCACTTACCGCGGACTCGGACGACAGTCAAACAGCCGTGTAAGTACGCTGTGACTTCGTGTGTTCGGGACGAGTTGGCGGCCGGCGGGGAAGGTCTGCGCTGCGACAGTGTGTGTGGCTAGGGCGCCTGGGATTGGTCAGGATACGTCCTTGGTGCTTGTACGACATATGTGGGAGGACGGCTGATGTACATAATATGAAGATGAACTGACTGGGGAAGACGAGTGAGCTGGGCAGGGAAGAGGCACGTGTAGAGACGTACGATCTGCGTTGATCGGGAGATAGAGGGAGGCGGGCGGAAGGTACGGATGTGGGGGTCGAATCCTCCATCGCGTAGAGCGTCTGCGGTCTGTAGGAACAGTTCTCGCGAGGAAGAGCGGAAGAAGGGAAGAGCGAGGGACAGAACTACGCACCAGTGGCCAACGAATTTCCTTGGACGGTAAACGACTTCGTCTTCAAGCACAAGAGATTGTCGGCGATCGGACACGTTCGATGGAGATGTCAACAGGTGCATGCGATAGCGAGGTATTGCGCGTGAACAGAACAGACGACGAAAACGGACTGCGAGTAGATCATCCCTCCCTGCTCCCATCTCTCTGCCTTCTCCACCAGCGGACCTTCCGAACCCTCGCCCTCGCCCGGTCCGTCAAGCGAGAGAGCGTGCTAGAACAGCGCGAACGCTCATGACTTCCAGATGAGGATGGCGAGCGAGCCGATGTAGAAGTAGATGAAGTGTTTCGTTTCTTATCGAGAGAACATCAGCACCCAGCCTATACGATCCGACGACGACGAGTCTCGTCCGTCGCGTCTCCCGACAGCGATCGCGGGCGGCGGCGGATGAAAGCAGAACGGTCGAGGACGCACCATGTGTGACATACGAGCCAAAGTTCTTTCCGACGACGACGTGCCATGTGGGGCCGTGCCGTCTGTCGAACTCCTTCTTGATCTGCGCGGCGATGTCCTTCTCGATGTTGTACTTCTCGAGCGCGGCGGAGGCGACGTCGACGGCCTCCTGCTGCATCTCCTCGCTCATGTCCACGTTCTTCACGACCGCCTTGGGGCCCGTGCCGGTGTTGTCTTTGGCGACGGAGCCCGCATCGGAGCCGGTGGGCGCATCGACCTTGTCGGCCATCATAGTTCAACGTTCAGACGGGTGCGTTTTTGGATGGTCGTTAGAGGAAGAGGATCGATGGCGGGAGGTGAGAGAGAAAGGTGAGTGGGAGACACGAGGTTCCTGGCAGACGACAAGCCGCGGATGTCACCGACGGCTGTGTGACAGACATGACGCGTGACGTCACGCGAGTTGCGCAAGTCTCGGACTTTCCGAGCGAGCTCCTCTCCTCGAGCTCCTCTCCTAGGTCTCTCGTCCACGACCCGGGTCTCCGAAAAAATGAGTGAAAGGTGCACGACGAGGACTAGTGTGTTTACCGTGCACATGCACTCACCTTCCTGCCACGATCTACGTCGGCTATCCTGCTTCCAAGTACTGTGATCTCACCAAGGCTCGCAGAAATCTCCCTCCTCCGGACTGCGTTCTCCCTTCTCCGCCCGACCGATCCCCAGCCGACTGTCTCCTAGGTACCGCTCACCGGCCATGTACACGCCTCTCTGCAGGCACCAGTCTACCACGGACCTCCCCCTCGGACTGCAGCCTCTTGAGCCACGTCTCGCGCACAAGTTCAGCGCGTTCCCCACAGCCCTCTCTACCCTGCTCCGACTGGCAAACTACCGCATGCATATGTGCGCTCCTCAAGACAACCTCCCGTCATCGAGCGCGAGCCTGCCTGGACCCGATTGCTGCCAGTATAGCTCGACCGGGTCCGCGTTCCGCCGTCCGACTGCTGGCTCCTCCGCGAGAGCGGGACCTGCCCGCTGGCCGAGCTTGACCATGCATGCGTACGGTGTCTGACCGTCTTTCGGGCCGACACGGTGCTGCTCGCCGCCCTTACAGTCAGTTACCCGTGCCCACGCCGTTCGAGGTGTCGCAAATCGCTTTACAGGACCAGTGCCTTGCGCTGCGGCTGGCGACTTCCGACTCGCGAGACTTGAACGCGCCGACGCTCCCTGTCGCAAGAGGAGTCGTGTTGCGCACGGGGGCGGCGTGACGCTGGAATATGCCAGGATGCGGCCCGTTCCGCGACGTGCGTGGGCTATCAAATGGGCCGTCGACGAGTGCAGCACGGTACGGCGATGCGCGCTATAGCAAGCCTCGGATGACTGCACTCGTTACTGCTACGCCCACGGGCAGTGGCCCCCCATCGGCGTTTGTGACAGCCTGCTCGTCTTTCTCGACGATATGGAGGCGATTGCACAAGGCCTGACTCGCAGGCGCCACATGCCCTCGCTGGCTTGCGAATCATCATGCATCAGCTCCCTCGACCCGAGAGGTTAGAGCCCGCGGCGGCGTAGACAGTAGGGTCCGAACTGTCGGATGTTCGCGGACGACTCGGACCCTCGGGAGCATGGACGACCGGGCGGGGTCATGTTTGCGCCCGCCGTCGACGGTCACGGCGGTCGCAGTCAAACGGCCATCTCACGCCGAGCGTTCAGCTGTCTCTGTCCCTTGGCAGGCTCCGCCCCCGCGCCTGGACTCTGGACTGTGACTCTGGTGCGCCATCATCATCTCTACAAGCATCATCAGGCTGCAAATCGCAGACTCGGCTGTGCGCAATGCGTGATGGGGAGGGGCTAGCATGGGAATGCGAACGGGAGAGGGCGATATTCGCGCGAAGCTCCGCGCAGGGTGGCTGCTGACAGAACGGCGCTCCTGTCGTGTGTTGTACATCTGCCTTTTACTGCACCAACTTTCCGCATGCGGTTCTCCATTGCGCTCAGGAACTGATGCTGCCAGCGAAGCGTTCGGACCATCGGCCAGAGTTGCATGTGGTCAAACATGCGGAGACTTCTCGGACGCTCTTGGAGGGTTTCTTGCATTGAGGGACGTCGATGGCGCCTTGCCATGTAGTGTCAGCATTTGAAGCCCAAGTCTGCCTCGAGGTCGTTGCTGCGCTCGCCCGCTCTGTCCAGGCGAAGAGGAGGAGAGTCGGAGGAGGGTGGCACGTGGAGGATCCGGAGACGCCGGAGGAAGGGTGGGTTATCAGATAACGGGAGATGTCAGTCATGTATCTGATAAGATGCCTGTCAACGACCCGCCCATCACTTGCTCCTCCTCGATTCCAGTAACGACCTCTCCCTCCCCTACTACCGCTCGTATATAAGTATTCCCAGCTCCGAGTCCCATGCGTCCCCCCTTCCTCCGCTCTCCCACCTCCCGCGCCCTCTCTCGAGCCGCCAAAACTTGTCTGCGACCGCCGGCGAGGACTGCGCGCGATGTCTGACGACCGAACACGACACGGGCCCGCCCACGAAGGTCTCGCCGCCGAAGATGCGGTCCCCACACTCGACAGAAACATCCAGGAGGAGCTCGCGGCTGAGGAGGACGCACATCATGGTGTCATTGCCGTGGAGGCCGCAGAGAAGGTCTACGGCCGCTACTCAAAATGGTTCCTCTTTGTTGGGTACGTCGCGTTTCCTACTCCCTGTCCTCACCTTCTTGTCGCGTACAAGACGCGTTTCCGTGCTCCGTTGCTCTTCTTGGGCCTCTGGCACCTGGAGTACGCCGCGCCGTACTCGTGAACTTCGTGTCCTGGCGGCCTCCTTTCCCTGCATACACTTTCCCTTCGGATTCATTCTCGGCGGAGGCTCCCCTGCAGGAGCCACGCTACGATTCGTATGGATTCCGAATGCTTTGACGACCAGGGCTGGCTGCGGAATCAGCAACTCACGCCGCACACCGCGCGCCGTTCAAGGCCGTGACATCTTCCTTGGCGTGCGTGCGCGATATGGGTGGAACCAAGTCTTTCTACATTTCTGTCCGCCTCGGGTCATTGTAAACCGGCTAGTCCCTGCGTGTTTCCCGAGGCAGGAGAACGGTAGAGAGACGTACATGCGGGCGCGTTCACCACCAAATATCGAGGATGGCGCGCCGCCGCGAATCAAGCCTTTCCGTCGAGACTATTGACCTGCGTGCCATCTCCGCTCTGCCCTAGTACGCTTGCAGGTGCACGCGAACGTGACTTCGGGTGCTGTCGCGTTCGCGTGCTGACCTGATCATATGCGCGACTCTGACTCTGATTGTCACCCACACCCGACTGTATGCGGGTCGAGGTATTGATATGGACATCGTGACGCTTAGCCTTGCGCATGCCCAGTTTGCGCATAGGATGTATACCTGGTCGGACCTTACTTGCGTTCCGGCTCCATGCTCATGCATACTGAGTCTGTTCGACCGCCGTCTACGCCACGCCGCCGGATGCCACCGCTGCCAACGGTCTCGCACGGCTCCGCAGCGCGTCCGATGATCTCTCCACCGACAGTTCGACGTCGTCTCTCCAATGCTCCTCCCATGACTGGTGCGACCCGTGCCTTTCATCGAACACGTCTTGTCGTTTCTTCCGTCCGCTTATCCGTTTCATGCGAGCCATTCTCACATCTGCGGCGGTCACACAGGATCGCGCTCGCGTCGTACATCTACTCGCTCGACGGCCAGACAACCTATAGCTATCTCCCATTTGCCGCTTCGGCATATGACAAGCACAGTCTCATCTCGACCATCCAAGTCGCGCAATCCGTCATCAGTTCGTAACTGTTCTCTTCCTCCGCCTACCGCTCACCAACATGGCTGCTCTCGATAGTTGCCTGCGGGAAGCCGGTCATTGCCAAGTTCGCGGATGTTAGGTCACGCGCGCAGGCATATCTCCTCGTCTGTACGTCTTCACCTTCACACAGTTCTACGTCTGCAAATTCTCACATCCGTCCATTCTAGTAATCTTCTACGTTCTTGGTATGTACGCACAACGCGACGTTCAATTGATCCCGAACTTTGTACTCACACCGCGCTCCGCCATACAGGATACATCGTGATCGCATCCGCACATTCGGTCGGTGCCCTCGCGTCGGGCATCATCCTTTACGCCATGTAAGCCACCGGTCATTGTCCTGGATCACAGCACTGACTTGTGATATTTCGTCGCATAGCGGCTACACGTGAGTGAACCAGGGGCGTTGCCTCATGCTCTTCGACTAATATCCTTGCAGAGGGCTGCAGCTCCTCACGTCCGTCATCGTCGCCGATATCACCACCCTCAAATGGCGCGGTCTTGTCTCGGGCCTGACTTCCGCGCCCTTCATCATCAACGCGTTCGTCGGCTCGAACGTCTCCACCGAAGTTCTCGGGCCCGACAAGTCCGGATGGCGATGGGGCTGTACGTCTACCGTTTCTTTCTTCTCTTTACCGTCGGCGAGTTACCTTGCTGACTCCGTGTATCCCAGACGGCATGTTCGCGATCCTCGTCCCCGTCTCGCTCTCCCCGCTCATTATCACCCTGTTCTGGGCGGAGCACAAGGCGCACACGCTCGGGTTGTTTGCCGCGCCGACCTCGAAGCCGGATATCGAGCTCCGGCGGGTGCGGTTCCCGCTGGCCCAGCGCGCGTGGACGTTCGCGCAGCAGCTCGATATCGTCGGGCTCTTGCTCGTCGGCACGAGCGTTGCGCTCATCCTCCTCCCGCTCACGCTCGCAAGCAGCGCCAAGGGTGGCTGGAGTAACCGTACGTTGTCTTTCTGTGCCGTGGATAATATGACTGATTGAGTCGTCCTTGCAGCGTCGATGATCGCGATGCTCGTCGTCGGGTGCATCCTCTTGCCCGTGATCGGCTTCTGGGAGTTCAAGTTTGCGAGGCGGCCTATCCTGGCCCGCCGGCTGCTCGTGAACCGGACGGCCGTCATCGCTGCGTGGATCGGCTTCTTTGATTTCGTACGTATATGAGCTCTAGTGTGCCCCGCCCCGATGCTGACTGCCCGCGCAGTTCTCGTTCTACCTCACGACGGTGTACCTCTACTCGTTCATCCTTATCACCCGGCAGTGGTGCGTCTCCCCCAACCCGCGTGTCTCGACCCGTTCCTGACGAGTGGTGCTCCAGGACCCTTCTTGATGCAACGTACTTCAATCAGACCCAGTCGGTCGCGCTGACCGTGTTCGGCATCCTCGCTGGCGTCGCCTTGCGATTCCTCCACCGCTACAAATGGGTGCTCGTCCTCGGTCTCGCAATCCGTCTCCTGTACGTACCCCACGCTCATCCCCGCCGGTCATCAACTGACGAGCTCACAGTGGCGTGGGCCTGATGATCCACTCGCGAGGCGCGAACGGCTCGGACGCCGAGGTCGTCTGGACGCAGATCTTGCAGGGAATGGGCGGCGGGTTCGCGTCCGTGTGCTCGACCGTCGCCGCACAGGCGGCCGTGCCCCACGCGGACATGGCGATCACGACTGCGATGGTCCTGCTTTGGACGGAGATCGGTGGGGCCGTCGGGAGTGCAGTCGGTGTGTCCTCCTCTCTGCTCCCTCTGTTGTGACAAGGACCCACGAAACTCGCCCTCACAGCGGGTGCGATCTGGACAAACACGATGCCACTGAAGCTGGCGGAGCATCTGCCGGACGTGAACGCGACGATGCGCGCGGAGCTCTTCGGGAGCATCACGGACGTCCTCGCCTTCCCGTACGACGACCCCACGCGCCAGGGCGTCATCTCCGGTACGTTTCCCGTTCCCCCTCGCTGCATGCTGCATGCTGACCGCCGAACACCGAACGCCACAGCGTACGGGGACGTGATGAAGCTCCTGCTGATCGCGGCGACGGTGCTGTCGGTCGTCCCGCTCGTGCTCTCGCTCTTCATGCCGGACTGGTACCTCGGCGACCAGCAGAACGCGGTCGAGGCGGCGGACCTCCGCGGCGAACGGCCGCATGCGACTGCGAGTCAGACTGGCACCGCACCTTCTGAGAGCGAGGAGGCGGATGAGCGGGTGACGTCGGAGAAGGAGGAGGAGCGAGGCGAGGCGGTGTGAACGGCTCGGGTAGAGGCTTGAGCGCTGAGCGCTGATGACGAGGTTGGTGTTCATTGGCAGTGTCTACTACCATCTGGAATACGGACGAGTACATACTCGGATGCGGAAATGAGAGGCGTCGGTTCGGATTGATGGCTCTGGGCGTGTCGAGGAGGAGCTTCGAAGGTGCGAACATGATGCATGAAGGTCGAACGTGGATCGGCTGGTCTCCAATTCACTGGGATGTCGAGCTCTTTGATGCCGCTCGTTGACTATGCAGTAATTCGTATAGGGAGCACGACCTACAGAGAACACAACACGTCCAGTGTGTAAAACTGTGCTCTACGCGATGCACAACAACCGTTGATCATTATTGCTTTCCAGACATCATCAGCAAAAATGCGGTGGAATTGCAAGTGTGTGCGGGCGCACGCGAGGCGCAATTGGCAGCACGATGCGGGGGTCAGATTGTGATACACCCATCGGTAATTCCCCAGAAATCTGACGCTCTGAGAAGTCTGAACAGCCACCGGTCAGACTTGTCAGATATGTCAGATACTTCAGATGGTCAGATGTCACGACAATAATATTGTACTCAATTAAGTGTCTCATGCGCGTGGTAGTCTACATGTTACGGTCCAAGGCGCTTACACTTCCTTTTTCGTTTAGCGCGCCTCGCGCTTCCGGCTCGCACCTCCTCGCGTCGACCTCGTACCTCGCTACAGTTGCGGACAGTCAAAGTCAACAATTGTGTTTGGTCCTGATTGGAGGCCAAAATGAATTAATTCTGGCAAACTCTTGTCAGGAAACGGTTCAGAATCATCAAACACGTTCAAAAAACCACTTCCGAAGTTTTTCCCACGAGAAACTGGGGTCGGCCAAAATTTTGGGCCTGTTCATCGACACTTTAGCGAGCGAGCGATCCGTAAGCGCTGGGCGTACACTATGTAGCATGGGTATACAAGAGGTCTGTTAGCTATTATATGCCAGTTACCATGTATATGTAGCTCAACAACCGGGTTTCCATTGAAACAACTACCGATGCCATCAGCGCCAGCTTTCCGCCCTTACAAGCGCCCTTTAGCTACCCAATCCGGAGCTAAACGCTCAGAAAGATCACTGATTTGACATACATTTTCTCGATATAATTCTGATATTGTTGCAGAATCATAATTAGCTCCTCAAAAGGAATCGATTGGCATACTTTTCATGTCTCTAGCGCCAAATTCAGGGGGTCGGCCAAAATATTTGACCCCTAAAAGGTAAACCTTGATTTGCGGAGGAACGGCTCGATAGATTTCGTTCATTCAGGCTCTAAATGGTACAGAATAGTGATCTGCATCGTTTCTGACTATCCCGGACGGGGGGGAAATGGGGTCAAAATTCTTGTCGATCTTGGCTGTCCGCAACTGTAGTACGCCTCAAGTGTGTTTCAACTCCTCGTTCTCTGCCTCGCACGGTCCAGGGTGACTTGGAAACAGGTACAGAGGTCTCTCAAGTCACTACGACTCAGCCGCATTGTAGACAGCTGACTTGTTCCACAGCCTAGTACTCATGTAGTAGTCCCGAGTCCCGGCCTCTGTAGGAGGTCGGGAGGCTATATAAGTACGCTCGCGCTGGAGCCTACACTCCAGCGTTGAGTTGGTTTTCAACCTGCCTAACCTGTGCCCGAGTCCCGTCTCCTCTCTCCTCTCTCTCTCTCCCTTTTCGGGACCTCCCGTGAGCGCCGGCATCTAGGTGTATCATAACTCAACGCTACCTCTCCCTCTCGCTACTCGCTTCCGCAAAGCCTCCGGAACGAGTACGCTTTTCCTTCTATCTGTCCTTTCCACACGCTAATGTTCTCACAACTAGTGAGCGGACGCGAATCCTCCCCCATCCTCGTTCCATCTCACACTCCTTCGCCGATTCCCGAAGACCGGGACATCGGTACCCTCCGCCGCGAACTCGCTTCTGCCACGTTAACCATGCGCGAAGGCGTGCTCTCCCTCATCTGCAACACCTCCCGCGATCACATCGACCAGATCTACCCCGCGATCCGGTTCCTCCTCTCCAACCAACTCCGTCTCCCGCTTTCCGAGGAAGAAAAACTCGACGAAGACGAAGACGCCGCACCGGCCGACTGGTATCTCCCCGCCCGCGCCGAGCTCTGGCACCGCTACGGTGATTCCGACATCGAGAGCAGATCCCAGTACGCCCTTGCCCATCTCTTCCCCGCCTACGCATACACCTGGGGCGTCAACCCAGAAGGGGATTTCCGAGCCACCCTCAAACACCTCCACTCCGAGTTCGACGCACGTGCCGGTTTCCCCCCGTACGTCTTCAGCTCCCCGCTTTTCGAAGAGCTCGTTTTTGACCCAGACAAGTCTTTGATTGACGAGCTCCTCACCGCACTCTCCTCCCACGCATTGATCAACACTCGCGTCTACATCGTCAGCGAGTTCCAGCTCAGTTGGCTTAGGGTTATGAAGAGATTACGGACCTCGGGGTCGGGACGGGGTCGACCCTTGGCTGGAGACTGAGCCCTAGCGTAGGGTTTCCCCAACCACAGCATAGGGTTTATCAACCCTAGAATAGGGTTTAATCACCCCTCCCCAATGCTCCCACTCGCGTGCCGCACGCTGCACGTCCGCATTTTCTACGCAATTTACGCTGTGCCAGGATGAGTGCGACACATGAAATATGGCAGTCTGGGAAGTCCGTCGCTGCAATGAGTGGTGTGCCTATTTAAAGGGGTCAAAAAGCTATGGGTAAGGGTCAGGCCTAGGTTAGACATACAGTTTCCTGAATTTCCTGTTCGTGAATGTGAGCGCTTACCAGCATAATGTACATCAGTCAGCTACATACAGCAGATACAAGTTGAAAGTACGCCTATAAAAGCCCGCGCACGCCGGGACTCGGTGTGCGCGGGCTTTTGAAGGGCACAGACGGTGATCCGTTAGGACAAACCCCGCGCACGCCGGGGGTCGGCGTGCGCGGGTTACATAGGGGCAGGTCTCGTACTTGATATGCTACTTAGTCATGGATTCTGAAATGTATGATTAACGTGAAATATACCCGCGTACGCCGTGGGTCGGCATACGCGGGCCTGTCAAGCATGAGAAGGTGCAAAGCATTATCACTCTAAGTATGTCAGCGTAAGTCCGCGCACGCCGTTGCCCGGGGTGCGCGGACTTTTCAGGGGCTCAGATGGCGATCCGTTAGTACAGATCCGCGCACGCCGACACCCGGTGTGCGCGGGGTTTTGAAGGGCACGGACGGCAATCTGTGAGGACAAAAGCCCGCGCACGCCAGGGGTCGGCGTGCGCGGGTTACGTAGGGGCAGGTCTTGTACTTGATATGCGACTTAGTCATATATTCTGAAATGTATCGCTACACATATTTATTCCCGTGTACGCATCGCTGAACCCCTTGCTGAACGCCTCGACATCGTCAACAACGAGGATTCTTAGGGTTAGGGTTAGGGTTAGGGTTAGGGTTAGGGTTAGGGTTAGGGTGGGTGGAGCGAACGAAGACCGAGCGTAGCGAGGTCGAGAGAGCGACGCTGTGGTGGGCGTGGCGAAACAGAACAACGGGTGTTGGGGGATCCCCAGCACCAACCCGTTTCGGCTTATATACGCCTCATCAGGTTCTGCTTAGTAAGTACCGGTTTGTACTTCGTACCGGAGCCGACGGTGACGTCGGCTTTAGGGCCGGTAGTTTTACATCTCGTGACTGCTTACTGATTCCCCGGTCGGGGATTCTTAACTCCGATCGGGATATGACTGATAGTCCGATCGGAAGTCCGGACAAGGCGGAGCGCCGCCTCAGCGCTCCGTATTGTCCGAGTGGCTGTGCATTCAGCGCTAGACCCTGTCTAGACCTGGTCACGTGACAGTGACGTCAGAGGTCTAGACTTTGAAGCAAGCGCGCATGAGAGCGCTTGTTCTAAACATGACCGATTACCTAATGAACGCGAAGCCATAGACGTTAGGGTCATAGGGTTAGGTTCGGTTAGGGTTAGGGTTCGGTTAGGGTTCGGGTTAGCTAGAGTGTATTATGTCAGCGCACAAGCAGTGTATTCTCGTTAAAGATGTACGTACGGTTAGGGTTCGGGTTAGAATGCGTTTCATTGAATAATTACTTTGCGTCCTCGCTTGATAGGCATACTGTGCAGCAGCGTTAGTATGTTAGCGATACGTTATAAAATAGCGTATAATCGTAGGTACACGAGATGTGAAGTTTAGGGTTAGGGTTAGGGTTAGGGTTAGGGTTAGGGTTAGGGTTAGGGTTAGGGTTAGGGTTAGGGTTAGGGTTAGGGTTAGGGTTAGGGTTAGGGTTAGGGTTAGGGTTAGGTTAGGGTTAGGTTAGGT
>JABYQM010000023.1:0-28644 GCA_022606115.1 Daedaleopsis nitida
AACCAGTGGTACATCTGTACTCCATCCGTACTTCGAGCAGAGACCTTCAAGCAGAGATCTATCATCAAACACACTGTACTTGGAGAATTTTGGATACCACTCACAGCGTCTCCCGCACATGTTCTAGCATTCCTCTTTGCCACGAGATGACCCGGCTTCGGCTTCATACTCTTCCGAGTCGCCTCGATTCGAGTCTGAGGCGTTTTGTTCTGAGGTGTCTGCCTCCCCGTCGGCAGGCTCGCCTTCCTCATACACCATGTGGATTTCTCCACCGAAGGCTGCAGCCACTCGTGTGTGACTAAACGCGGGATCGCGCTGAAAGTTGACATCCGAGACTTCTACTGTTCTCAGAGAGCCATCTCCTTCTACAGTTTGTCGCAGTCGCGCGATGAATCGTGTCGTGAAGATCGGGATCAGCCTTTTGTTGGAAGTCAGCATTGTGTAGTTTGAATTGTTCAAGAGAGGTAGTACGTACGACTGGCTGAACGAGGCGCCGATGCCTTTGGGTAACTGTTGGGGCAGGTTATCGGTTGGCAATGGGTGTTTCGTCCAACTGAAGGGATCGTGCGCTTACAGCAAGTTCCTAGATCATGGGTGATCGTCAATTATACTGTTGCGGTGCAAGTGAGAGACAATCTCACAAAGGAGCCTACAATCTCAAATGCCGCAAGGACGACTAACATGCTGCAATGTAGGAACTTGTGAGAATCTCAATCGTATCGATGAGATCGGACGATCCATACACGAAGTAGAAGGAACCTGTGTACAGATCATTGAGGATATTCAGTGATAATTGATTCGGAATTTGTGTCTGATACCTCACCATCTCGTAACAAGAGCGTTGACAAACGTGTTTGTACTCCGTTCTTCAGATGAACACGATGGTTCTTCCAAGTCTTCATCACCGTCAGGAGCCAGCACAGCAGCTCGAACGCAACACTGAACGCCGCCGCCGCAACCGGAACTGCGTGACCCATTGTCAGTCAATATATCACTAACCTGATCGCCACAAACGAGGGCACCTACTGTAGGTATTTTGCCTACCAAGGACCAAGGACAAAACGGGTTCGTTAGCGTGCACTCTGCTGGTGAATCATCAAATCTTTAGCTTGTACGCACAGCAAAGTGGACCGGCTCGTTGGTGACACCGCAGTGCAAGTGGGCATTGGCCAAGGAGTTACCATTACAGTTCCCCGAGGAATGATCAACACCTAGAATCTCAATCTCAGGGCAACACGGCATGATAAGCTCGAGAAGTATCACGCACATTTCGGAACGATGAGGGGGCGACGAGACCACCAATGAAGAGAATCACCCCGATCCACCTATTTTGTGGCCACAACGCCATGATACGGAGTGCTACGAAGGCTGATAGAGAGGATGCACCGTCAGGGGCAGATCATGAGGATAATAGAGAAATCGAACCTGAAACCAATACTGTTGCGGTTATTTGACTCGCGACACTGAGGTACAAGAGACCTGTGCAGCTAATCGTGTTCATTGGCGGTGTTGGCATACATAGCACAATCTGAGAGGGAGGTCAACTCACGTTGCTTCTGTCAGATATGGCCCTGAGTCCTTCGTGAAACGCACATCCGCCAAAAGGGTCGCCGCCGCTGATAGGAAAGCATTATAGCGTATCAGCACGATGAGGAGAGTGGGAAGTTTCCTGCGACGTCGGTAGAAGATCTGCACTTCATCACCAAACGTGAGGAAGAAGTCGTAGAAGAGTAGTGCTGTAAAGCGGTAGCTGGTGTTAGGGGGTGTCGATGAAGGGACATGGACATGAACCATTTACTCACATGCACTAGCGAACTGGACGTAGTTAACCGTGACATAGTACTTGACAGCCTCGGGATCCTGAAAGTATTCGCTATGCGGTGTTAGTTCTCCGTCAAAAGACGATGAAGAAACCTGGCCGACTCACTACCATAAGTCGTAATCGTAGCTAGACATGAATGAGGAGCTGAGGCCAGCCTGGGGGTTGTTTGTGAGATGCCCCTGATCGAGAAGTCTTATACGTACATCGTTGCGGTCCGGGGTATGTACAATTCACTGGAAGGACCTGAAAGGCATGGAAGAAGTTAGTGCCCGTCTCCCACTGGCACACGCAGCCACTCCGATCGGAGGAGATCCCGGAGAGACGCACAGATGACCGCATGACAGGGAACAGTGAATACCAGACGAATGCTATCGCGAAGGCTGCGGGATAGCTTTACGTATATGGGGTATAGGTTGAGCGTGCGTGCAATTGAAGTCGCTGCGGGTGGTCAAACCGCTTGCATTAGTGCAGCCACCTGATCCATGCTGAGAAGCAGCGGGTCCTATAGGGTCCTATACTGGCGGGAATCTGAACTCAATCGCATTCTTAGCGGGGAGACCTGTAGTAGTGAATATCTTAATCAGCGGACATGTAGGAACTTTAAGAGGGGTTCGAACGGGGTGGTGCCTCTGGCGACTCGGAAGGGAAGGAGGAAAGATTAGACGGAAGCCAGAACTTCAATGGGCCACCCCGGATACTCGGACAGTCAGAACGGTCCAGAGCCTCCAAACCGCATACAAATCAAAAGTAGCTCGGAAGGGGTTTGAAATATGTCAGAAGAGCCAATTGGCTCTCAAGGGCCGATTCGGACCTGCGAAGTTGAGGACTCACGGCATAGACGCTGTAGAAAAAGTTTGCTTTTAAGTCCACTTCTCTGCCGAGGATCATGTAGGTGAGGTTTGTGAGAATGTGAGCTAGGTTGTAGATGATGTACCCACCTGATCAAGAGCAGGGCGGCTACAGCGACGGTTGAACGTTGAGCGCTGACATCCCTTTTCAGTAGTATAAACGCTCGGTCTTGCCGGCACGTCACCGCTCGACGCCTGATTCAAGTCCACCATCACCTTCTGCCTAAGAATCAAGAGTACGACCTGCAAATAACACTATACATTAATTACGGATCAGGTCATTTGCTAGCAGAGGTCTGTCAAGTGAGCACCTATGCTCTGCCCGGTCGGAATTCCGGGCGGAGGCGCTTCTGCATCGTTTTTTTTTTTTTTTTTCGCATTCCGGCTTACTTACGATTGGACCCGTCTCCGCCATCGTGCTCAACGGACCAACCTTGCTCCACAGGCCTGCAGCTGAAGGAGTCAGCACTCTCTGGACTACTTACCCACATGGCACCCGTTCCATGGACGACCACCATGCCTCCTCATTCTCGGTCTTCTCGATTATCGCGCTTCGGAAGCGTCCACGCAACGTCCGCCTCCGATAACCCTCCTACTGCACAAATGATCCACCAAGCCCGCTGCAAGATCACTGAGAAGAAAATCTCCTCTCCTGTCGCAGCGCAGGTCTCCTCTGACTCGTCTTGTCTCGCGGTACTTGCTATGGTCAGACGTCAAGAACTCAAGTATCCTGTCTTGCATTACTACCGTCTCGAGGAGGACGCCAATCCTGTGTATGCCGCAGGAGTCACGATTTTCACAGAACTTTCCGATATCGCCTACCACATGACGACCGACGAGGAGCGCAAGCTGCTCTTCGTTTCCGACGGCACTCGCGTCAAGTCTTTCAGGTGGGACACGGACATCACCATAAGCAGGCACGAAGAGAGCACCGGGGCGGCCGTCCACACTATGCGCTGTGACCGCTACGAGGGCGCGATCGAAATGCTCCCCAATGGATACCTCGTCCGTGCTGGCCGAGGGGAGGCGGCAATCTGGGACCTCGACACCTTGAAAACGCATGAAGGCGGACGCCGCATCGGCACAGGGAGATTCGTCGAGTACGGACCGTTCGATGAGGAGCGCACCGGCCCTTGGGGTAAGTCGACGGGCAGCCACCCAACTTCGACCGTGAACTTCGAAGAAAAAACGCTCTATCCCTGGGTCTTCCACTACCATCGCCCTGCTGCGAAGCTCCTTGCGGCCGAGACTCAAAACGGATCGGGAAGGCACGGGTACGTCTCTCTCGACCTGGAGCATGGCGGGCGCGCTGCAGTCCAGTACACCGGGCATGCTGGCGATGTTCATGCCATCTCGTCGAGCGCTGGGGACCCGAACACGTTCGCGATCGCATGTGCCGACTCGTATGCCAGGGTCTATGACCTGAGAGACCCTCAGCCGGTCATCAAGATAGCAAGCGAGGGGAAGGGGGAAGCATGCCCAGATGTCATTTATATTCATCCTGACGGGATACCAAGTGAATAGCAGGTCCTCGACGCATCCAAACTTATTGAAGAACGACAGCCACTGTCTTTACGCTATTCACCGGGTCGGACGCAGCGCACTGTGTGAAGCTATGGGATCTTCGTGCCCGCGCGGTCGTCTATGATGTCTCTACTGGTAACACCAGTGTGCAATCTCGCCTTATCGCAAAGCCGATGTTCCGTCATGGGGTAGATTGGATCCGGACGACTCGGAGGCCAATCAAGCACCGAAGCGCGCTCGGAATGCGCATGCTGGGCGCAACGTCAGGCAGCGCACATCCAGCCCTAGTGAGGGCGAGGACGACGAGGACAATGATTCCATGTCTAGCTTCGACGAGGATGAGGAAGACGACTACGACGGTGACTACGACCCAGTAGCTCGCAACGGTGGGGAGTATCTCTGGCCGCACAGAGCTAGTGAACGGGAAGACTACTACGTGTGTACCATATGGATTCCGAAATCGTACAGTCGTGTCACAAGTTGCCGCAAAGCTACTACTTAGCGACTCTGTCGGCACGCTTAAACTTCTTCCTAGGAGGTGACTGAGGAAGATCATCCGGGATATCATCTCCAGAATGCGACGGGTCTGACACATCTGGGAGGTCGTCTGCCATGCCCCTTACTGGCTGCCAAGACACAAGCGGCGTCGGCGGCCTCGAAGGAGTCAATGGTGTCGGTGCTACTGACATCTTCCCCTTTGGGCCAGTGTCAGTGGCTTCAACAGCCGGGATATTGTTGCGCGCTATTTGAGCGGAGGTATGGTCCAATTTACGATCAGCTCTGTCTGCAATGTAGAGGCGATCACGCTATATTGGCGGTTCCGTCCTCGCACGACTTCTAATCCATCCCAACGAGGACACATTCGATATAACTACCTTCACGCGCAGCACAGACAAAGCGAAGTTTCTTCAGTCAAAGTTCGGAGTGAAGGCCGTCGTCGGTACTCATGAAGAACTAGACCTCGTCGAAAACCTAGCAGAGACTGCCCATGTGTTCTTTAACCTGGTGAGGACTCTAGTTCCCAGAGTCCTACGACACCACCTGACCTTTGCTCCCTAGGCCGATGCAGACAATGTACCGCTCATCGAGGCAATCCTGCGTGGGATGAGGAAGAGACATGCTAAGCTCGGAGACCTCCCCATTCTCATACATACGGTAACTTGACTTACCTTGTTTCCTCTCACAATGTCACACTCACGTCCATGCACAGTCGGGAACCGCAACGTTGATAGACGATGCAAAAGGACAACACTCCTCCGACACCATCTACGACGACCTGAACGTCATCCAGCTCCGGTCCATACCAGATGGTGCCCCTCACCGGAATGTCGACCTTCTTGTCATCAATGCGGACAAGCAAGGCTACGTCCGCACGTATATGGTGCTTCCTTCCACGATATACGGGATTGCCGACCACGACCTCGCCAAAACCGCTGTGGCGAATAGAGCATCCATCCAGATTCCCACCCTCATCAAAGCCGCGGTCGCGCGCAAGCGTGCCGGCATGGTTGGTGAAGGTAAGGCTATCTGGCCGAATGTGCATATCGACGATGGTGAGTCTTCAGAGCATCCAGCTGCTGCCCGGGTTAACTGCCAGTGCCAGTCTTCGACGCGTACGGAGGTCGCGTTGCTCCCTCGCTTGACTTGATCTAGCTCCATATTGCGTGCTCATATGATCACATAGTGGCAGACCTTTACATCGTCCTATTCGATTCGATCGTACGCAGCCCCGACAAGACGGGGCACGGCTGGGAAGGCTTCTACTTCGGCGAAAACGACGAGCACAGCTGGTACCAGATCAGCAAGGCGATCGGCGACGCTCTCGTCAACCTCGAGGTCATCGAAGATTCCGAGCCCACATCGTTCACTGCCGACGAGTTGGCCCAGTACTTTGGCAGTGAGGAAGTGGCATTGTCGCAGTGGGGCACGAACGCGCGCTGCCATGCAAATCGGAGTCGACTGATCGGCTGGCGTCCGAGGAATACATCTGAAGATATGCTGGAAGGCATCATACTGGAGGTTGAGGCTATTGTGAAGTCGTAGAGATGGAAGTGTGTTTTGTAACTGGAGCAAATGTTAGTTGTCTACACAGCCAGTGGACATGCCAGACGGTTAGTAAGGTGATCCATCACAAGTCTGAGCCTCCGCCGTACATACCTCGGGATGTTCGCATAAATTTTCCAAGACGATGTTGCAAGCCTTTCAGGATATGAGATCCACTACTGAGAACCTCTTCGCCAGTGAACGGCTTCGGTCCTCCTCCAGAGTGGAAACTGAGTGCTGAGCGCAGTGAGTAGGAGGTCCAGCGCTTTGGGCCGCACCCCGTGTGACGCAAGACTGGGCGCATCACTGGGCGCACTCCTGACTAGTCCTGCCAGTGACTCCCGCTGCCACTTCAACCTACCCATCGCCTCCTCAACCACCCTTCAACAATATGGCATAGCCAGCAAGTTGGATGACTCTACACCTTTCACGACCTTCGGAAGAATTCGACGCTATCCATAACTACGCGAGCGATGGACTTGACCGTCACAATTGGCAAGCCAAAACTACCATGATCTGTCAGGTTTGCCGAGTCCCCTGGCGCGGCCGCGCAAAGTATGCCGACTCTGCGTTCATTCATAAGCTATTCCAACTGTTGTAAGTACAGACGCTTTGCAGACGCTGCAGCGTTCGCGACTTCATCGCCGACTAGTCCGGTAAGTCGGGGGAAAAGCCAGATACTCGCCGTGACTGTGCCGCTTCCTTGATTACAAAGCACCTACTCAAGAATGTGGGAGGTTGGATGATCTCAAAGCAGATCGAGGTGGCGATACTACATATAGATGCAGGCATACAAGAGATATAAAACGATGACCCAAGCAAGAGGATGGATAGAACATCCCAACCCGAAGTCCGTCCACCAACCAGTAGTGTGACAACCAGCAAGCTATGACGGAAAGCAGCAGAACGGCTATCTTCTTGACCGGTGCTACCGGTAAGCCCAGTCCCGAAACTATGCTACTATTCCCGCTGATTCGTTGCTCTACAGGCTACATTGGAGGCGCTGTCCTCGCTAGACTGCTCAATCACCCCAAAGCGAAGGCGTTTGATATCACCGTGCTTGTCCGCAATGCTGATAAAGCCAAGATCCTCGAGTCAAAGTTCGGTGTCGAAGCCGTCCTGGGCACGCGCCAAGAGTATGACAAGATTCACGACCTCGCTATGCAATCGCAAGTTGTGTTCCAGCTTGTGAGTCGGAGAGGTCTCTACGTTCTCAATACGACTGACATGAGAGTCAAAATTTGCCAGGCGGAATCTGACGACGTACCGTTCGCGAAGGCCTTGCTCAGCGGTATGAAGGACAGGCACGCGAAGGTGGGCGACGTCCCGATCCTCATCCACACCGTACGTCGCAATGTTCTTAGAGATATGTCGCCGATGCTCATGACTTTCTGCAGTCCGGTACCGGTCTACTCAAGGACGATGCGCGGGGCGAGTACGCGACGTCGACGATCTACAGCGACGTCAACGTGGAACAGATGAAGGCCATTCCCGACACCGCGTTCCACCGCAACGTCGACTTGCTCGTGATGGACGCGGACACTCAGGGCTACGCGCGCAGTCACATCATCCTGCCGTCGACGGTCTACGGCATCGCCTCTAACGCGCTCGTCGATGCTGGAGTGTCAAACCCGTACTCCATGCAGGTGCCTCAGCTCGTCAGGGCCTCCCTCGACAGGAAGTGGGCTGGAGTAGTCGGTAAAGGGAAGGCGTTCTGGCCTGACGTGCATATCGACGATGGTGGGTCTGCACCGTGACTTGTCGCCGTGGTATCCGTTCTCTCAGTCTATCTGTACTGACCTGCGCCTTCCCCTGATAGTCGCTGATCTCTACATCGTGCTCTTTGACTCGATAGTCAACAACCCGGACCAGACCGGTCACGGCTGGGAAGGGTTCTACTTTGGAGAGAACGGCGAACATACCTGGTACCAGCTCAGCAAGGCCGTTGGCGAGGCTCTCGTCTCGCTCGGGATAACCACCGAGGCCGAGTCGACTACGTTTACCGTCGAGGAGCTCGTCAAGTACTGGGGGAGCGAGCATTGGGTTGGTATAATGGGACGAACTCACGCTGCCGTGCAGACCGCGGCACGGCGATCGGGTGGAAGCCGAGGTACACTTCGGAGGATCTCTTCAAGAGCGTCCTGCCGGAAGTGAAGGCGAATCTGAACAAGTAGTCGGAGGTAGATCGTAACGGATTATATTCTCGTGATCATACTAGCAAACTTGATTGGCGCAGCACACATGAAGCGGTGAACATGAAGCCTGCGGTATGCTAGAGGCCCACTCGTGATGTATTTGGCAGCTATCAGCTTCGACCTCAAATTTCATAAGTAATCGACTTGGGCCAATCCTCAGGCCTCGTTTCTAAACCGAACAGGAAGAGCACGTGGCATGGAGGACAGAAGTTGAACAGCATGAGAGACACAGAGAGAGGTAAATTGGGTATAAGTATGGTGTGCTCACGATCCACTCGCGAGTTTCAGCATCGACGCAACCAACAAAGTTCAGCCACGTAGCCGAGAGCTCTTGCACAGGCGTCCCATCCATGAACGAACCATCTGATGACGGCGAGCACCTGGAGAGCTCTGCGTGCAGTTGGGCGGCAACGGCACACTCCAGGACAGCCCCGCTCCTTACCAACCAGCCATTGAGCATAACGCGTGCAGATCCATGGATGCTTCCCATTATAACCATTCAACATCTGCGAGCTGTGTAAGTATTCCACAGTCGACGTCCCGAACATGCCAGACGAGATACGCACGTCCAAAAAGGAGAGGAGTGTTTTGCCCGTGCACAACACATCCCAAGAGTAGGGGTCGAGGCGCGGCACACCGTAGCTTACGCTAAGATTCAAGTGTCCTAGTTCCACCGGAGCTTGTGCGCGCGGACCCAATTCGAAGCGACGGGAGAAGCCAAAGTCGATTATATATATCTTGTTCACTTCGAGGTGTTTGTGGTGCTTGACCGTAGCCCTAGTAGCTACGGTGGTGTTATCGAGAGCGAAATCCTGACAAAATCATACGCATCTTGAACGATAATCCTACGTGAGCAATGATCAGGGTCCATACCATATGTGCGATATGATGCCTGTGAAGATACTCGATGCCCTGTGTGCATGAATATCAAGGTCAGAATGTGCTCTGACGTATGACAATGGTTAATCGTACTTCTACAATCTGGTAGAAGTCATCAATAGTTTGGCGCAGTAAAGTCCAACCAAGGCAGCGTATGCCATCGGTTTGATCACAGCCTGGCATGATCAGAAGAGGCGGCTCGTCGCGCACGATCTCGACCGGAAGAGTATGGTTGGGTGAAGAGAGATCGTTCTTGAGGAGGTGCTCGTAGATCTCTATTTCTGGTGAGCCCGGCGGGATGATTTTGATCACCCATGGAGGAATGTCCCGTTTCTGCTGCGTACCGAAAACGACCTGCTGTAGGAGGATATGGGTCAGTCAACGAGCGAGTCGCTATGACAGCGTAGAATGAACCTCTTTCATCGTGCACAGAACGCTGATGCCCTTGCCTCGTATAGCAGGGTGTTCGACCAGCCACGCAGGAACCTTGAACAACGGATTTACGTCCGAACTGCGTCGTGCAACTGGATTCTCTCCCATCCATGAGGGGAGCCGGTACAAGTCCTCGGTCTGAGCTGTACGTTCCTCGGTTGCACTCATCGTCGACGTTCTGGAGGGTATTGTGGATAGAGGAATGCTGAATTCAGGCGCCTGCCAGCCGCCACGCACAAAGGGCGGTGTGGGAACTCAATCGGGACTTGCCGGTTGCGTGTGATCGATTGGACTGCAAGCTGAATCTGGCAGTGATCTGGATTCTGACTCGGAGGTGACTCGACTACATACCTATCATGGTTAGAACCTGGTTAGAACTATAGGCTCTCTCACAGACATGGTCCGTGCGCAGAGCGGAGTTTGTTCTTCCTCGCCCATCGATAAATATCACTCGAAGCACCCTTTTGTCCATCTCTCTTTTCGCCCCACCACACCAGTGACCACAGCTGAACACGTTCAAATCAGTGAGTGCCAGCAGTACCTACTAGGGTTCCGACTCTAACCAGCTCCTCTGATGCAACAGCAGCAGTGATGGCGGGTTATAGATGTCCCCTTGCTGTCGTCGATGCAATCAGACAGTTCGAGCGCCAATTTCCGGCCTTCCACGACAACTTCTTCGTCTATAACGACGTACTGCCTATCGGGCAAAGTCACATACACAACAGCGTGTATGTCAACCTCGTGAAGCAGCGTTCTTCTTCGCCACTGCCTGCAGATCCCAACAACCCCAGAGCGTCGCGTATGCAATACCTATTCCGGATCAAAGCCTTCACGTCGGACGCTACTGGCGCTACCAGTGACGGCACCTTCGAGCGTCTTTTCACGCTCTACATCCATAATCTACAATCCAGTCGTGCGATAAATGCAGAGGCCACGCGCAGAGCCATGTGGTACATGCTCCTTGAACCGGAGACTGTCAGAATGATTGCGGTGGTCATTCACGTGGACCCACGAACGGGTGAGGTCGGTTATGAACGGCCCTAACGGTGGTTAGGTAGTCTGTGCAGTAACCGATGAAATGCCACAGTGAGCAATCTGTTGTCTGATCTTTGGTACTGTGGGTCTAATCTTCAAGCAGGGTATATCGTGGTTCACTAGTCTTTGTGCCCCTGACGAAGACTGGCGCGAACGACTTTCGTAACACATCTAATCTGCAGGCGAGGTGCTGTATACCGTATGCCAACATCATAGGGTTGATCGATTAATGTATTGATTGTCTCTTCGTTCTTGTATTGTCCACTGTCTCAGAGCAGAATTTGTCCAGTGACTCGGAAGTGTGACACGATCAGCCTGTTCTGTCAAAGCACTATCGAATATCACGAGTCATGCTATAGCTACCATTATGGTCATCATCCACAATTGTCGCCGATGCGAATTCCCTCGATAGGGAGGGTGTGGCTGGGGGAAGAAAGGTGCCAATGCTCGAGGAGAAACTCATCACGGTGAATCTCGACCGTAAAGCTCAAACGAGTCACTCTACCAGATCATATCTGATGAGAACAGGTCAGCCAAGTGCCATTACCTTGAGGAGCCGCGGTATGCGACAGGTCCGATACAACACAATCAAGCATGAAGGGTATACTATCATAGCAAGTATCCCTGACTGATATAGGAAGGCTGGTATTCAGTATGCTAAGGTACATAATATTCGTTCTTTAACTCGTTGGCGAGTCCGCAATCAGCAGAAGGCGTACCAAAGTTCAGCGGCGAGTGTGACAGTCTGCAAAGCCCCACAACATAGTAGCCAACTGCCCGTGCACAGGCGTTCCATCTATGAGCGAACCTTCGGATGACGGTGAGAACGTGGAGTGCTCCCGTGCAGTTGGGCGACAACGACAGACACCTATACACCTATGTACACCCGCGCTCTTGACCGACAAGCCATTGCGCAAATCGCGTGCAGATCCACGGTGTAATTCCATATGCCTACGCATGACCTCAGAAGTATTCTCAGATGTCAATCACATAGAAAAGCAAGTATCGTACCTGTAAAAAGTATAGCAACATTCTACCGAGGCATGGCAACACATCCCAAGAGTATGGGTCGAGGCCCGAGATGCCGAGATGTTCGCTAAGAATCGTGTCCCCGATATCGACCGCAAGCTGTTCACCTGGACCGGAAGGGAATTTTCACGACAATCCAAAGTCGATGAGTATATCTTTCCAACTTTGAGTTGTTTGTGATACTTAATCGTGGCATCGATCGCCACGGCTGTGTTGTCGAAGACAAGGTCCTACGCTCGCAGGCATCAGCTCAGTAGTTATTCTAGAAAGAGCGATCATAATACTGCATCATGATATTATATGAGCAACATGGTTCCTATGCAGGTAGTCAACACCCTGTTCATAGCGAGATTAGGATGTGCCACCGAGTAGTACCGTGACCAAATGGGACGCCGTCTTTGGCATCGTCATGATGAGTCTACAAAGTCCATCCATTGTAACCATTAGTCGTGTGATAGTAGAGAACAAACAACAATAAGGGGGTGACTACATGCCGCTATGGGATATGAACAGAACAGATCCGGGTATCAGGGATAGTGAGGATAGAATGTAGAGTCGCCAGGGGTAGTGTCGCAAATGAGGGCATGTATGCATAGGTAGTATGTCAGAAGTCCGTCCGTGAGGGTAGTGCTGTGGGGATAGTTAGTCGTGTGCTGGTTAGTCCAAATCCAAAGTCGTGCTCGCCGGCAGCTGGGCGATATCCGGGGTATCCTTGTAGTGCCAGCGGACTGTGGCAAAAGTTGTCACCGATCAGCACGCATAACACGAGACGGTGGCAACGCGACTCACATAGCACATGCTCGCCCGCGTCGTACGCGTACCCGAAGAAGTCCTCTTTGTGGAAGCACTTCTGCGGCCAGCGCATGTCCGCCGAATAGTTCTCGTCGATGTCCTCCTCCTCGCCGCTCTCCTCCGCATCGCCGTCGTCCAGATAGTCGTCGTACACATCGGGGTAGTCCTTACCGCCATATACGCTGTCCGCGTCGTCCTCGTACGTGCCGTTCTTGACGGCGTCGCGGTGCGCCTTGTATTCTTGGTCCACCGCTTTCCACGTCGCCCACTGCGGGACGCGCGCGCGACGATATCCTGTGCGTACGCCTAGGCGGTTGACGTACCGGCATTCAGTCGCGACGAAGAGCGAAGACCGCGCCGGGTCCCAGGCGAGTCCGACGACGGAGTTGTTGCCTGTGGACAGCTCGTACACGCACTCCTCGGCACGTATGTCCCACATCTTGACCTGCTGAGTGATGTCGCCCCCGGTGAACAATGCTGCGGTCGGTAGAGTGTGAGCAAGCGCTACTGTCGATGATGATGTGGTCCTGCTTACTAGGGATTCCATCCGGATGTACAAGCACGACGTCAGAGCAGACTTCGCGCTGCAGGCCCGTGTTGAACGTGAGGACCGGTAGCGGGCGACGCACGTCGTACAATCGTGCGTAGCCATCGCTCCCAGCAGTGATGAACACGTTCGGGTCTGCAGGGCTCGTCGTTATCCGCTCGACCTCGCCGCCGTGCCCGAGGTACCGCGCAACCCGTTTGCCGCCATGCTCGAAGTCGATCGACATGCAAGCGTACCCGCCCGACTCTTCCGCACCCTCTGCACATATCATGTGGCCGCTTGGGTCGTGGAAGTGCCATGCAGCTGGAAAGTAATTGAGGTCGTCTTCGAAGGATGCAGTTGTATGCGACGCGGGAGAGTCCAGACTCCATATCGCAGCTTTGCCTTTGCCCGCACGCGCGATACGACCGTTCGGAAGGACCGCGAGGGAGCCTTCAAAGCCTGGTTGACAAGCGAGTGTATGAACGCTTTTTAGACGCTTAGGAACCTTGCCAGTATCATCTGGTGCGAACGAGAAGGACTTGATACAATCGTCGTCTGCAAGGAAAACTAGTTTGCGGGACTCGTCGGTAACGACATAGTGCGCAACCTTCAAAAGCCCAGGATCGATCGACGTCCCTTCGAGGAGATTGGAGGGCTGATCCCCGAGGATATAGTAGTGCAGGAGAGGATTGCGGCCTTTCAAGCCGCCGCCTACTGACATAGCGAGAATACTGCCCCAGAAGACAGAGACATGTCGAAGGGTGCAGAAGCTAAGCTGTCGATAGTGAGCTGAGCCCGCGCCTGGTAGACTATATGCGCCGAAGGAGAGGCCACTGTAGCTGACGGAGCAAAGCCGCCTCGAAAGCGTGATAGGCGAGTCGTCAGAGGATGTGGGCGGAGCGTCTTGGTCCATGGACGTACGCGCGCAAAAGCGGGAAGTTTGGGTACCGCTGAAAGTACTGTGTGAGCAAAGGTTTATAGAGCGGAGACATGATGTAGTAGTCCCCCCCAAGTAGTAGTAAATGAGGACAATAGGGTGTAGTGACAGTGCCAATCATATGGTACTCACGCGCTCCAGGCTTCAGCATGCTGGTGTAAAACTTGACGAATGCGTCAAGAACGTCCGATCCTGGTGATGCGATACTCAGCTGCAATGCAAACCTCCGGGTCAAGGCATGAGTGGCACACCTGCATTCTCCAGCGCATCCTCTACAAACGGCTCGTCTTCCGAGTGTGCGAACGATACCAACGACGAGAAGCCGCCTCCTTGGGAATAAGCGTATTGGAGGGAAGCATTCAGAACTGTGTGAGCCTTCTCGATAATCTCCGTCAGGTCCGGAGAGCCCCTTCTCTCCGCATCCCGCACGACGGTGCAAACGTCCTCGAGAATCTTGACATATTTCTTGTCCCTCGTTTTCCGGTCCGCGTCCGTCGACTTCTCCGCCTGGTATGCCTTGAGATAGTGGTCCAGCCTATCGAGCAGCACGATATGTTGTGCCATAGCGAGCAAGTAGATACTAAGAACGAGAGGTAAGACTGGCCAGCAGGGTAATAGGTTGTGTGCGGAGGAGGAGGAAGCTGCGATGCAGCTGTCCGATGGCAGTCATCCATACATAAGCGCCTCCAGAGCTACTACCGCCGAGCTGAGATTTCCCCGCGGCTAGATCTTCCGTCGAGTGTTCCATCGCGTATCAAGGTCTATACCAGCGCGATATCTCGGAAACAAGTGAGGAGGAATAATGAGGATTACTACTTAGCGGAAGACTTGAGAGAGGGGTAGCCACATACGGCGCGTCGCGACGCGTCCTGACGCGTCTCCTATAGCAGTCATTAATGGAGCCGGGTAATGCCGCTCATAGTGGCTGATACAAATTGGTTTCAAACCAGGTTTCAAGGCGAAGGCAACATGGACTCCTCCCGGCTCGTCTCGAAGCTCTCATCATCGTCCCTCCTCATATTAGCCCACAACCGTCAGGCTTCTTCATTCTGAACGTCCCCAGGGCGCACATCCTCAACGACCAATTCGACGCCGGACGATCAGCCTGTGCATGTCGACGGAGATCTTCTCTGCTGTCAGCTGCACGAAACCCTTGCCCACGCGCAGATATATACGCACTTACACGGACGAGCCATGCCATACATCGGTACCATGACGGTCGACACGAGAAAGCTCACCTTTGTATACTATTGCTCTGGACACGGTTCGTCGTCGCATTTATCGCAGTAAATGCACCGTTTACTAACAACTCCAGCACAGGCTATGGCCATGCGACTCGAGTGTCCGCATTCACTCGCCATCTTCTTGGCCTCGAGCGTCCACCAGCCGTTCATATCGTATCTTCAGCACCAAAGCATGTATTCGCAGACAGTATAGCCGTAGGAGGTATGTACGTCATCTTCGCATTGAGGCTCTATATACCTCTCCTTGGGCCGTTCTATCTTGTCCCCAACGCTCCTGAGCAAGTATCGCACCCCGAACCTCGATACCACACACCATAGGTCCCTATGGTGTGTGGCAGATGACGAGGGCTGTCATCGAATGCTCGATTCAGTGTCCTGTAGTGAGCGGATGAGAGGAGTTCACCGCCGTGGTCTCATAACATCGTGGCCCGCGTTTCCCAATCGTCGGGTCAGCATAAAGGGAAGCAAGAAATGAGACGACGCGGACCTGAGCACAGCAGCAGAAGAGAGTGCGGTTCACCCCTTACAAAGGACACCAGCCCTTCTTTCGTGCACCGATCGACACGTGGATTTGCACGACCTATAGCGCACCGCACGGTTGGTGCTCGTCTGGGAACATGTATCGTGCGGAGAGGAACTAGTCGGTCGAGTAGGATGTCAGGAGGTCGCGGGAGCAGGAGAGTAGGTGCGTGGCTCCAGGCAAGAGATATGTTTGCATATCGCGTCTTCAGTGTTCCATGTCTCCTTGTCTGTGCGTGCTAGTATTGCTCTCATGCACTAAGCCGTACTGGCTATTCATCATCCGGCACTTACAACTTCGCAGCTAACATCTGTTTACGTAGCTTTGTATCGTAATGCCAACATAGACCCCGTAATTGTACAACCCCTTGCGTGGGTCGCGCATGTCTAGTTTCCCGATTTACACTAACTTTGCCATAGATATCGCGTCGACCGGCAGAAGAGTGTGCACGTTTTGGAGAGTTTCCTTGCAAACGAAGACGACAAAGTCTGGGACGAAGCCCAATGGTTAAAGTCGATCCGAGCAGATTGCGTCTTGAGCGATGCTGCCTTCCTTGGTTGGTGCGTGTAATGTTCACTAGAAGGTCGTTGCACTATATACTCACTTTCTTTGGTAGTCTTGTCGCACACCATGCGGGCATCCCATCAGTACTGATCACCAACTTTTCATTCGACTCGGTCTATAGTTACCTTTCAACGCCTTTGATAGACGAACCACCAAAGCCTGAGCATCCTGCTGTAGATGGCATGTTGTCGCCTCCTTCCGCCAAGGCCAAGGAGGAACTCGAACCAGACGTGCCGATCCCTCTGGAAGTTCTCACTCCTCTAGTCAAGCACATCCATGACGGGTATCGTTGCGCGGATCTTCTGCTCAGACTACCTGGTGCGATCCCTCTGCCCTCATTCGCTATGCACCCGAGCCTTCCTTCTCCTAACTGGGTAGACATTGAAGCTCGGTGCTTCAAGTCATTCGTGACCGATCATCTTACGCAGCCGCCATCCACATACAAGCTCCTTCCCCAACTTCCCTTCCCGGACCAGTACCCTCCCAAACCGTTGGCACGGGAGGCGCGATCTGCCCCTCTTCTGGTGCGCTCGCCCGATCCGGCAATATATACCGCTGAAGGACTCAGTCGTTTACTCGACTCCATCGGCGTTCCACCCGATCTGCACGACCCTGCTACTACGAAGATACTCATCGTCTCCTTCGGCGGGCAAGTCTTTCACAAGCCGCACAGCCGATCACACAGTCGAACGCCTTCCAAGGCGGCCACGCCTGCTGCCATTCCTCCTGCTCTCGGAGCATCTCCTGCTAACAGCACGCACCCGGCTTACGGACTGCCACCATCTGCTTCAATGGACTTTGCTGACCCCAAGCGACACGCACGCGCGCTCAACGATGCTCTGCAGACCGTCAGCATTTCCCGGCTTCCTGACAGCTCCCAGCAGGAGGCGATACCACCCGCACCCCTGCGCTCGATCCCATCACATTTGGCCTCGTTAGGAAAGCAAGTCAGTCGTTCCCGCGCTCTGTCGCAGCTACGCCTGGCAGGTGCGCCCCCTGCGGCGGTCCCGAAATCTCCTCGGACGGGTCATCCTGCGACATTCTCAGCCCCTGCGACCATCCCCACCTTCCAGGCTGTGATGATCCCCCCGACACCGCGCGCGGAGGACGGATTCGAGGCTATCGTCGAGCCGAACTGGACGACCGATATGACTGCAAGCCCTTCTGCTGAGCTGCCCCTCGATGTCGCGACCGCGCTGAAGCGCGAGACAGCGGAGGAGATCATGGATGACGCGGACGTTCGGATCCTCCCGGACGAGACGTGGATCGCAGTCGTATGCGGGGTGTCCAAAGACTGGGGAAAGGAAGACGGGGAGGAGCTCCCGCACAACTTCTTCGTCGCGCCGCGAGACGTGTACATGCCGGACCTAACAGCGGCCGCGGACGTGTTGCTCGGCAAACTGGGCTATGGTACCGTGTCGGAGTGTGTCGATTCCTGCACTCCCTTCGTGTATGGTGCGTATCTTTCCACGCTTGCTGTCTCATCGTGGAGTTGACACATGTTGTTTTGTTGGTACATAGTGCCTCGACCCCTTTTCATCGAGGAGCACGGGCTGCGGCTGTACCTCGAGCGCGAGGGTGTCGGCGTCGAGCTCTCGCGCACGCAGTACGAGGTCGGCGAGTGGGCTGACGCGATTGAGGTGGCATGGCAGAGGGGCCGGGAGGCCAAGGCGCGGAAGAGGAAGAAGGTGAGACAGGGAGGAGGAAGGAGGAGGGCAGGGAGATGGCCCAGTATGTCGTCGACTGGGTCGGCGGTGGAAGGACAGGATGCACCCATGCGACAGTTCGAAGACGGAGGATATTGCAAGCATCAATGGTGTTCGTGGTGGTGGGGGAGTGGATGGCGCTGAACACCTTACCGCCCACGTAGCCGCTTGACATGGACATAGACATGGACTTGGACTGCACAGACATGATATTGGACTTCTACGGACTTGGCTATGTAGTATCTGGGACCACTGATACCATTATAGACGTTCTCTCAATTGATGAGTCTGTAAACCGTGCGTGCCCGCATATTCACGTAGCGCTCGTGCACGAAGAAGCTGCGCTTTCTTTCTTTCTTTCTAGATCTGTTCTGATTGACCACCATCGCGACCGTTTCTCCTGCACTCCTCATGCGAGCTCAGCGATGAGTGAAACGCTGATATGCGTCCTGCTTGTCACATCCTCGGCGAAAGGCTCAAATCTTGTGTACCACTGGCCCCCGTCGCCCCAAACAACACCCCGCCTCGCGCGTCCGCTCCCGACAAACGACTTTCCCGGCTCGTTCTCGGACAACCCATGGCGTGCTGCTAACAGTACTGACCACATCACGGAGGAGAAATGGCACCCGTCTACGCTTGCGCCTGAAGATCTCTCCGAGTACTACTGGCAGCGGTCCAGCGTACGGCGTCCTCGAGCCGTCTCGTTTAGCCGCCAGCCGCCCTCTCACCCCACCTCGCGACGCGCGTCGCCATCCAAGGATGGGTCCGGTCGGAATGACGACGCTTCGCCGTTTGGCCTCGGGTGTGGGCGGTGCGGCAGCGGTGCGTGTGCGGGGTGTGTACAGACGGGAGACGAGTACGACACGCTGCTCGGGTACTCGACGGAGTTCCTCGCACAGATACTCTGCCCGCAGAGCTCGATGTGTCACCAGAAATTTGAGCTGGTTGTGGACGACCTCGCATTTATCGGCCATCCGGTCTGCGCGGACGGGGACGGCGGATGGAGGTTCAAGACGGACAAGGCGAGAGCGGCCGCCCGGGGACGGGGGTCGAAGAAGGGGCAGTCGCCGCAGGTGGAGGAGAGGAACCTTACGCCGGAGCGAATGGAGAGAGGTGAGCAGAACTCGGGGCGCACGCTGCATGTGCAGACTACTACTGGAACTGGAGACTCGGGGATCAAGACCTTCCACTTTGTGCTGGTGCTGGACTTGCCCGACCCATCGTCTTCGGCTTCTGGCAATATCGCGAGGTATTTCGACACGATGTATCAACAAATCGCGTTCAATGTGACGGCGGTTCTGTACCAGGAGCAGGTCCTACACCAGTACGTGGAGACGGAGTGCGAACGGTTGAGTCTACTGAGGGACGAGTATGCCAACAGAGGTGATTACTGACCATTATCTGCATCCGCGTGGTACTTATCAGACGGTGCAGGTGAATCTTTCGCCGACTTTATGTACGAAGCAACAAAGGTGTCGTCCATCGCACCTGCAATGCAAACTTTGTACGAATCTATCAAGAAGCAAGATGTTGCGCGTATCACTCTCCACGATCTTCCCCTTGAACTCCAGCTGCCTCCGCATCTAGACTCCCTTCTGCACGCAGAAGAAGACGTTGAACCAGAAGAAGAGGTCAACGGTGAGGACGGCGAGCCGAACGCCTGGGGTCCCGAGATGAGCTTCGCGTGGAGGCTCCCCGCGCTCACTCCATGGAAGGCTCTCCTGCGCCTGGATGACGAGGACGAACAGGGCTACGAGCTGTACATGCAATTGCGCACTGCACAACTGCATCCAGAGGAGAGAGACTTAGCTGAGCAGCTGCTGAGATTCATTGACCTGGCCACCGTCAATCTCAGCTTGGCTGACATGGCGAGTTTGCTGGATTGGAACCTCGAATCGCAAGTCTACCCCGCCGTTCGCTGGCTTGTCCTCCATCGCAAGGCGAAGGTCGTAGATGTCGTCCACCAAGGGCTGAAAACTGTCTTCTCTATACCCCAGAAGTTCCCAGAACCGTACGTTATGTGTCTTGTCTATAACCACATCTATCTCATCGTAGTATCCAGCCTCGCAGCCCTTTCCGAGCAATTTGCCGCCACGTTCGCGCAAGCAGGCGTCCCGCCTCTGCCGAAACTGCTCGTGACGATATCTACCGCGACGCACACACAACCCGCAAACCACTTCTACGCGACGGTCGTGCGCTCCAAGGAACTCATTCCTCTCTACTTTGACGTCGTCCTTTGGATGCTCAAGCACGACCTCCTCATCCGCCTCCACCTGCGCATCCGCATCATCGCCACCCCGGAGCTCAAGAAGCGCGTCCGCAAACGCTGGGAGGAGCACGTCATGCGCAAACGGTCGCGCTCGAGAGCGAGGAGCATCAGCCGCAGTCGTGAGCGCGCGAATGGAGGCTCCGAACGCGGCAGAGGACGCGGCCGCGGACGAGGGAACGCGGACGACGAGGACGAGAAGGGCGGTCCGGTGCTCGAACCCGTGTCCGAGTCGAGATCGGTGGACTACTGGGTGTCGCTGTCCCCGAAGACTGCGCGCGAGCACACGCGGCGGCGAGACTCGGAGGAAGCGGGGGACAAGGCGGACAGCGACGAAGAGGCGCAAGACCGAGACCGGCGCGAGCGCGATCGCGAGAAGACTGACGAGTACGACGAAGAGTTCCTGTCGAGCAGCGCGGACGAGGGCAAGTGGGACGAGTACTACCAGAGTGGCGGGAACGACAACATCGCGTCGATGATCAGAGACCCCGCGCGTGCGACGCCGTTGGAGCGTCGGTGGCTCGCTGGGATGTCTGAGGGGAAAGACCCTCACATTGTCAGACGCTTTGAGCGGTATGCGACTGGTTTTGCTGCTTCGAGAGGCTCGCGCTGATATGGCGACTCCGCAGAATTCACCAATACTTCGATGGTAAGTGCTCGGACGACGAGATATTGTACCGAGCAGAGATATCGCGGAAGATTCTAAGAGAAGTCATTCATCACTACGAGGAATATGTACGTCCTCCCAATGTCTCTAACGCGTCACACTTTTTCTTCAATTGATCATATGTCTAGCTGCAAACATTCCTTCATCCATCATGATGAACCGCGCTCTACCCCAGCGTTTCTGTGCACCCACCCCAATAGCCTCTCCGCCTTCGAGCAATCGAAGAACCCATTGCCCGTCCTCAAGTCCTTGCCCTCCTTGATTGGCACCTCCCTCCAGTACCGCTCCCACAGCTCGACCGCGGACAGTTCGTTCGCGACGTCCGGCGCGGTGATAAAGAACGCCTCGTGTCCCGCCCACCGCCCGCTCTCGTCCGTCAGTGCGAGCAGGAACGCCTCCGCGGCCGAGTCCTCCTGGACGTATCCCCATAGGTCGGTCCTCCGCCGCCCGGGGTCGTCTCGCATCGCATCTTCGCGGCTCGGTAGGGACCAACTCAGGCGCAGGCTCGCGATGCGCATCAACGGGTACCTGCGGACGATTGTGTCCGCCTGGAGCTCCATAATCCTGTTGACGTGCGCCTGTCAGCCGTCACTACCGACGATACGAATGCAGTGTTGCAGTGCGAGGAAGGTGGCGCACACTTTCGAGAGACCGTACGGCTCGTCTGGCCGGCACGGGTGGTCCTCGTCGAGCGGGAAGTACTGAAAGTCCTTGCGCTCGGTCCACACGAGCGGAATCACGTTCACAGACGACGCTTGTGCGACGCGGTTGATGCCCAGCTGCGTAACGATAGGTTCGGGACAGGTTCAGCGCACGGCAGTTCGTGTTCTCGCGCGGTTCATGCACCGCACCTCCGCCGCCGCCCGCAGGATGTTCCACGATATCACGACATTACTGTGACGTGCACGACGTAGTCAGCGAAATGTGCCTTCCATACAGGTCACCAGCTTTGCGAGCACACACTCACGTATTGTGTGCCTCGACGACGTAGTCGCCAGGCGTGCGCATCGCAGCGAGGTTCACTACGCCCTCGCAGCCCTTTAGTAGCTTCAGGCACGCGTCATAATCGCGCACGTCTGCCTCGTAGAAGGTGAAGTTAGAATCAACGTGTCCTTTGAGATGCGCAAGGAGGTCGGGGACGGGCGCGGAGTCGATGCCAACGATGGTGTGGCCCTGGGCGAGCGCGGCGAGGACGACGCGCGAGCCGACGGACCCGTTGCAACCTGCTACTGCGATTTTCATCTTTGGGCTCTAGGGGCTCTGTCTCGATAGGCTGCCTTCTTCTGACTGTGTGTGAAGTCAAGCACGGGCTTATGGTGTACGCGTACGTTATATACTGGTCGTGCGCCTGGGGATGCCGGAAAAACCACGCAGTATCCCTCCAAATGCGGGAACGTTGTGGTCGAATGCCGATTTGAGGGTCATCGGGCACGTCCTACATGCTTGTTTGTGCCGGCATTGGCCACCGTAAGGTGGATCAGCGGAACACTCTCCGTGCCTTGCGCTTGCTCGGTATGGAACGAAGGATGCGTCAGAATCGCATTCGAATTTCGCGCACGGCTTCGCGAGGCTAGTAGCAACTCGACACAAAAGACACAGATAACGCTTATAGACATGTGTACATACGAAGGCGGGGCAGAGCCTGCACCGGGTTTACTGAGACGTCTGGCCTAAGAGTTGGCGTTCTCAGGGTCAGGAACCTCTTGCCCAGTCCGGATTTCTCGTAAACCATGTCGATCGTCTCCATCTGGGCGATGCTGCTCTCGAATGTGACCCAATGAACGGGCTCACGCCCGCGCACCTTGTCCACAAACGCTTCAAGCTGGTACCTATCGCCCTGTTAGTCCCATGAAAAGTGACTAGAGAGCGACGGCGACGCACCTGTACGTACTCCACCACGTTTCGCCCCTCTGTCCCCACTGCGGCCCTCCAGAGTAGAACTTCTTCGTGGTCGTCTGCTTCGTGCGCTTGTCGTAGATGGTGATGTAGTGGTACAGTGAGGCATCATGAAGCTGTTCATTGGTCGGAAGACAAGTTCACCGATATGAACGAAGTGAATACGCACTTGTAGAAGTAGATCTTGGCATGCTCCGTTTCGATCTCGATGCTCGGTGCTTCCCATGCCCTCGGAATGATTCCAAACAGGTTAGGGCGCCACATATCGCTGTAAACTTTGCTCTCGACCATCCGCCCGCCGATGTCATATCGCAACGTCGCTTCCATCGCGTCGTCGACGCGTCGATCCTGCGGTGACGGACGCGCCTTCGCCTCTGCGACTTCTCGTGGTGTATCGGCTCCGAGGAAATACCGCGTCGACGATATGACGTAGGTCATGTCCATCAGCGAGCCGCCTGCAAGTGCGTACTGCCACCGGATGTCGCTGCGCGTATAGAGCCCTTCGGAGTGGTCATGGTCGCATATGTGCGTAGAATTGGGCCATACTGGCCGCTGCCGATAAGCGCTTTGAGCGAATGGGCAGCCGGCTGAAATGGGAAGGCGGTGGTCAGCGGTGGTTGGCCCGGAGGTAGGACGCAAAAGCGTACGTGGAATTGCCAGTGAAAGGCTTCGACAAGGACAAGGTTCTTCTGTTTTGCGAAATCGACGAGAGACCGCGCCTCTTCAGCGTTCGCTGTGAAGGGCTTCTCTAACAAGACGTGTTTTCCGGCATCCAACGCTTTCTTGGCCCAGGCTACAAACGTCTCCGCATACAGTCATCGCGCATATAAGAAGGAGGCACGCTACGTACTTCCGTGCATGCCATTAGGCAAACTGATGTACACCGCGTCGATACCGGGCTCTTTCAGCAGCTCCTCGTATGATCCGTACGCCTTCGGAATGCCGTATTCCTCTGCATACTTCTGTGCTTGCTCCAGATTTCGCGAGGCAACGGCCGAGACGATGACGCCTCCATGACTCTTTGCAGGATTGATGAGGGCTGCCGAGTTGATGTTGGCGGTCGAGAGGATGCCTATCCGGAGCGCGTTCTCCTCCTTTGGGATGTTGTTCTGCGCGCCATAAAGATATTGCGTGACGAAGGTGGTGAACTCGATCCGAGGGTGGTTAACACACGATCAAGGACGGGAGTAAAACGAGACTGATGGACATACCTGCAGTAGTATGGCCATGGTGAGAAAGGGTGTGGAGGGAGAGAATGCAATGCGCACATCATGGGCACGTCGGAGAGCTTATATTATGAGGAGAAGAGGCGACGGGAAACGCGTCGAGAAGATGCGTCATAATGCCATTCGAACTGCGTCATCGTCTCTCGCGCTTTCCACTCGCTAACTTGTTCAAGAAATCGCTCACCCCATTCACTAGTTGGAGCTACTCACAATTGTAGTAGGTGGCCAAGCTCAAGCTTCAAGCACTGTGCCTGGCCTGCCGTACGGCGTTATGAGTACTTGCTTCTCACCCAAGTATAAGGAGCTTGAGGGCGGCATGTTAGGTGGCGAGGATATACTTAGCACTTGGGTGCGAGTGGGACTTGTAACTTTAACTTACATTGTAAGTAGTTCGTAGACGATGACGTCGACATGAGCGCAGCGGCGGGAATTGCCCTTCTCGGCAGGTACCCGTGGGAGATCCGGAACTACGGATACGAGGATGCCGGAGAGACCGCGGAGTCGGGCGTCCGCACTTGCTTTCGGACGTCCACCACCACTACTGGAACAGCAGCCATGCCGACTGCGACCGCAACAGCGACGATGACCGCCCCGTCCGTCATCTCTCTCAAACCTTCTCCAACCAGCATTCCCCCTGCCGCGCCGTCGTCGTCGTCTTCATCCTCTTCAGCAGCTGCTACTCTCCGTTCGCTCTATCCCCGCGCCGCTCGTGCATTCCTCCAGCGCGATGTCGCCCTGACACATTCACTTCTGACCTCCGCTCTCTCTCTCGTTCAACCGCCTACTTCGTTGGTGACAATCAAGGACGCGCTCTCATCACACCGGCGGAAATGGATATATTGAGAATCACATTCGAGACCACTCTTTATGCCTCCCCGCCCCCTATGCAAGACCCCGAAAGCCTCCCTCCCACTTTGCGTGCGAACCTCATGCTCACCCCTGAGCCCCTCATTGCAACACTACATGCGCGTTCGCTGCAGCTATACACCCCAACAGACCCTCCCAAAAGCCGACGTCCGCATTTCTCCCCGGACAGATCCTGGTCACCCTTGTCTTGCCAGTCTGAAACTTGACTGTCCAGAAGTTGGTCGCAACATGATAGAAGACTGGCTCGCGAAGCACGGACAAGAGTCAGACGCTGACGACTCGAACGGCTACTCGAAGGTGCTCGAGTTGTACTGCTTACACGTCCTGCCGCGACTACAGGACTGGGGTATGCAGAGGAGTTCTTGACATATGAGCGGAGCTTCCCCATGACGTCCGCCAGGTACGTATCACCGCATAAGCCTGCAAAAGCACATCGCTCATGAGCAATCCACTATTATAGCAACTCATTGCCTCTCTGCGTCAACTGCGTACCGAAGCCGTCTCCGCCTCCCGAGTGCAAGCAGCCCATGTCCACCGACCCCTCTTCCTCAAACACTTCCCGCTCCACGTCCCCCGCCCTTTCCGACTCCTCTACATCCTCCTCCTCGACCCACACCGCCACGCCACATACCGTCCGTCCAGGCGCATCCGGCCGCCTACACGCCGGCCATCGCGCCTTTCACGCCCCTCCCAATCACCCACGCCAAAACCACGCGAGGGCCGCGTAATCCTCCACACTCCGACTCCTCGTCAAGTCTCGTTAGCATTGCGAGCACCGCGACCTCCCGCACCGTGACGCCGCAGACGGCCGAGCGCGAGCGCCACGAGCAGGCAAGACGCGCCGCGCACCGCTCACTCGAACGGGCATGCTAACGTGTATGCTAACGGACACACAGACCCGCAAGAACGCCGCCAAGTCGCGCTCCCGGAGCATCGCGCGGCCCCTCCCACAAGCGTGAATCCGGTCATCAGGCGGTCGTCTTTCGGGACCCCCAGCAACGGAGAGCGGCACGCGCCCGCCGTCGACGCTTGCGCTCCTTCGCGCGTCTCTCGCGAGCGTTCTGCAGAACACATCCCGCTCGCGTGTTCTCCTGTACGCGGTGCTCTTTGTTGTCGTCCCCGTCGTGTCGTTCGTCCTTCGCTTACGGCGCCGCCGAGCCGGACCGGGGCGCGCGATTACCGCGGGGAACGCAAGCAGTACTGGGAGTGCGGGCGGTCGCGCAGTGGACGCTGTCCGAAGACGACTGCGTGGGACGGAGGGCAGGGTAGTGTTCTCGGGAGCCTGTGGGGAGAGGTTGCACGAGCTGTGTTGGACACGGTCCGCATGGCGGGGCGGGGTTTAGTGTGAGTTCTTCATGTCGCATACGGACACGGCTCTACTTCGATATCGAGGAGGCTAGCCGTGCATGCTGAGTTCTATGTACACAATTGCCCATGTTCTACCATACTACGGTGATATCTGTGTTTCCTTACACGTTTGATTCACATACACTCGTGATGAAGACGTGCACTGCGCATGGCATAGTCAGGGATATCCGCACTCACGGCACCGAGGTCAGAGTGCGATGCTACAGCCGATGCCGCTGATCGAGGGCTGGTGAACACAACGCTGGACACATTGTCCAGCTGAGTCAGTGTCACGACAAGATTCATTGCCGCAGAGTTCATCTTGAGCGCTAGGAATACATTCTTGTAGAATCCGTTGCATACTCGGGCTTTTACTTGTTCAAGACCGCCTTGACTTCCGGAAGGATGCTCTTCATGAAGTCCTCCGTGGTGTGCTTCGGCGTCCAGCCAAGGACCTGCCCCGATCCGCCCTGCAGCGCGAGTTCGAGCCGTTGTACCAGCCCCCATTCTCGCTGCCCCAGTACTTGACGAGCTCGTCAACAGTGAAAGGGGTCGGCTCCGCCTCGCCGGGCGCGGAGATGCCGAGCTCGACGAACGCCTCGCCGATCGCCTTGCTGATGTCGTACCAGCTGTGCTCGCCGTTCTCCCCGAAGTAGAAGCCCTCCCAGCCGTGGCCGGTCTTGTCGGGATTGCTGATGATCGCGTCGAAGAGCACGATGTAGAGCTGCGCGACTGCGAGTGCGTGTCAGTTTCCTGTTGCGCAGACAGGCCGTACATACAAATGAAGACGCGGAGAACTCACCATCGTCGATGTGTACGTCCGGCCAGAGCGCCTTGCCCGGGCCGACCACGCCCGCGCGCTTCCGGTCGAAGGCGGCCTTGATGAGGGCCGGGACCTGGATGGAGTGCGGGTTAGAGACCCCAGCGGCGACGAGCGCGTGTTGCGCGAGGCCGTAGATCGTGGACGGGGCGACGATGTGCGTGCGCGCGAAGCCCTGCGTGTCCGCGTCGAAGACGAGCAGGTCGACGTTCCGGTGGAGCGCGGTCGCGGGGATCGACTTGATCTGCTCGACGTTGAGGTCGCTGTAGATCGTGTCCGTGACGTACTCGCCCCGCGCGTCGTCCGTGAGGACGCCTGTGCCCGACTGCGTGCGATTGTGTTGGGGACGATGGAGGTGCGCGAGGGGACGGACGGAAGACTCACGGTGTGGATGAGGATTGGGAGGTCGCCGATTTTCGCGTGCCTCTCCTTCATGCCGCCGAGGAGGGCCTTCATGAAGGGTTCATCGTCCGCATCCGCCTGGAGCAGCACTCGTTAGAGGGGCTACGAGGCACTTACAGGGAGCATAGCTCACAAGGTGGAAGACGACGTGGGATTGCACCGCGAGGTCGTGGATCTTGTCAAGCTCCTGGTGCGTCCCGACGACGGCCTTCACGGCGAACTTGGACTCGAGGATCTTCGCCTTGTCGGCATTGCGGACGAGCGCGGTGATGTCAAAGGTATTCGCGCTGGGGTGGCTGAGTAGTTTGGCGAGGACCGCGCCGCCGATGTAACCTAGAGCCAAACGGGATGAGCACGAGATGGTGGTATCGCATCAGGAATCGGTGCGTACCAGTAGCGCCGGTCAAGAAGATAGATGTTTTACCGCCCTCAGTCATGTTCTGTGATTTAGTGTGGCGAATGTGGTGTGGCGAATGTGGTTAACGGTTACGGGATGGCGACCCAATGATGTTCTTGCATTCGCACGTATTATAGCTCGTCCTGATAGTACGTGAGTAAGCGCTTTGTCATCCACTCGAGGCTTACAGCGCAACAGTAAGGTAGAAGCTGGTAGAAGTGCGTCGACGTCACGAGTAAGAAGATTGATAGATTCAGATAGAAGCATCGAACGATGAATAATATAGTTGATTCACTCACTTCCCGAACAATCATGTTACTAACCTGAGAGCAGCACATACTCCCACAATACAGTCTCGTACACCAAGAGAGTCTGGGAGAAGTTTACCACAAGTACTCCTCGAATTGAACGCTCGAAGCTGATTCAACTTGAGTGGTGATGCTGAACGCAAGAGTCTTACCAAAGACATTTAGGCGGGCATGGATCCGGAACGCCGCATTGGAATGGCGTTTACCGATATGGTGACACTGAGATAGCAATAGCACGGAGGAGGGACCAGTGTACTTCGTGGTCAGCACCCACATGTACGGTTCCAAGGACATGATTGCTGAGAGAATATGACAGTACAAGGTGAGTCGTTACGTCGTTTCGTGATCA
>JABYQM010000024.1:0-23920 GCA_022606115.1 Daedaleopsis nitida
TCACGGGATCGGCCCCTGTACGTCCGACAAGATACGCCCTCGAGCTTCTCTGAGATATTTATGCATGTAGATCAGGCCCTCGGACGGCCTGAAGGTTTCACGTACATGGCTGCAAGCTGTCTGAGAGAAGACCGAGACTCGGACGAGACTAATCTCATTCAGCGCTTAACCTCTCGGCTATGGTTGACAAACACAGCCAAACTAGATGAACACGATCATGTGATACGGGTCATTGTTTGAGCGCCTACACTGATCCCTTCAGCCACGACGGTCCGCCAAGAGTTGTCCGAACACCTTCATTTGCACTGTTGCAGCTAGGATCTCGTACCAATCTTATGGTTAATAATACCTCTCCACATACGCTCGGCGCGATGCAGCTGAGTGCAATGTCTGCCATCCGCCAAGCGCGCCAATAGTACTAGTCAGTACTACTATGATGAACACGGTTGGACGCACGAATCTTGGACTTCATGACATCAATGAACTCACCTACATTCTAGTCAGCCGCGGTTGACCAGACGGCCGGATGTCAGAATTCGCAAGCCCTCTTCCAATCGCTCTCGGCGATGTCAATGGATGACTTCCCATAAGAATTTACGGCCGTTTGTTGGCCGTAGATTGCTAGCGGAGCTTGAACATCAACCGAGATCCAGGCTGATCCAGGGCGCTAGATGGAGTCCCCGGGATTTTCGGAGGCTCGGGTTGAGTATTACATCAGCGTCGGAGTAGGAACATATTTGATGGCAGCTTGCTTGGTAATGATGGCGACTTCCTTTCCAGTCGCTTTCGACCATAAGCGAGGTTAAGCGAGAATCTACGGACGTGTCTAGGATTTAGAAAGGGTACGGACCTCTGTCCCATCAGCGGAGTCTGTATCGGCGTCGGCATCTCGGCGAATAGCACGATTCTAGATTTACGGCCGTCTCGAGAGCCGTAGATTCTTATGGGAAGTCATCCAATTCTGTCGTCGATCGTCAGCATCCCCGAGTCGGGCCGACCCTCTTCTGTCCCAAATTGGCCACAAGTTGGCCATAAACGGACGTCGGCATGTCATACAGACCGAATCCGGACGAACGTCGTGCGGCTACGTCCGATCTGCTGCCAACCCAGACATAACCGCAAGCCGCCCCGTTGCATCCGCTGACAGCTTCGTCGCGCGCGCGATCCAAACAGGGAAACTAGCAGTGGAGGCTACCCTCCCTTCCACTTTCAGTGTCGGTCAGCAACGCAGGCCTCCTCGCAATCGCCAGCTATATAAGCCGCCCCCCTCTGCTCACAGACTTCATCAACTCGACCTCGACCTCGACTCCCTCGACATCCATCTAGGCGGGGGAATCATCAAGAGCTCGCGGCCACAGCTGCGCCGCAAGAGGAGCACGCATTACGCGGCAAGCATGGTACGGCCCCGGGCTTGCGTGGCTCTGTCGTTGGCGGCGCGTGCTCGATGGTGGAGCGAGCGGGCCCGCCGGTACCTCAACATCCTGGTGTACCGGCCGACAAGCGGCCCTCAAGACCTCGGCGGAGCGTCAAGACCTCCGCGGCCACGACTCCGCCGCAGGAGGGGGCACGCATTACGCGGTAAGCACGGTGAGGCCCCGGGCTTGCGTGGCTCTGAGGACGGCGGTGCGTGTTCGGTGGGGGAGCGGAGCGGGCCCGCCGGTGCCCTCAAGGTCCTGGTGCACCGGCTGACAAGCGGCCCTCAAGATCAAGATCTTACACACACGTTTGTGCTTTCTTTTCTTGTCTCGGACTCGGAGGCAGGTCTGGTGTTTGGGTGTAGGACTCGGGAATCGGTGGTAGGCAGGCTTTCAGGCGTGCTGACCCTTCTAGGTTCTGGCGTTGCAAGTATTGCACATATACGCAAGGAACCCCAGCAGCCAGTGAGTCAGCTGTTGCAACTCGATCGGGTGGTCGGCTAACTCGTTCCAGTCTTCAGTATCTGACGCACTTTGTAGCATGGGCGGCAACTGCCGTCGGAGTTCAAACTTTAGTCGCACGTAGTGTACACGGACCCGCGCTCGTTACTGTACGTTCCTCACGCGTTTGGACGGGGTATCGACGATACTTGCTCTTTCCCGCTGCTCTGCTAGCTTGCCCGCGTCCTTGCTACTCTGGGAAATTGCAACACAAACGCGTATTCTCCTACCCCAGCCTGTTGTCTGCTGCTTGTTGTTGCCTGCTTGTTGAACTCTCTGCTTGTTGAAATTTTCCTCTCTCCCCCCAACATCATGACCAGCCTCGACCCATCCTATGTCAGGTTCCCTCTACTCAACGACACGAACTACTCGGAGTGGTCGTTGCGCATGGAGGCTGTGTTGGTGAAGCGGAAGTTGTGGAAGGTGGTGAAGCCGTCTCTGGCGCCGCCGGAGGATGTGAAGGATGTTGATGGTTGGGTGAAGAAGATGTTGGCTGCAAGGGATGCTGACTCGATGGCGGAGGCGTGGGCGGAGATCATGGAGAGGGTGGAATCATCCCAGCTGGCACACGTACGTGATCCTGACCCTATGGTCATCTGGATGTCGTTGGAGCAGGTCCATGTTGCTCGTGGATTTGCAACACGGCTGTCTTTGCGTCGTGAATTCTTGCGCCTGTCAAAGGGTGCTGATGAAACGATGACAAGCTGGATTGGGCGGATGAAGACACTCGCTTTTCGGTTGGAGGATGTTGGAATCAAGGTGGACGAAGAAGATCGGATCCTGGCGCTTACGAATGGGTTGGACTCCACATATGAAGCATTCGTCATTTCGCTCAATGGCACGCCGCCTGCAAACATGACCCTATCGTACGTCATCGATCGTTTGCTCAATGAGGAGATCCGTCGCAAGAACGGGAGAGGAGTGGAGGGAGTGCTCTATGCAGCTGGTGGGGGGAACCGAGGTGCTCCCAGACTTGATCAGTCTGCTGGAGGTGGGGACAAGTGCTGTCGCCATTGCGGCCGGCCTTACAACGATGGAACCCAGCCTAGTGGCCCTCCTACATGTTGGCAGTGTGGTCAAGTCGGACACACTCGTCCATACTGTACTACGGAGCCCGTCAAGAAGGCACACAATGCCGCGCACATCGTGGTCGAACGGCCCAAGGACATCATCGACAATGGTTTCTCACTCTACCCAAACCACATTGCATAGTCATCTGAACGAGGGGGTGCTGGAACGAGGGGGTGCTGGGCAGTTGCCGAGGGGTGTGACGCACTTTGTAGCATGGGCGGCAACTGCCGTCGGAGTTCAAACTTTAGTCGCACGTAGTGTACACGGACCCGCGCTCGTTACTGTACGTTCCTCACGCGTTTGGACGGGGTATCGACGATACTTGCTCTTTCCCGCTGCTCTGCTAGCTTGCCCGCGTCCTTGCTACTCTGGGAAATTGCAACAGTATCGACCACCATCGCAAGACGCGCAACAACGTACTACCCAAGGCCATAGGAGCCGGTTCGTCGGGGACCGAGTCTCGACGAACCGGCATGTGGCAGTCGGGGTGTGCTCGCACTCTCCGCTGTCGTCCGCTATCGTCGCGCCCTCGGGCGTCGACAGCTCCCCTCGGGGAGCCCTCTGTGAGTGGAGGCACAGAGGTTAGTCTCTCCTTCGGGAGAGCACCCTTGTTTACCAAGGGGATTCTTTTGTCCGTGTCATCTTTCATCTTCGAGTCCGAAGACGGGAAGCTGCACGGACATGAGATATCAGTTCTCGGCACTTGTTAGCTGGGGTGAATGCAGCAGATTAGCAGATATCCCTGTCGCAGATGTGATGCTTCTGTTGTCGTTGCTACAATTAAATAGCGTTTGTTTCTAGCCCTTAGCCCAGTCAATAGAAATATGCCTGTCCAACGTCCCAGTCCATCCTCGGACCCAGTAAAGCCTCTAAGGAAGAGCCAGGAACGCCGCCAACAGCTTCGGGAAGTTCGGCGTGCCCAATCCCCCAACGGGATCCCACCCCGGCGCCGCAACGAAGCCCTCGGTCTGGCACCCAGGGTTGGTGCCTATCATCACGTCGTTGAATGCATCTGCGAAGCTAGCAGAGTACAGCTGTGAGGTACGAACACCAGATCGTCAGCGTGTGTTGCACCGGTCGTTACACCCAGGGCAAAGACGGGAGACGGGATGCTCACTGCGGGGTTGATGAACCCGACGGGGCTCTTGCCTTGCGCGATGCGCGCGTCGTTGACTGCTGCAATGACCGCTGCGAAGATCGGGGCGGACGCGGAGGTCCCTCCCGAGCGCACGAAGTTGCCGTTCTCGGCGATGATGAGGGGCCACCTGTGTATGAGACTCAGTCACCTTGCTCGTGAGGTGGGGCGCAAGGACGTCTCAAGTGCTCACCCGTTCGCTGCAACGTCAGGGTACGCCCGACCAGACCTGTTGAAGATGGACGCGTCGTAGTCTGGCGCAAAGTTCTCCAAGTAGTTCGTGACCTGGGCGTCCTGCCACGCCGGCCGCGGGAAGTTGTTCGAGAAGCCTGCGCCGGACGGGAAGTCGGTCGTCGCTACCTCGGTGTCGTTTACCTACGGAGATAGACATGCATTCAGCCACCACAGAATATATCAGCCAGCATCCGACAACACTGTGGAGTTAAATAGGACGGGACGTACGCTGTTACCGGGAGCGACGGAGGTCGCGCCCACCGCGGTCACGAACGGACACGACGCTGGCAGCTGGCCGACGAAGCTACCGACGGGGTTACCAGCGCGGAGCGTCCCGTTGGACAACAGACACTCGTGGCTCTGGGAGTACGCCACACCACCATCGCCAGATGACGCGATGAACGTGATCCCAGTGAGACTCAGCTAGTATTTAAATCGTCCCAATGAGTTGTGCCCTAATATGCATGAAAACGAGCGATTACGGACCTTGCCCATCTCCGTGCACTGCCGCTGCACTACGGGGGAGATGGCGGGGTCGACGATGTCCGGATTAAAGTGGTACGAGATCGAGATGACGTTGGTGCTCGGCTTGTTCCCGCAATCAGTGATACCTGTGAATGCGCGTATCGACCTTAGCCGTATCGGTCCAACGGAAGGCGTCGTGCATACCTTGGTTACTGACGCCACTTGCTTCACAGTACGATGCATCCAACGCTGCGAGCAATTCATCGGCTGCGAGGACAGAGTCAGCGCGAGTACACCAACTTGGGAGGTAACCTATATGACATACTAGACACTTGTGTGGACCTTGTCTGCGAAACCTCATACAGTGAGAGGTTCTGCTGGGGACCCAGAAGACCCATGACCAGCTCAATATCGAGCGACGACTCTCCGAGGTCACCAGACGAGTTGGGATTCCCTTGGAAACAGGTCAGTATATCTGGTACCGCACATAAAGAGATCGGTGTCACTGACCTCCTTCCACACTGATGAGTGTAGGGATATGGCCCAACTGATCGGGCCTGTACATCTGGAAGAACATGTCAAGGTCCGCCGGGCGATATACATTTGCCCCGAATTCCGCTGCAGCCAGGAGAGCATGAGCGGACACGTTTCTATGTGATGAAAGGGATGCTCTTACCGACGGCAACAGAGTTCTGGTCTCCCGAGACGGGTGTGAAGTCGAAGTTGTAGAGGCCGCGCAAACAGTCCAGGGTCACGGCAGTGTCGCAGCCTTCCGCGGCGAGCGCAGTAACCTACAGAAGAAAGGCAACCGTCAATCAAGATGCGACCGAGATGATGATAAAGCGACTGACATCTTCCACCGGAATCTTTGGAGCCCCAGTGACTCTTCCAAAGCGCGAGTTACCAGAGAGAGGGGTGTCTCTTCGTGACAGGGAAGGGCCGTCGAAGTGGATGGTTGGCCAGACAAAGTCGACGTGCTTCGCGACGTGCTCCGGGAGAGTGTATCCTTCATGGCAGCCGACAGTCTCGCTGCCATCAGCGCTATGGCTATAGACGTGGTACTCGGCTCCAAGGAGACGTTCCGCCTGCGCGACCGTCACGTTGAGCGCAAGCACGTCGCCGTTCCCGCTCAGCTTGATGTTGTGCACGGGAATACCGCCATCGTTCATTGCCCAGGAACGAACGGTGTCGACGGTCTCCTCGGAAGGGCGGAAGGTCTGAGCGACCTGCGCTGGGGACCAGTGCTTGCCGTATTTCGGTGACCGAGGGTCCGCAATGTCGAGCAGGAAGGCCTCGAGGTTGTGCACGTTCGACTGGGCGAGGCTGAACTTGAGCGGGAGGAGAGTGTCGGGTTCGGCGCGCCGATGGAGAGACCATCCTGATGGCATGGCCCTCCGCGAGGGCGGCACACCCGTGACAGCCGCCGCGGCCACAAGCACAGAGAGAAACAGCTGGAAGAATGCCATCGAGAGGTTGAAGCCCAGACGATGAGGTGCAGCAGTCGTTCGAAACCCGGGCCTTATAGCTCATGGAGAGTGACGCAACATCGCTGCGATATGAGAGGAATGGCGATGATGTATGGTTGCTACAGAGCCCGATAATAAAAAATGGTCTTTGAGCACCACATGATAGGTACTGGGCCGGCGGAAAGCTCGAGGAAATGACTTCGCGAAGCAGTGATGCACGCGGGAGTCTCAGCAGAGTGTGGGTAACGAAAGACATGTGGCTCAGCTTCTCGCAACTATAATTGTCGAAGTGACTGGTCCGACATAGTAGCGAGATACTGGGAGCCGACAAGTTGAGGCGGCCGGCCTGCCAGGTTGTGATCAAGTTGAAAACGGTTACCTATCAGATTTCGTGAGTTACTACCACCCGTTGCAACTGACGTCTACAAAGATGACAACTTACAGTGGTGCAGAAAGAGTAGATACCGTCTGCATGGTCCGCGAAAAAGGAGGTGATAGCGCAATAGCCACCGTGCATGAAGTTCTTGGCATTGTGGAAGCTATAACTGACGCTCTGCGGGGAGCGGACCGTCCTGGGAGTCGGGAACGTCAGCCCCGACACGCAAACCTTGCACCGATCAGTTTCTGGATTGGGTGCTTGAAGGTATGTTTCGACGAAAATCTCGCTCTGGACTCGGAGAATGGACCACGGAGCCTCCGTGTCGGGCGATGAATACCCTGTGCGAGCGCTTACCACAGCCCGTAGTAGTAGTATATACATACTCATATCACATATGTGAAATCACGGTCCCAGAGCCGCAAGTTCAACGTTGAGATGGAAGAGGAGGAGGAGAGGTGCCAGGGCCGGCCCATAGTAAGGATTAATGAGCGCTTATTCACGTGCATTGTTTGCCTATGTTTGACTTGATTTGCGCTAAGCAATTGGCGCTAGTCTACTAATGCTCCAACAAACCGCACGCGCGTCTTCGCTACATTGGCTACAACGTTGGTAACGGCGGCCTACGACCGGAGAAGGCCGTCGTGCCCGACTCGGAGCCGAAGACTAATGTCACATTACTGTCATGATACCGGAAACATCAATGCGCTTGGAGTTGGGAGAAGTTGAAGTTGCAACCATCATGTCGTCTTTGCGTCGCTGGCCCCTGCTCGTTCCTCTCATCCTTGTCGCGTTGAGCAGCATTGTCTCCGCGGTCACGACAGATCATGCTTCCTCAGCTGCTAGGGGACTGCGCATCCAAGAGAACAGTGGGGAGTGCGAAGAGGTAACTGGAGTTTATCAAGCGTCGGGCTACGCAGACCTCGACGAGGACAATAGCATGTGGTGAGTCTCGTCATTAACCTTCAGCCAGTTGAAAATCCTCCAGAGTCTGACTTACGACCTCAGGTTCTGGTTCATAGAGGCTCGAGAAAACCCAGAGACGGCGCCTCTCACGCTTTGGCTTCAAGGCGGGGTGAGCTATGCAGAGTCTGTATACACCTGTCTAACCGCTCAGATCGGACGTAGCCTGGAGGATCAGGTCTTGTCGGTCTTTACCAAGAGCATGGACCTTGCCGTATCAACAACGATACAGACGGTGTTTCATTCAACCCCTTCTCGTGGAACAACGTGTCGAACATGTAAGTGGATATGCAGATTACGAGTCCAGACAAGGCTCACCTCAAATTCTCAAGGATCTATATCGACCAACCAATTCCAACCGGGTTTTCGGCAGGTAACAGGCAACTGAATAACTCGGTCGCCGCAGCCCAAGATGTCTGGGCCGTGAGTCAACGCTCGTGCATTGTGTTCCGGCATGGAAACTCACCTGTTCGTTCTCAGTTCTTGCAGATATTATTTGCAGACCCGCGTTTTCAGACATATCAAGCAAACGAGTTTGGCATCTGGACCGAGTCGTGGGCACCGCATATTGAACTTACAGGACTTGAACTGACGAATCATAGCTACGGAGGACACTATGGGCCAATCTTCGCGAAGTCAGTCCTTCAGATATTCTGCGGTCCCAATTCTATGACGAATCCATTTCCTCTCGTCTAGGTACTTCTTGGAGCAGAACGCGGCAATTGACAGAGGAACGCTAACGGGTGTTACGATCAACATGAAGGTTCTCGGAATCGGCGATGGTCTGACTGTGAGCATAAACAACGCATATCCACACGGATGAAAGTGACTGACGGCATACCGCGGCGCAGGATCCATTGGTACAGTACGAGAGCTACTTCACGTATGCACAATCGAACCCGTACGTCGGCTTGTGGCACGCATATCAACCTCATCTGAGTCGGCTCACGCTGTCTCATCAGGTACTTCCCTACGGCCACGAACGCCACTATAGCATCCGCAAACGAGACTTGGATTGAGCCCGGGGGGTGCAAGGACCAGGTCCGCTCCTGGAGTATGACCACCGTCGTCTCGCTCAAGCTAAGAAGGCCTCTTGACCTTGTAGATAATTCAATGCTACAACACATCCGACGCGGATATATGCGCCGCCGCTCAGAACAACTGTGAAGCGGACATCGCCCACCGCCTCAGCGGCGCGCGTAACCCCAACTACATCCTCGCAGACATCTTCGATACGTATCCCCCGGATATCACCTTGTACGTGAACGACACGGCACGCAAGGCGCGCATCGGCGCAGAGGGAAGCTTCGAAGAACTCGACAGCGGCGTGTACTTCGAGTTGGTGGGGGAGTGGATGACGAACTCAAGACCGACGCTTGAATATGTCGTAGACGCGGGGGTCCGAACGATTCTGTATGTCGGTGACGCGGTAAGCTCTGCGCACCCATTGACGATCTCGTGCTGTCGATTCAACATCACTGCGCTACAGGACTACCAATTCAACTACTTCGGCATAGAGGCCATGGTAAGCCGCGTGCGGCGTGCTCAATCATTACGTGCTCCGCTAACCACTGCCCTCTGAGCGCAGCTTAGCCAGATGCAGACGAAGTTCCGAGACAAGTGGGCGCAGCAGAACTTGTCGTCATTCACAGTCCGTGGCGAGGCAGCCGGGCTGTTCAAGAACGCGGGTACACTCTCGTATCTCCGCGTTTTCAAGGCGTGAGTGCCGCGCCGTGTCTCCTGCTTGCGAAGCTCTACCATTCTTCTGACACCGTGGATATACATTTTCTCCAGGGGTCATGAAGTTTCGGCGTATGGTTCCGACTTTTTGGAGAGAGGAGAAGCGGCATTACAAATGTTCCGCCAGATTGTCAATGGCAAGCCGCTCTCCTCCACTTGAATCTGTAGAACATGGCAGTCCGCCGCCGCTAGTACTTGCATAGTTCTCAACCTAGGAGATGAAGCACACCTCACGGTCCTTAGTGCCCAATCGAAGTTGAAAAGCTCTCTGTAGTCGACTGTAAATGGACAGCACAGAGAGGTTGACTCTCCTGCTTACTCTTCCATCGCCGGAGTCCACGACCAGCCTCGAATGCTGCGCTGCAGAGGATAACATTACAATCGCACGAATATACAGTACAGCCTGACACAAACGAAGGACTTGGAAGAGTCGGATGCATGAGCAATCAACATGAACACTGAAGGCAGAGGCAAAGGAGCAGCAGATCAGTGATCACGCCTTGCTCGACATCTTCCGCGTAAGGCTCTTGAGCCTCTCCGCGTTCTGCTTCCGTCGTTGGATATCCACGTCGACTGCAACGTTGTTCTTGGATAAACCGGCGTTCGAGCGTGGCGCGACAGTGTAGCTGCCTAATTCCCTCTGGGGGATCATCACAGCGTTCCTCTTGACGCGGTTCTTGTCGCTTTCTCTGGCCCGCGCAAGGATAGCGTTGAGCCGCTCTCCTCCGCGCGCACCTCCCTCTGCGTCGAGCTGTGCGGTCGGAATGACACGGTCGCGGTAGGAGGCAGAACGCTTGATGATGGGACGAGACCAGATGGAGACGAGTTCGTGTGCGGCGCGAGCAATGTCAGGAGTCACACGCTTGCACTTGGTGTAAAAGAGGACGATACGACCGAGCTTCGACTCTTTTAGAACGTTCGAGTCAATGAACTCCATCTTCTTCAGTATCGGGAAGAATTCTTTCTGAATGTCGAGCGCGGGGAGAGATTTGTCTGGAAGAGGCTCCAGCCACTTCCGCACGCCCTCCAGAAGGTTGTTGTCGATGATGGATTGCGCAAGCGAAGTTCTGAATGTCATGAGTGCCAATACTAGGTGGACGGACTATGACTCACTTGCGGAGAACTTCCACGACCTGTGGGAGCAGCCGGAGCTTAGACGTGGCGGGCAACTTCTCTTTGTTCGCCTGTTCGTCGTCTGCTGCAGCTGCCAGCATGGCCTCACGTAGACGCGACACTTCTTCGTCGGCGTACCTATCCAGGACGTCCTCGTCATCCTTCCTCTTCCGCTTCTGCCGTGAACCCTTCTTCGGCTTCAAGATGGCTTCAATCTGCATATCCAGCCGCATCTTGTTCGCTGTCCATTCGTCAGACCAACGAACCATGCCACGAGCAAAGGATGACGCACCGACTTCAGGAGGATATAAGCTCAAGTCTATCTCCTCTGGGGCCTTCTTCTTCGACGCCCGCCTCCTCTTCCGCTGAGGACGCTCTTCCTCTTCATCATCCTCTCCTCTCCTGGCTTTCGTCCGACGCTTCGGCTTGGGAGCCCGTTTCGTTTGTTGGGTGTACTCATCGGCAGAGTCGCCGGACGAGTCGTCCTGGGGCGGCGATTCTCGGCGTGGCGGAATGTCCAAGTCTAAGCCTTGCTATGAGTGGCAATCATCTTGGAAACACACTGGTCTATTCACCATCTTCGTCTGAGGAGAGGTCCGAGTCGGAGTGACCGAAGATGGCCGCTGCTAGGTCGTCTTTGCGCTGCTATCAAGACATCATGAGATACGGTGATATTGAGTTTATGGAGTCTGACTTACCTCTCTCTCCGACATACCGAGGAATACTGGGAGTGGGGAGGCGTATGTATGCAGTCAGCAGATGGCGGTAGTAAGTACTAGAACCTCGAGGAGTTGTGCGAGGGCGCTAAATGGGGGCGTGACTAATTCACGCGCGACGCGTTTGTGGCTAGACGCGCTCCGGCACCGAGCTTCCACCACCTCCTGCACAAAGACCCTCTGCCTCGTACTCTCATGGTCTTGTCCATAGGTCTGGCCTGCACGCCTTCAAGGACCTGTAGGAGCCTTGCGTGTACATTAATATGGGTGTTAAGTCCCTATGGCAACTTCTAGACCCAGTCGGTCGTCCAGTGTTGTGGGTACTGTCGATCTGTGTCGAACAGTACACGGATGCTAATCGTTTTGACAGGCTGGAGACCATGGAAGGCAAGTCTATGGCTATAGACTCCAGTATCTGGATATACCAGTTTCAGGCAACTATGCGAGACAAGGAAGGTCGCGGATTGGTGAACGCCCATGTCGTAGGCTTCCTCAGGAGGATATGCAAGCTGCTCTTCTACGGCATCAAACCAGTGTTTGTCTTCGATGGTGGGGCTCCGGCCTTGAAAATGGCAACCATTGTATGTACTCTCTCCACTCCCTCGTGGTGAAATGGAGAACCCAAAGTGGATTCAGGCGGAGCGCAAGAAGAAGAAAAGCGGAGCTGCAGCAAGTCATGCGAAGGTGGCAGAGAGGCTCCTTGCTGCACACATGCGCCGTGAAGCTGTGGAACATGCTGTGGCGAACACAAAGGAGTACGCAAGGCACCATCATGTATCCTGTGTCATGATTGACCGTTGAACGTCGTACAGGCGCGAGCCTAAAGGCAAGCAGAGACCTCCCCCTGGTCGAATAGACGAGAACACAGTCTATCTTGAAGATCTTTCTGGTCCCGGTCCTGCCCCCAAAACGCCCGCAAAACATGCTGAATCAAGAAATGCTCAGTCGTCGCCATCCCCTTCGAAGAAGGCCCGTTGGCGTGACCATGATCCGTACAGACTTCCAGACATGGATCTTCATGAAGTGGTGGCTAAAGCTACTGCCACGGCCGTTCCAGACCCTAGGTTAGCGACCGAAGACGAGTTGCGCGCGTTCATCGAAGAGATGCGACCTGAGGACTTTGATGTGGCCTCTCCCGCATTTCGCGAACTTCCAACGGAAGTCCAGTATGAAATCATAGGAGACCTTCGGCTCAAATCCAGACAGACCTCCTACAAGCGTCTTCAGAGTATGCTGAAAACCGCGAAGACACCCTTGGATTTCTCGAAGGAACAAATCAAGAACCTGAAACAACGGAATTCTCTGACGCAGCAGTTGCTCGTAACGACTGATAGTATCGGTAAAGCACACATCACTATTCCCGTCCGCATCGCGAGCGAGCGTAACAAGGAATACGTACTCGTCAAGAACGAAGGCGCAGACGGTGGATGGGTCCTCGGAATCCGCGATGAAGGCACTGCTGAGAAGCCTATCGAAATTGACCCCCCACCTGCACAGGTTGAGAGCGATGAAGATGAAGACGATGATATGGAAGAAGTTCCTATGTATGTGATAACATCTGACTCTGTTTTCGCACATCATTGAGATTGTTCAAAGTGCAATCACTAGTACCGAGCCGTATGATCCAGATCTTAGAGAGTTTCGACGAGAACAAACTTTATCTGCAGTCGGCTCACGTTACAAACCCAAGCAACTTGCTCCACTTACAACAAGGTTGACTAGGAAACCCGCTCGTCCATTGTTTGAGCCAGAAGACGACGACGTAGAGCAACTAGATCCCGGTGCAGACAACATCGAGGATCCTGAGCTACAATTCGCGATCAGTGAGTCCATCGAAGTGGAAGAGGAAGCTAGTCTGCGTCGAGCCATAGAGGAATCGAAGAAAGGTGCACATCCACCTCCCCTGGTCAAGAACGGCGAGTCCTCCCGAGCGGGTGCAAACATGCGTGCCACTCCTGACCGGCGACGGTCACAGCAAGTCATCGCAGTGCGCGACGATTCAGATGACGAGGATCTCTACGCTTCGCCCACGCGGCTAGAGACTGCACTGTCGATTGCTGGAGCAGGGCCGCGTCGCCCGTCAGTAGCGAAGGTACGGCCGAGTTCGTCGATGTTCGGGGTGCCAAGTTTGCTTCTCCCTCAAGGCGGCCTCCCTTCGCCTGTGAAACAAACAGTACAACTACTGTCTGACTCCGAAACGAAGAAATGGAGGAAGTTTCAGTCGCCCAACCATTCTCGCAGAAGTTGGATGACCTCCTTATGCCCATTCAACATGTCCAACAAGGCCGATCAATATCAACATCCGAAGTCCAGCCAGTGCTCACGGTTGAGACCCCATCGAAGCCGGCAACAGGATCCTCATCTCCTGAACGCACGATTGCAATTGCCGCCCCAACCACCGTCGAAGATTCGGACGATGACATGGAAGAAGTGGTTCCCATCGAACCTCCACGACACCCACCGCCCATATCAAATCGAATGTCTACAGAACAAAGTCTGGCGAATACGGCTGTCCACTTCTCCCTATCTTCTCCGTCCCCATCCGCCAGCGTTCATTCAGACCGTTCGTTGCTAGAGCCTGAAGCGTCCGCTTCTGTTACTGCACCTTCTCTGCCTACCACTGGATCCCTCACACCTCCTGTAGCGCCGCCCAATGCGCAGCACCCGACTCGTCATCAGACTCCGACGCCGAGCCAGGGGAAGCTCAGTGGTCGCGTCCCCCAAGCCCCACGGGCGACCCTTCGCGTGACCGGGCTGCGGAGGACGAGGGCTGGGACGCGGCGCAGGAGATTGACCCGCACGCTGAAGAGGACGAGTACACGCGCTTCGTCTCGCAGGTGAAGGGCAAGGACATCGACGCGGTCCGGCGTGAGATCGACGAGGAAATTCGGGAGCTGAACAAGCAGAAGAAGAACGCGTTGCGCGATTCCGAGGACATCACGCAGCAGATGGTCTCGCAGATCATGGTACGCACGCTTCCCTCCTCCCCATCCGTTGTCCATCCTGTACTGACTCTGCGACCCCTATACGCAGATCATGCTCCGCCTGTTCGGCATCCCGTATATCACCGCGCCGATGGAAGCTGAAGCCCAATGCGCCGCCCTGCTCTCCCTTGGGCTCGTCGACGGCATCATCACCGACGACTCGGACGTCTTCCTCTTCGGGGGCGGGCGCGTGCTCAAGAACATGTTCAACCAGTCCAAGACCGTCGAGTGCTACCTCCTCTCCGACCTCGAGCGCGAACTCGGGCTCGACCGGGACAAGCTCGTCCGCCTCGCGTACCTCTTGGGAAGCGACTACACCGATGGCCTGCCAGGGGTGGGGCCCGTCGTCGCGATGGAGCTGCTGAGCGAGTTCCCCGACCGCGATGGGCTGCACAAGTTCAAGGCGTGGTGGACGAAGGTCCAGAGCGGGCGGGACGCGCCGGAGGAGAGCGCGTCGCGTTTCCGGAAGCGCTTCGTGAGTTTACGTCTGTCCGACATCCGCATGAGTGCTGCAGGGCTGAACGTGACTGTGCAGAAACAGAAGTTCAAGGCGCTGTATCTGCATGCAGATTGGCCCAATCCGCAGTGGTACGTCTTACAGTAAACCGTATTTCAACATCACGATTGACAGCCTGGACGCAGAGGGATGCTTATTATCATCCGACCGTCGACGACTCGTCGGAACCCTTCAAGTGGGCATGCCTGACCTCGACGCGCTCCGCAAGTGCGTGTCTTGTCTAAGTCTGCAGTGTCTCGTCTACTGAACACCACAACGTAGCTACTTCGATACCGAGCTTGGTTGGGACCAGGCCAAGGTCGACGAGCTTCTCCTACCCATCATCCGCAAGATGAACAAGCGGTCGCAGGTACGTCTCTTGCAGTCGTTGAGCGTTGTCAATTGTACCGTTGACAACGGTACAATTGCGACTCCCGCAGAGCGGATCATCAAACATGCAGGGCAATCTCGCCGGGTTCTTCGATCTCCCCTGGGAGCGAACGCCGCCCGGCAAGCGGCAAGCCTACGCAAGCAAGCGCCTGCAGCAGTCGTGTCGGACTTCCGCAAGCAGCAGGCTCAGCTTCGCAGCTCGAACGGTCCTGATGCGGACGACCACGAAAGTGGGAGCGATCTTGAGACGGAGACAGCGAGGCCCGCCAAGAAACGGAAGAAGAGCGACGACGCAAAATCGAAGACGAAGACCAAGGGAAAGGCGAAAGCCAAAGCTCTGAGCGATACGGCTGGGGAAGAGGGCACTACCACAGCGACCCGTGGAGCGAGGGGACTGGAAGGGGTAGGGGGCGCGGGCGTGGAGGAAAGCGTACGTCGAAGAAGCGCGGAAGGTCGCCAACGGAGAGCGAGGAGGAACAATCTGTTGTGGAGAGCAGTCTGCTCCTCATCCGGATGGTCCTACTCCCATGAGGGAAGAATTAGGTCTGCGTCCTCGTCCGAAGCCACGTCCAGTTTACAAACCCCCACCGCCTGCGACACAAGAGGAAGGCTCCGTCGACACAGACTAGGAATAGTCAATGACCGCTATATCTTACGCCCATGTAACTTATCATTGTATATTTGTGCTGTAGCTTTGATCGCCCCTTCTGAGTGGGTCTTTTATCGAATACCAAGGACGCATGTTGGAGGTCTCCGAGTCGATGGACGACCATATATCCTCAAGCTCAGACACCAGATTTGGATAAGCCAACTCAGTGTACAGCGGGTACTGAGGACGGGGAAACCCGTTACATAAATTGGAGAGAACGCACCTCTTCTCCTCGTAGCCCGAGCTCGGACACTGCGAGCATTATGATGGTGGACCCTACAGCTCAGGACGCCAAGGATGACGAACGGCGCGTTTTCGTTTCGAAGCGGGACAACAGTGATGTCGGAGCCCTACATGGAGATCAACTCATGACTTACCTGGGTTATGTGAGTTCGAGGCTGCAGCTTGGGTCCAGGGTCCTCTCTCAATAGCGACGCATGTTGGCAATTTCGACGAATGCAGACAACAAGTATCAACATCTACTCCTCGGCCTCAGTGTCCTGCTCCACCCTGGCCTGTAACGAACACGGATGAGACCATTGGACCGAACCGAGCACATGTCCAACACACCTGATTCTCCTCGTACCCCCGAGCTCAGACACCAACCCTGAGAACGGGTATTCCGACGGATTGCGGCATTGCTGGGTGGACATAGCTGCAGAGGACCCCGAAGCTGACGAACCCAAGGACGGCGATCGAGAACCAGCGCGCGGCGGTTTGAGGCGGGACAACGGGACGTCAGGACCCCACATGGAGAGCACTTCCTCCTGCTCGTGCATCTGCTCCGTTGTCAGTCGCAGTGATCAATCCACATCTCTTCATATATGCGCACCGGTTCGCCAAAGTTCTCCGGAACTGCATGTCCTCCAACCACGTGGTGAGCGGGTCTGTTTGGAAACGAACGGAAGGCGAGGGTAGTCGGCGAGCTGCGGGTCGTCGTCTTCGGCATGGTGGTTGTCATCGGAGCGGGGGTGGTGGGTGCAGGAGCCTGCGTGGCTGCAGGGGCCACGTAGGTTCTGACGCGAGACGCGAGCCTCACTCGGAGGGCAGCGCGTCGGGCGACGGCGAGAGAGGTGTTCATGGCGTGGAGAGAGATTGTAAGCGCTCGGTCGGGCGGTTGGCAGCTGTCGGTGGCGAGCCGACGGGCGGGGAGGAGGACGCGGAGGGCGCATCTCGGCGAGAAGGATCAGCGGAAATCCCACCGCGGCCGGCCCCACGCGACAACGGCCTGTCTCGAGCTTCCCGCCCTTTTCTTCGCTCTTTCTTCTTCCCGCAACATGACCGTCGCCCCGAGCCAGATCAAGCCCCAGCGCGTGGATGGTGTCAGCCGCGACGTCCAGGACGAGCTCGCCAAGCAGCGCGCGGACAAGCCCGTCAGGCAGGCGGCGCGAGCCCGGTCCAATTCCACAAGGACCTCATCGTCGGGTGAGTGCTGCTTATTTCGACATGGTCTCCCCGACAACGCTCAATTTAGCCCCTTCCTCCTCGACTTTGCTCTCCACGGACCGGCTCGCGATTCGGGCGTTCGCACCTCTTCTGGACCCCCACTATCATCTCTCAGCGATGACTGGAATTGCGAGTTTATCAAGAAGATCTCCTGCGGGGTCTCCATGCACGGCTTTGCGATCCCGCCAGACAACGTGCTCGATCTCGGATGTGGTAGCGGCCTGTGGATCATCGAGGCTGCTAAGTCTTGGCCGGTTAGTGCTCGCCTCCGATCCCGCGCACGCGAGCTATCGAATAACCCAGAACGCGTCGGCTCAGAATAGCCACTTGTTGGCTTTGACCTGCGCAGCGTGCAGCCCGACTTGTCTCAGGTGAATCTTGGGATCGAATACAGAGATCTCTCCAAGCGCATCCAATGGGTTATCGGAGACTTGTGAGCACCGAGCAGCACGCTAGCAGTAACCCCAGACGTACAAGCGCTAACCTCGCGTCGCAATCAGCTTGGATCCTCTCCCTTTCGACGCGAATCAATTCGATCTCGTCCGAATATGTTGCATCGGTCTGGAAGTCCCGAGACTCGGGCAGGAATTGCTAGAGGTGCGTGCTGGTACGTATCGGAAGCATCGGTCATCTCGTACAGCCTGAGGCACGTCGTCCCGGTCAATTAACCCATGGGCACTCAACGGTTGAATGAGCGGGAAGACAGCTTCCTGAGCAGTCCGATTATGTTGCATCAAGCATAACTTAGTTGAACGCACATTCAATCATATTTGAGGGTAGTCAAGTACGCGATTCTGACACGATTTTGAAAAGGATTCCGGGTTGATTCTGTGTCAGTCCCTCAGAATCGCCTGGCACCCTGAAACCCCGATGATGTGTGGGTTCTGACACGGTTCCGGAATGATTCAGACGGCATGCATATGTTCCCGCAGGTGCTAACTAAGTTGCGCTCCGGATCGCAACGACGATCCTGTTAAGCCAGCGATCTTGATGTTCAAAACCGTCTACAGAACCGTTTTCCGAATCGTGCCAGAATCGAGCCAAACTTGCCTACTCTGGGTGTCAAAGATGTAGGTCTCGCTGGCGATTCCTGTCGAGAGTTCACAGCGATTCTGGCACTCGAATCGTGCATGGAATCGCCTTCAACTCTGACCACCCCGCAGCAGACCCATCGCTTTACAGAGCTATTCACATTTGAAGTTAACGTAACTCTCCGGTGGCCGAAGCGTATCATCCACATGAATAGTCGCGTCACAGTATACCTTCCCTCGTGCATGTTTGCGTTAAACGTGCCAGGTTTCGTCCGATCTAACATCGTCATCTAGGAATTGCTCGAGTACTGAAGCCTGGAGCAGTCCTTGAGGTAACTGGTCAAATCTGAGCACTGCGTACGAGTTACTGAGCTGCCTCAAGGTGATCGAAGAGGATCTTCTCTTCCCAGCAGGTCGACGCGGAACCCATGCCAGAACGCAACTCGAATCTCCGTACAGTCACTATTCGCCGAACACCATCGGGAGAGCGCAATCGCAGCGACTCGACAGCGAGTAAATGACAACAGCGACAATCAGTCTCAATCATCCACCTCAACCTCGAGCATGGTTTTCACCACCGAACGCATTTCCCAGAGGCCAGCATGGAATCGTCGCCCTCTTCCTCCTCCTCTCGAGCCGATTCATCACAAGATCTCTTCCTTCAGGACCACGAGAAACTGAAGGATGCCTGGGAGAGATGCTCGGCCAGCGATTCCTCACACACAAGCTCCTCACGTTCTTCCGTTCTACGTATCCTCGCTGTTCTCCAACGTCTACGTACACCCGACGCTCACCATCCTCCTCCCACCCCATCATGGCATCGCGGCTCGGATCCGTTGTCCGAACTAGAAACGGACCTGGAAGCCGAGGCGCACGCACGCTGGCTGGAAGACATGCGCAGCGGCGCGGTGCAGCTCAACGGTGACTCACGTCTCGGAAAGCACACGCGGCAGCACTGCGTGCACGACCACCCGCTGCAACGGTCACGCGGTGGACAAACTGCATCTCGCGAGACAATTCGGCTCGTCACGGCGTGCAAGGAGGCGATCTGGCAGGCATACCGCTCGCTGGAGTCTGGAGGATTCTCGCCTCTCGTCGAGGCGGTTCCGAGAGACGAGCTCCGGGACGAGTTCGAGCGCGCTTGGAGGCCTGGGAGAGTGGGTATCTCAGTAATGGCCCCACAGTCGCTGACCTCTCCATGGCTAAGGGACATGAAGACCGGATGGGCGTGCGCAACCAAATGCGACATTAGACTGGAAGGACCCAGACGCGTACAGCCTTCGTCCAGGCTCGTTCCGCTCGTCGACCTCGAACGCGCAGAGCAAGCGGCGGCGGGCGTCGTCTGCCACAGAGGCGGACCTGGACAACGCTGCGGTGTGTCGCGCGATGCGGGGCTTGACCGGAGAAGCCTGTAGAATACGTTCAGAGTAGTAGCCCGAGTAGCACGATCTTGTACATTTCGCCGTGCTCCAGATATCTTCTTGTACTAGATCATACCCAGTAGACTAGAGCAGATCTCTTCTACCAATCTGAGCTCTGTATGCTCGCTGCTGTCAAGAGTCCCGTTTGTGTGGCCATCGAGGAGGAGCGGTGCTGTCGTAGGCTGTCGTGTGCTGCGACGTCAGACCCTTCCGATTTGGAGTGCAAGCAGATTAGATGATCTCCCGGGAGTGCGCGTACCAGCCCGCGCCATCCCCGCATTCTCCCCTCCCTCCTCCTCCTCCCTCGCCACCCAATATCTACCCAACATGTCAGAGCCTGCAAAGACCGAGGCCCGAAGCCCGAGGAGTCGACCGCGGCCGCGACTTCACAAAATACAAGGTGCGTACGGGCGCCCAGCCGCTTAGATTTTTCGTCCCGCCTCTCCCGTCGCCCGAGCACTGGGGATGGGCGCGGGGACGGCGACACCGTGAAAGGCTTCTGAGACTGGCGCACGCCACAGACCGCGGCGGAGATCGTGAACAACGTGATGAAGAAGCTCGTCCGCTCTCCGTCGAGGGCGCGAAGGTGCTCGACCTGTGCGTCGAGGGCGACAAGCTGCTCGGGCGCACCGGCGCGGTGTACAACAAGGCGTCAAGGGTGTCAAGGTCAGCAAGGTGCGTCGCCCCGCCTCTGCGTGCATCCGCCGCGCCACGCCCATGACCACTGCACTAACTGCTACGCCCCACCACCCGTCCACCACCGGCAGGCATCGCGTTCCCGACGTGCGTGTCCGTCAACAACGCCGTCGCGCACTTCTCGCCGCTCGAGTCCGACCCGACCTCGGGCCAGACGCTCGCCAAGGGCGACGTCGTCAAGCTCCACCTCGGCGCGCACATCGACGGCTTCCCGGCGGTGAGTGCGGAGACGCTCGTCGTCGGGCGTCCGCGAGCGAGCCCGTGACGGCCGCAAGGCGGACGTGCTCCAGGCGGCGTGGCACGCGCCGAGGTCGTCCAGCGGCTCGTCAAGGTCGGGAACAAAACTGGACGGTCACGGACGCGGTGAACAAGGTCGCGGCCGCGTTTGGCTGCAAGGCGTCGAGGGTGCGTCGCACGAGCCTTGGGGCGTGCTACATATGCGGGGGGCCAGGGTACTGATTGGAGACGGTGTCGCAGGCATGCTCTCGTGCCAGCAGGCGCAGAACGTCATCGACGGGAAGAAGCGCATCATTCTGAACCCGGTAAGTATGCCATTCGACTGCGTGTGGCACCCGTATGCTCACTCACGTGTTCTGTGCAGTCCGAGGAGCAAAAGAAGGGCTTCGAGGCCGTGACGTTCGCCGAGAACGAGGTTTGGGGAATTGACATATTGATCACCTCCGCAGAGGACGGCAAGGTGTGTTCTCCCCGTTCTGCTAGACTGCTCAGTCAACCCTCATGCTCTTCCACAGGCCCGTATGGAGGAGTCAAGAACGTCTGTCTACCAGAAGGAGTCTTCGGTCACCTATCAGCTCAAGATGAAGACGTCGCGTGCGGTCTTCTCCGAGGTACAAAAGAAGGCGGGCGCCTTCCCCTTCAACATCCGCTGGCTAGAGGACGAGAAGCGTGCGCGACTCGGTCTGCAGGAGGCAGTGCAGCACGGCTCGTCAAGCCATACGAGGTCGTGTGAGTACCCGCCCACACAGGCTCGTCGCATCACCTCAGTTCTGACTCGCTATCGATAGCTTCACTCCCGCGAACACCCTGGTCGCAGCATTCCACTTCACCATCGCGCTCCTCCCGGTGGTCCGTCACTGATCACAAGCCCACCAGTCTGGTACAAGCCCGAGCTCGTCAAGTCGGAGAAATCGCTCGAGGACCCGGAGCTGCAGGAGCTGCTCACGAAGCCGTTGCGCGAGAACAAGAAGGCGAAGAAGAAGGCGGAGGCGGCGGCGAAGACGGAATGAGTGTGCGCGCACGGCCAGTGAGCGACCGAATCGGCGTGCGTACACGAGCGAGGGCGGAAACAGGCGTGTCCAGAATATATACAAATGCGTCGCATGTAGCATCTTGTAGCATCATCAACCCCAATCACCGTTTTTCTCTGAACTCCGGAAGACGGCTACGAGGCGGACGGCACCGGCACCCGTTCCGCATCCTCGCCAAACTCTCCGATCGTGCGCACGACGAGGTCGACGTTTTCGAGGAAGGCGTTCGATGTCAGCCTCGCGAGCCGCACGGTGAGCGTCGTGAACGTCCTGGAACGGCGGCAGGTCGTCAGCGTTCGGTCTCTCGACAAGAGTAACGGAGAGAGATATAAGAGCTGATCGAAAAAAAAAGAAAGAAAGAAAACGGGTCCAGAGCGAGGCGGGGGCACACGCACGCTACGAGCTCGGTGTTCTCGACGACCAGCGTGCGCTTGACGAGGTCCGGCTGGAGCTCGCGGTCGACGTCGATGGCCTGCTGCGCGATGTGCGCGTGCTTCTCCGACGCGAATGGGATCCGCATCGTCCTTTGTGCGCGCGTGTGTCAATGTTCGGCGTATCGATGTATCGTGTATCGGTGGTGCGTACGCGCACAGAGTATTGGCGAGGTCCATGGTTCAAAATGGTGTGTGAGCGTGAGTGTGAGCATGAGCTCGCGGGAGGCCGCGTTTGCACGCGAGCTGGTTCTTACACGGTGTGCCACCCTGAGGTCGGACTCGGCGCGGATTCGGCGGACGGTGCGGACGACATTGTGCGTAGGTGCTTGAAGTGGCTACCGTGGCTTCGAAGTCGGTGCACGACGCGGTGGTGGTAGCTTGAGCAAGTACTAGTGCACGCCGACGAGTCGGATGAGTGACCGTGCGAGACCCGGCCCGCGGCCGAGATATCGATCGTAGCATGGTCATCCCGGTTAGGACTGGACCGTGTAGATCGACACGATTTATCTACGTACGTAGCCCGATCAGCCTCTCCTGTGATGTTCGTTGGTCACTGCATAAGTACTGTAAGGTATAGGTTGACCAAGTATCATGTATGGGTTCATCATGCGCCTTAAGCTGCCTCAAGCTGCCCAGGAACACCACGGCGCCCGTAGACAGTCCCCTCTGCCAAACCTTGAGCTTGTCTTCCTTCCCCTGGCCGGGCCGTTGCGTAACTGAAGCGCGGCACGAAGCATGTACAAGCCGGCTTATGTCCCGGTCCCGGTTGTGGTGGCGGCCCATGGCCTCGAGTTCAGCGCATGGAATTCGAAGGTGTCATTTAGAAGTGAGCAGAAGGCATCCATTATCCTCCTATACGTACTAAGTAACGCCCCGACATATAGCTAGCGGACGTCACCGCCACCTGCCCGGGCCGTCATCGCTATCGTCAGTGTGCGTGTCTACGGTGGTATACGCGTAGCACTTAACCACCGCATGTTAGTAATTGCGAGTAGTATTAACCATCATGAGTGCTCTTCACTCTACGATATAAAGGCGATGCAACACCTGAACTCGCCTCCCGTCATCTGCGACCAGGAAACGCGGCATCGCGCGATTTGAGCTCAGCTCAGACGACTTTGTTCGGAAACATTGTCACCGCGACGCGCTCGCAGCCTCGCAACGTCAAAGTCTCTGGCGTGGATGCGCGCCGAATCGCTGATACAGCACATGCCACATGGACATAGATGGACATGGCCTGACAACCATCAACATCGGTCCATCTCGTCTACTCTGATCCGAAACACGTCCGGCCGCAACTTGTGGCGTACCCTGCTATCATGCATCCAGTGTGCATCCGAATCCGAATCCGATAATCAACCACACGCTGGCTTGAAGCTGGAGTCAGGCGCGATGAAGACATAGAACAGAGGAGAGGGAGAGGAGAACACCGTTTAACAAACCAAACCAGCTTGGTCAAATGATCGAAGCTCGAACGATCAGAAGATCGCACAGCAGATGTAGATGGGAGCACGAACAATAGATAGAAAAATCATTGCCGATTGATTATAACGGGGGGATACACAGTGGGTTCCGCATGATATATTCCACCACATGAAAATCGATCGTCAGCCCACTTGCACGCACGCACTACCAGCGTGATGACCAGGAGCCGAATCGCGCAACAACAACGCTAATAGGATGTGTACGGAGGGGATGCGGTTGGTGTGTGACGTGTGCGCGTTGCAATAATAAGAAAACAACTCCTCCGCGTGAAGGTAACCGAGGAACCTGACAAGAAATGGCAAATACCCGCAGAAGCCCTGCCTCGAGGGCCTCCAGAAGAACAAGGGAAATCCGGCGCCGAGAGGCGAAAGCTTCAGTTCTGTACATGGCGTTTGCTCCCAACAAAAAAATGAAGACGACAGGCC
>JABYQM010000025.1:0-23669 GCA_022606115.1 Daedaleopsis nitida
CGCAGGCGCCAAGCGACCTGTGCCAGCGAACTTGGGCGCACACGCCGTTGTCGTTCCCCTTCCACACCGTGGACCCCGCTTCTATCTGCGAGGCCATCTCCCTGCTTTGCTCCTGTGAGTGAAACAATCAGACTATACTGGTTTATCGATAGCAACCTCACATGCGGACCGCAGAATATACCGCTTCGGCGCCCTGAGACACAGGCGAAGTGCCGCTGCCAGTGCCTCGGACTCCCGTCGATTACCCTCTCCAGTCCTCGTGTGCTCGCCGCAGTTTGCTACTATTGATATTGCGCAGGGAGCGCTTGTGACTGGGGTATATAACCCGTAGTGTGCTTCTTCCAGTGAGTTGTTCAACGTCTTTCCTCGCCCTTACTCGCTGGCATGTCTGACGATCCGTTCCAGGTCGATTTCCGCCTTCCCACTCGCCCGCTCGTTCGACGCCACTGGCATATAGAGCTTGAAGACCTGCTCTCTTGTACGAGTACACCCTTCTCCGCCTCTTCCCAAGCTCTTCGGCGACAGATCCGCTCGGCACCTTCGATTCAGATCCCAAATTTGGCGACGTGACCCGGCCGGGCGTTCTCCATCTCAATCTCTCTTTACGATCTTCGAGAGCTCCCACTACTACGGCGTTAACGGACTCTAACCTGCCCCATCTTCGCTCTCGCGCTCTCCGCTGCCCAGAGCCTGCCACAGCGTCAGACTTCAAGTCCACACCTGTCAAAGCCACCTCTCTGCGGTGAATCCTCACGCTATCGACCCATTGGAGGGAAAGCTCGCGGACCTTTTCTTATCGACGAGACTGCATGGCTCCAAGATGGCATCTCCTAGCTGAGGAGAAGTTCATCAATGACATACCTGGTACTCTGCCACCAACGATCAGCGATCCAGATTCGCCGCCTTTGGTAATCTCGACGACGTCAAGAAGGAATGGACATCTATCCGAAACTGGTGAGCCATGCTCTCGTTCGTCTCCGTTTCACTGCTGACGAACGCAGAGCGAGATAGGAACTCGGTTTTTCAGGAGGCCGGTTGCACAGGCCTACGCTTCCTCATCACTGCAGATCACAAAGACAACACCGGCACCAAGAGAAAGTCCGACACCTTCAACGATGGCGGCATCTACGAAACAACTAAACTCGTTAACGACGCGACAACCGTCAAGCTGACTGCCAACGAGCGTAAGGTGACGAACCCGTTGGCGCTCAAGCTGTTGGACTCTGCAACTATGGACGTACATCCTTTATCACGTTGCTGTCCTCTCGAAGTCAAGTACAACTACGGCAACTCCGCGTTCAAGTTCCATTCCGTCAAAGAGGAAAGCAGCTAGCACGGCACAGTCTCACACCGACGATGCCGACGTAGGAGATAGTAGTCTCGTAGAAGGAGGAGACGTGAGTGTTGAAGATGAAGCAGCCATTTCGGGAGGTGCGTCATCTGAGCATGCGAGTTGAGGATAGCAGCCTTCTTCTGACTCCTGAATTCACTAGCTCCAGCTCAGAACGAAGGGCCGCATTCCACACGACGTACGTCCCGCATACATGCACGACACGTTACTCGGTTCGGCGGTATATCCAGCTCGGCGAATACATGTTCAAGACGTTCAAGTATCAGCATCGTATCTTCTCCTTTGCAATCTACGTCTGTCTAAACATGTGTCGACTCCTTCGCTTCGACCACTCCGGAGCTTTTGTCAGCGAACCGTTCCAGTGGACGTCTAGAGACTCCGCACTCCACACTTTCCTCTGGAAGATTGCGAGCATGCAGACTCGATAGGCTTGCAGGCTTGGGTATGATCCTGTTCAAATGCGTGCAGCGGAGCTAACGGACGTTGTACTCAGTCTGGTGCACAGTGAGTGTCAACAGCTGTATTTACCTAACGGACGTTGTACTACATGAATACAAGTCAGTACGCATACTAAACGAACGAGTGAGTATGTCTTACCTCAGTCTGGTGCACAGTGAGTGTCAACAGCTGAGGGAAGACGACGAGGGACTCGAAGAGAAAGTGAGTGGGTTACATAAGCTAAGAGAGCGTCTAATGTCAATAGAAACGAGTAAGTAAGTAAGTAATACTAGTACGGTGGTCTACTACTTTCAACACGCCACTCAGCGTACTAGTAGGTACTTCTACTGCAAACGAGTGAATGCGAAGTGAAACAAAAAGTCCATTCAATCAAGACCATACCAGCACAGAAACGCTCGTGCTTCTCCCTTGCGAGAGCCTTGGTGAGAACGTCTGCGACTTGATCGCCGTTGGAACGTACTCGACCGAATACGATGTTGCTCGACTTCGTCACGGAGGAATGGTGCCGAACAGCAATGTGCTTCGAGCGATCATGGAACGTTGAGTTCTTCGCGAGTGCCATGGCCGACTGGTTGTCGACGAGCTGCAGAGTCCCAGAGCCGCCGGTGCATCGAACGTGGTGCGTAGATCTGGGACAGGAACGTCCGAATCCAGAGGGCCTCCTTGACTGCGGATGCAAGGGCGACGTACTCCGCTTCAGTGCTAGACTGAGCGACAGACGTCTGCTTCTTCGACTTCCAGCTGACTGCGGCGTTCGAGAGGAGAAAGACGTAGCCCGTGACTGAGTGGCGATCGTTGACGTCGCCGGCCCAGTCTGCGTCGGAGTAGCCTACAAGTGCACCCTTGTCAGGGCACGAGCTGCTGCCGTCATAAACGAGAGCGCGGTCGCTCGTGTGACGCAAGTACTTGTAGACTCGCATGAGGCGGGTCCAATGGTCCTTGCCGGGGGCAAGCGGCGTGCTTGCTCAACGCGCCCACTGCGAAAGCGAGGTCGGGGCGCGTCCCGAGCATGATGTACATGAGCGACCCGAGGGCGCTCTGGTACGCTTTTACGTCGACCTCCGGTTCGTCGACCTTGATGAGCTTCTCGTTGGCGGCCATCGGGGTCGAGACGGGGCGACAGTCGGACATCCCGTGCTTCTTGAGGATGTCCTCGGCGTATTGCCGTTGTGAGAGGGTGATGGTGCGGCGTGCGCGGTCGCGCTCGATCTGCATGCCGAGGATCCAATGCGCGTGCCCGAGATCCTTCATCTCGTAAGGGACCCCGAGCTCCTCCTTGACGGGTGCGGCGGTGGCGTCGTCCTTCGCGAGGATGAGCATGTCGTCCACGTAGACGGCAACGACGACGAGCTCGCCGTCGATCCGCTTGAAGAACACACCGTGATCCGCGTCGCTGCGCGTATAGCCGGCGTCCTCGAAAAGTGTTCGCAGCTTCTTGTACCACTCGCGGCTCGCCTGCTTGAGACCGTAGAGGGACTTCCAGAGCCTCCACACCGTGGTCTTGTCCTTGCGGAAACCAGGCGGGCACTCCATAAAGATCTCCTCCTCGAGATCACCGTTCAGAAACGCTGATTTGACGTCCATCTGGTGGATCTCGAGGTCCTCCTTGGCGGCGATCGCAAGGAGCATGCGGATGCTTGCGAACTTGGTGACCGGTGCGAAGGTGTCGGTGTAGTCGACACCTTCGACCTGCGTGAAGCCCTTTGCGACGAGTCGGGCTTTGTACTTCTGAATTTCGCCGTCGGGTCCGCGCTTGACCTTGAAAACCCACTTGCAGTCGACGACCTTGCGGTTGCGTGGTCGTTCGACCTCGTCGTAGAGCTCGGCTTGCACGAACGAGAGAAGTTCTTCGGCACATGCCGCCTTCCACTGTTCAGCGTCAGGACGGGACATGGCTCGGCGTAGGTCCTCGGGTCGTCGCTGAGCGTTGACGCGTGGTGCGCGTGCTCATCGTTTTCGTCGCCCACTCCATCGAGGAGCTGCTCGACAGCGGAGGCCTCGTCGTGGTCGTGGTCCTGTGAGTCCTCAGCAGTGTGCTCCCCCCGTCCAGCGACTGCAGCTGTGCGGCGCGGACGGTCGTAGTCGGACAGGATGAACGGCTTGGTGGCCGTCCTCACGCGAGCTGAGCGGCGCACCTCGGGAGCTGGGATTGGCTGCGGGTACGGACCTGGGACACGAGGGGCAGGGACTCGACGATGGGGCTCGGGAGCCAGTGGCGGCGGCGGCGGGTTACGCTCCTCAACCTCTTCCTCAACTGCGGGCTGCACGGGGGCAGGCGCATCGCCCTCGTCAGGGATCTCCTCGACGGTGACACGACGGGAGGGACGAGAGCTGTTGGAGGGAGGGTCAGGGAGCTCGACGGAGATGTGAGGAGATGAGGGGTTACCGCCGTTGGTCTCCGACGGGAACACAGGCTCGGTGTCAACGACGATGCGTGTGGGGACGCTGTCAGGGTTGCCTTCGTCGAAGACGACGTCGCGCGACTCGATGATGCGACCGGTCGCTTGTGGAGGAGCCGGTAGGCACGCTTGTGCTCGCAGTACCCTAGGAGAACGCACTCGAGCGACTTGGCGTCGAACTTGGTGCGCTTTTTCTCGGGAATGTGGACGTGCGCCTTGCAGCCAAACGGCGGATGTGTGCGACAGAGGGCTTGACACCAGTGAAGGCCTCGTGGGGAGTGATATCGTCCTCGAGTGCGCTCGACGGCGTCCGGTTGATGATGTGCGCGCTGTACTTGCACGCCTCAGCCCAGTACGTCTTCGGGAGAGACGCCTGCAGGAGCATGCAGAGGGCCATCTCCTTGATCCGTCTGTTCATCCGCTCGGCGATCCCATTCTCCTGCGGCGTGTATGCGTTCGTCATCTCGTGGTGTATCCGCGGCGTGCGCAGATCTCCTTGACGGCTGCGTTGTCGTACTCGCCACCGCCATCCGTGCGAAGGAAGTTGACGGGGCGTCCAACGAGCACTTCAACGCGATTGATGTGCGCGTCGAGCGTCTTCGGCTGCTCGGACTTGGCCTTGAGGGGGTAGACCGTGACGTTGTGCGAGTTCCAGTCGATGTACGAGTCGAGGTACTTCTCGCCGAACCGCCCCCGCGTGTCGGACTCCATGAGGTCGGAGCTGATCCGAAAGTTGGGGTAAGGGGCGGTGGCGGTCGTCGTCTTCGGGATGCGGTCGCGTGTCTGCTTCCCACCTAGGCACGTCCCACAGGGCTTCTGGGGAGACTTGGACTCGCCGATGATCGACATGCCCTCGACCATCCCCTTCCGCACCATGTGGAGGACGGCGTCCACGCTCAGGTGAGCGAGGCGGCTGTGCCAGGTGTCGACAGATGCCTTGGACTCGTTCGCGACGAACGCGGTGAAGTTCTGCGGCGTCGGACCGGGGTCGTCCGTGACAGATGAGGAGTTGAGCGTAGCGACATGCACGTGCTCGGGGATCGCGGTCTTGCCGTTGAAGATGTAGAGGCCGTTGCGGACGGGAGCTGAGGCGACGATGTGGCTGTCGCGCCTGTCGACGAAGTTGCATCCGTCGTCGACGAATTCGACATTGCAGCCCTTTGCAGTGAGCTGCGAAACGGAGAGGAGATTTCCGTGGAGGTCAGGGACATGGAAAACGCGCGACAGGAGCAGTTGCGTGTCGCGGTCCTTCGGCTCGAGGTAGACCGTGCTTCGGCGATCGCGAGGATGTACCGGTCGTCGCCGAGCCAGACGCGGCGCGGAGTGGGAAGCAGGCGGTAGGTGCGGAACTGCGCGCGGTTCGAGGACATGTGCGCGGATGCGCCTGAGTCCACGATCCAACGCGCGGTCAGGCTGTCCGCGTTCGCTTTGAGTGCGTCCGCGACGTAGACGCGGAGGACCCCGTCGTCGGACTCAGCGCGCGCGTCAGTCGTGACGGTCGCGACCTTCGCATTGAGGTCCTCCGGCTTGGCGCCGTCGGGCTTCTGTTTCTTGGCCTCGAGGTCGGCCTTCCGCTTGCGGCACTCGTCCTTTGTGTGGTTCGGCTTCTTGCAGTACCCGCACTTGGACGACTTGTCCTTCTGCTTCTTCTCGCTCAGCTTGTTGTCCCTCCCCATGCGCGCGGCAAGCGCGGTGTGCTTTGCCTCGTTCGCGAGCGTCTTCTCGTGCTCGACAACCGCCGCTATAAGCTTTTCGGTTGTGAGCGTCGCGTCCGCAGACACGAGGATCGTGCGGAGTGTCGAATAGGACGGCGGGAGAGAGTTGACCATGGCGATGGCGAGGATTGAGTCGTCGAGCACCATGCCAAGAGCGGAGAGGAGGTGCTTCTTGTGGATCATGGCGTCGAGTTGTGGACGGAGAGGGGACTCATCGGAGAGCGTTCCGCGGAACAACTCACCAATGATAGACGCGGCTGTCTGCTTCCCTTCCCCTCGAACATCTCTGCTAGTTTGTCCCACGCCTCCTTCGCCGTACCGAGGTGGATCACGCTCTGGAGCGGTTCGTCGTCGAGCGTGAGAGTGATCTGTGTGAGGGCTTCGGCGTCCTTGCTGAGGAACTCGAAGTAGCCGTCCGGATCGGCTTTGTGATCGGGTAGCTTCTCCAGGCCGTTGGCCATCTTCCATAACCCTCGACTCATGAGGACCCGCGTGATGCGGTACTTCCACGTCGTGTAGTTCGATCCGTTGTTCTTGAGAACTGGGATGTCGAGGAGTCGATGACCCGTGGTGCGCCGCAGCTGTAGGAGCGGGCGGTGTTGCACCGGCTGTAGACGAAGCTTCGGTAGCAGTCGTCGTGGGAGCCTGAGTGTCGGATGAACCGGGCGCCATGGTAGAGGTGACGGCAGGGCGTTGAGTGTGGGAGCTGGAAGCGGAGTATGGGGCAAAAGAGTGTGGAAGCGTATGAGAGGGAACGAGTGAGCGGCGAGCTGATCAACTGAGTTTTGTAGTCGGTTAGAGCTGGTGAGCAGGGCTCATAACCTGTTCAAATGCGTGCAGCGGGAGCTAACGGACGTTGTACTCAGTCTGGTGCACAGTGAGTGTCAACAGCTGTATTTACCTAACGGACGTTGTACTACATGAATACAAGTCAGTACGGCATACTAAACGAACGAGTGAGTATGTCTTACCTCAGTCTGGTGCACAGTGAGTGTCAACAGCTGAGGGAAGACGACGAGGGACTCGAAGAGAAAAGTGAGTGGGTTACATAAGCTAAGAGAGCGTCTAATGTCAATAGAACGAGTAAGTAAGTAGTAAGTACTAGTACGGTGGTCTACTACTTTCAACAGATCCGACAGCTAGTCTGGTCGACGAGACAGAGCGTGCAACGTTCGCCGCATTGGCGTCGGCACCTACCCTGCCTCAGGAGGTGCGTACGTACGTCGAAGAGGCGACGGTCAACAACGCTCCCGTGTACAAGGTCCAGGTCACGACTTCCTCGCCGACCGATGACGAGAGGCTCCAGACGAGCCGCTAGTCCCTCCTCGAAGGATGGCCCTCGTACTGAGCCCGATACCCCTGGTCATCAAACGTTCGAGTTCCTCATCGGCGACCCCCTCTTTGCCGCCGAAGCGCTCGTGGGTCGCTGCACGAAAGGCTATGTCGCATACAGACTAGACCTGCCAGCTAACACCCCGGACAAGGATCGTCTCTGTTTCCTCAAAGACTGCTGGCGTCCCTATGTTTCTGGGCGCACTCGTCCGGAACATCTCGTGTATCAGCGGCTTCAATCCCATTCCGTGAACCACATCGCCTCTCTCATCTGCGGGGGCGATGTAGGCGGTGCTCACGCACAGCGGACCACCGTTCATGAATTTCTGTTTGATACTCGCCCTGTTCCCGGATCCATTATCGGCTAGTCACTGAAGAGATTGGCATTCCTGTGACGAAGTTCCGGGATTTCCGGGAACTTGCACGTATTTTCGCGGACGCTCTTGAAGGTATTTACGCCCCCGAGTGTCCCTAGTGTGTATGATACTCATTGTCCCTGCAGGTCACTCACAAGCATGGACACGTGCACACGTCTTGCATCGTGATATCAGCCTCGGGAACATTCTGATCAACGCGGCGACTAGGGAGGGTTTCCTGAACGATTGGGATCTGTCCCGATTCGAGTCGGAGCTTGGGAACGGCCCCGTTGAGCCTGATCGTTCGGTACGTACCCTCGGGCTCTCCTGAGATGGGCCGGTTTGATCCTCCGAATCGTGGCAATACTGACCAGGACTGACAGGGGACCTGGCAGTATCGTTCTGCGCTGCTTTTGCAGTATCCACGCAAGCCGCACCGTCTCTACGACGACATGGAGTCCTTCGTCCACGCCTTTCGACAGCTCGTGGTCCGCTTCCGTGCAACGAACAAGACCGACGCGATCGTAGAATATGTACAGTTCTGCTATGAACAAGCGAATCGACGTGGCGATGTTCTCATCGGCGGCACAGCTAAACTGGGGGAGTTCCAGCATCCAACATCGCCTATCGAATTGAAGGACGACCCGAGAGGTTTTTTCAGTGACGCCCTCGATGCCCTTGCGTTCAAGTGCTACTCATTCTATGAATGGGTCGACCCCGCTCGTATGCAGGCGACCTATGGTGTCGACAAAAACGGCCACGTCGAAGAGAACCGCGCCAGCGAACGCCCAGATACAACCATAGACGATGAACGTGCCGCCTGGCGGTCTGAGTTTGCCGCCACCGTCGTCTTCACTCGTCGTACCACTACCGCGGGTGACCCCTGCGAGCTCAATGGCTTCCTGTGCTCACACGCCGAACTACTCACCGTCTTCAAAAGCATCGAGGCTATCAAGTACCCTGACTCCATTTTCAAAGGACGGGACTACTTTCTGCATTAACGGACGATCCATCCTATGGGCAGCAGTCACTCCAGTCAACTCAGCTCGTTGTCCATGACCGGGACCCTGTCTCGCGGAGCCAGAGTCCTCAGTCATTCGATATCCTCCGCCGAGAGTCGGATCGCTACAGGGTCTCCGCTCTCCCTGAACCGTCTTCTCGAGTCTCCTCATCGGACGAGATGGAGGATGCCTCAAACCCTGTCGTGCGCCGGCCCATTGGCGAGGCTACGGCTTCAGCTTCAAGCACGCTCGAAGTCGCGTCGAGGGCGAAAGCAGGCGAAGCAGGACTAGTAGATACATACACACGATGCACGCGGACTGTTTGGCAATAGTCCCGAATATGAACACAAAGGCTATCCTCCAATGTCGGTACGAATATGCACGACCATACTAGCGACCGGCGCTGTGAACCCGTTCAATTCCAAAACTTCGTTTCCGCAAGCCGGTTCTACGACGAGAATGAAGCTGCCGCCTCCCGGCTCAGGGCAGCGCAAGCTGCTTAAGTGCTTCAAGCTGAAGCTGCTGAGACTACAGATCCATATACGATTGACGGCTTTCTGTCATCACATTCGCCGCTGTACACAGTATTCAAAGTGTTCGCGATCTCGCGTAACTTTGCCTTCCCTCAAGTTCGCTCTCCGTGGCACGTAACCAGTTACAGCAGCAGTCGCGCTGGCAGTTCCTCCAATGACGTGTTGATATTGTCGGGTATCCTGAAGGACCTGAACAGTCTTCTCGAACTTCACCGCATCCCTAGTACTACTCCTTCTTCGACGGAATCGGCCATGTACACATCCTAGAAACACGCGCGGCAAGACGATGAAGACTCTCCCTCCAACTTCGCCACGAATCATGTCGACGAGGCTTCAGGCTCGAACAGGCGTCGTAAGTCGAAGCGGGTTGTGTAGTGCGGCGTGTACCAACCTGTAAATGTGTTTGCGTATACACGACTGTAATGACTATCTACTAGATCCTCGTGTCATTCTATGAGCGTTATTCGATATCCGCGGGCATACTCACTGGCAGGCAAACAACGACGTGAAATGGAGTCAGAATTGGAAGCTACATGAGCCTACATCCTCGTCGCAGCTGCATCTCTGAGATCGCGCATCATGCTGGGGTCCAACGTACTCGAGGTGATCTCGATGGACCCTCCCGGGAGTCCAGGTGCAGGAATATTGATGATACGTGCATATCGGCTCCGATCAGCCTCTTCATCTTGCGTGTCATCGTCAGCCGCTTCGTCGAAGGGTTCTTCCTCTGGGATTTCACCGTCGTCGGGATCTCCGAGTTCGAACAGCTCGAGCACCTTCGCCTTATCCTCCGAGTCGACTTTGATAGCCTTACCCGACGAGCAGGGCTTACAGATAGGTTTGTGGCTCGACCAATCCTTCAGCAAACAATGGTTAGCCCGTCGAAGACTCCTGGTATACCTCGACTAGACGCACCTTTGTCTGACACTCCTTGCTGCAATAGCTCGGCTTCAGGTCCTGCGGGCACCTCCCCGCACATGCTCTCAGCGCCGCCTTCTGGTCGCCACGTATCCCGCATCCCTCCGCTGCGCACACGTACCGATTTGGACGCGCACTGGCCTTGCGCTGCCGCGTCCGCTCTTCCGCGTGGATCTCCTTGACGCGACGCGAAATCGCACGCCACAAGAACCGGAAGTTCTTCGCGCGGGCCATCTGGGAGTCGATGTCGACGCCGAGGGCTTGGCCGATGTCGTGCAGCTTGAAGCCGACGAGGAGCACGGCGGGGGAGACGAGCCCGTGCTTCACACTCTCATTCGCGCAGCTTGCAGCTTGCATGAGCTCGAGAGCGGGGGCTGGCCGACGCCGAGCCGCAGTGTCTCTGGACGAGCAAAACGGCGTTCGTCCGCTTGGATTCTAGCGCGCTCTGGAGGAGATGCGAGGAACTTCTGGTGGTGGGCATGGGCAGCGAGCGAGTATGCTTGCGCTTTCAGAGCGGGTGAGGCAAGGTCGCCGACGTAGCGCGATTGGTCGCAGAGTGGATCCAAGAGGGCATCGAGGACGTAGAGTGCACCTTCGACGCTCTTCATCCGCGTACCGCAGCCGCTCACATACCTGCGCGCAGATAGGGGATGCCGATGGGATGGAATGAAGCTTGTTCTGGACGAAGATTGCGCAAACTGACCTGACTGCAAGTTCGAGGACGGCGTCAGCATCACAGTTGTTTGCGCGCTCAAGCAGCTTCTCCGCTGGCCATTGGGTAAGGTAGTCGGAGCATTCCTTGAGCCTCGCCTGCGGATCTCGAGTGCGGTCTGCGTGATAGTCCTCGAGACAGGAGATTTTGATGCTGAGATACTGTTCCATATTCTCGTAGAACGGCATACTCTGATCTAGCTCGTGGAGATTGACATGAGTGCGTATTTGTGTCATCTTGTATACTTGAGTTGGAGGTATAGACACGAATGGGAGGTCACAGGGGTGGAGGTAAGTACCAGGTCAAAGTTTGGAGCGCCCGAGCACTCCTATTACTGATTGATCTCATTCAACTTATGTAAGTGGTTCAGTAACAAATTGTTACAGCAGACGCCTATACTCTGCCTGCCACTCGCTATCATCTGCGTCCCCTCTGACATGACCGGTGCTTCCATGTTGCCTCTCGCAAACATATAGCCAGATATTTGCTTGAGCTAGTCTCCCTCAGATCATCTCAAACACGCCGATAGAGTTCAACTTCAAAACTCAAGTTCGCCTTACTAGCCTAGCCTTAGGGCCCGTTATCGGTTTTGGAGCTACTCAGACTCAGCCTTCAAGTAAATCCACCAAACAAAGCGTCTGCAAGCACGGTATAGCGGATGTATCTGAGTTTCCCTCACGGAGTTTAACCAGATCCAGACGTCAATTCTGGGAGACTGATCTATGTACTCCTACTCCGCATTATCGCAGTCACTAGACGTAGAACGACCGTTCGATGTGCATGTGGGTGAGCTCCCGCGCTTGGCCCCATGCAAACGGATTTATGCCTGGCCCACTCCTGCATCGAACGCCGCATCAGAACTGATGAACTCCACAGAATTCCTCCCCCTAACCCGTCGTTGGCATGCTTTGCTGCAATAGCTTGGTTTGAGCTCGGGCAGATACCCACCCGCGCACTGCCGCCCCTTCATCGTCTCGAATCCACAGAATGCGGCCGCGCAATGCTACCGGTTCGTCGCCTCCTCGTGCTTCCGCCTCGCTTGTACCGATCGTACGGCCGTCCACAGCGCCTCGAGCTTTCCAGAGCTTGCTCCGCTACACAAGTCCTGGTGGAGGAGCTCACCGAGCTTCCGCAACACTGAACGCGCCCTCGCAGCGCAAGCCGCGCTCTATGAGTCTATGACTGCGTTCGCGCATTCCACTGCCCACCGTTCACGCCACTCCGGTCGACTCGCGACGCGCCAACATACAAACCATCAGCAATGCCTGGCTACTTCTGCGAAGGTCTCATTACTTGTGGCTGCACGGCCCCAGAGAGACACGCCATCTACAGAGTCCCGCCCGGCACGCCGCACTTTGACAGCCTCGGCATTTACAGGAGCTTCCGCCGCGCGACGTCTACGCGCGCCCAGCATCCGGGCTAGAGATGCATCTCGAATGCGCCCAACGGCTTGCCCGCGACTGCTTCGACTGTGAGCTGTGAAGACGCGTGCACGCATGGGATGCAGAGGCGTTCCTTGAAAGTGCGATCAGGTGCGTCCGCCAAGCCCGACTCGCGCTATACAGGTGCTCTGACTCGGTCTCCGTGCTGCCAATAGACACGCCTCGGGCTGCGAGGCTCCGTACTCGCTGGCGGAGGTGAGATGTTACGTTGAGCTCGTGCTTGATCCCGAGCCGGAGCTCCCTATCAAGCCCGCGTCGGAAGAGCTCTATCGACGCGCGGCGGCGCTCTTCGCCATGTTCCACTTCAAGGCGTATCGCGCGAGCAGGTACGGGATATTATGCGTGTGTGCCGCAAGCACGAGGACCTGTACCGGCGAAAATGTCTGTAGTATGAGATAGAGAGAATGTCATCTATCTCGAGGAACTCACCCCGTTTTGATATAGCGAAGAATGCTACTTCGCTCGGCCGCTACTATCGGACCCATACTCACATCGTGTTCCAAGAGTCCTCAGCTTGAAAACATCTGACGCGGGCCGGTCCTTGCTTGTGTATAGACTTTCGCTGCGCGACGCGGAACTTCCTCAAAAACGACGACCAAGTGCGATGATGGAGTAAGCGACGCGTATGTTTATTCGCCGATTCTCGCGCGTCGGAGGGTACCAACATGAGTCGGATAGCCTCAGGTTTGGAGTTCGTTCGTGACCGGCCCAATGCCACCCTGAATGTTTGGATTCAGTGGCAAGTAACAGTGCTCTACTGATGATGTATACTAATAACGTACATAGTGTGACTTCGTAATGTGTATCGTACACGTCGCCGTATGATTCCATGCTCGCATTCGACCGGCCCATGATGATGAACTCACTGAGGCTTGGTAGGGTCCTCGGATTGTGTCTTGGAACAGACGGCCTTGTGCCTAGCCCAGTCCTATCGTCCCGCATGAGGTCAGTGAAACGTATCACAGTAGCAGCAACGAGCGACGGTCGACTCACCTTCCTTGCTGCAGTAAATCGGCTTGGACTCGGGCGAACATCCACCCGCGCACTGCTTGAGATGGCTTCGCTTCATCGCCCTGACGCCGCAGTGCTCCGCCGCGCACATGTACCTCCTTGACGCGCCCGCCCGCTTCTCCTGCACCCTCAGATACTCGTCGTACGCCGCCCACATCGCCTGGAACTTCCCGAAACGGTCTGCGCCGCGCACGGGCTGCCGATGGAGCTTGCCGAGGCAGAGCAGGTCTTCAGCGATGCGGATCGCGCCCATGCAGCGCAGGCCACGGTCGACCGCCGCGTTCGCGTGCGCCGCAGCACGGTAGAGGTCTGCGTCTATGCGGAAGCCGTGCAGGGTCCCGGCGCGTTTGCTGCAGTGGTAGCGCCACGAGTGGAGGCTCGCGGAGACGGAGAGTGCACGCCGGAGGACGTCTTCGGACGGCGCCATGGGGAAGGTGTCGAATGGACTCTTCTCGGGAGAGATGAGGTGGTCGATGTGCTCTATGGCGGACTCTAGCGACTGGTGGTCGACGTTGATGCCGCAGCCTGTGGCCAATCTGCAGGCGGGGGTAGGAATGGTCTGCCGGGTGCGCCGATGAACATGTCGATGGGGGACCCACGTACCTGACTGCGATCTCGACGAGAGCCTCCGCGTCGCCGTCCTCCGCGCGGTCGTATACTGCTCCTATACACATGTCGCGGTCGAGGTATTTGGCATATGTGATGTGTGTCTTGACGAGTGGCACGGGCCTCGCGTAGACGTCTCGGAATGCTTCCTCCTTGAGCGCAAGGTACTGTTCGAGGTTTTCGTGGTACGGCGTGTCCGCGGGGACCCAATACGCGTTGTGCTTCTCGGAATCCGGACATCCGCATTTGCAGCGGCCGAAGGTGTGGGGGATAAAGGGACCCTGACGGCGTTCGCGAGGCGACATAGTTATTGTGTAGGATCAGAGTGTTGAAGGCGGGGATCGCGGATGAAGGTATCGTAATGCTGCCAGTGGGCGAGCTGGGGGTATCCTGGAGGGAATCGGAGAGGTAGAGGGAGGTAGAGCGCGGCGAAGGATGGCGAACGTACTCGTTTAAATGCAATGTGATGATGCTTATTGTCCTCGATCCAAAGACCGAGTGAAATCAGGTGAAAAGGTGGCGCATCTAAGATTTACAAGGGCAACCGAGGAGAGAGTGAGGACGTCAATTGGCCGCGACGAGGCATACTCACTAGAAGCAGTACCAACAGGATCACTGGCATGAGCTTTGTGCGGTGAGTTAGAGGCTTATGAGCGTTGCAGCGCGGAGTAAGGTGAACTGGGTGCTTAGATCCAGGACACAAAAGTCAGCGGTCTGTGCATGTGAAGTCCTCAGGGCGTGAAGCGAATGGTGTTGGAGCGCCCGTGCTGCCGATTAGCTGATTGCGAGCTCGACAAACTCGGATTAAAAGAACCTGGTTTATTGCACGACTTCTACGGCATAGCCATCTGCTGCTTAGGGATGCTCGAGAGGCTACTGACAGTCACCACCACCGTCAGTAAGGATGGGAGGAGGAGCGGGGCCGGCCATGCTTGCGTCGTGATGGTCGCACTCACTGACTTCTCGCGGCAGCTTGACACAGATGGCTTTGTGCCTGTCCCAATCCTGCACGCTGTATGAGAGTACGATCGAAGACCATGGAGATCGAGCACGAACCTTCCGCTGGCACCGCTTGCTGCAATAGCTTGGCTTGAGCTCAGGAGGACATCCGCCTGCGCACTGCTTCAGCTGCTTGCCCTTCATCGTCCTGCCGCGCATTCGTACCTGCTGGGCGTGACTTCCCGCTGGTTCTCTGCCAGCAGGTACTCGTCGTATGCCGTCCACAACGCCTCATACCTGCGGTAGCGTGCCCCGCCTCGCACATCCTGCCCGAGGGTCTTGCCAAGCTCGAGAAGCGAGGCCGCGATACGGAACGCATCCTTGCAGCGCAATCCGCGCTCGACGGTTTCGTTCGCCTCCGAGACAGCGCGGTGCAAGTTTGCGTTCTTGCGGTAGCCCCACATCGTACCTGCGTCTTTCCCGGTGTCGAATTGTAGGTAGTGAACGATCGCGGAGAGCGCGAGCGCGCGCAGGATGAGCTCCTCGGACGGCGCCATGGGAAGCATGTCGTACCGGCTCTCGTCGGATGGAGCAGGTGGTCAAGCGAGTCGATGGCGACATCGGGCGAATAGATGGAGCCACAGACCGAGGTAGTTCTGTCGACGAGATGGATGTGCTGGGGGTACCAGGTTCGAGGGCAGACGGCTAGGTAACTGACAGCTACTCCGGGTCGCCCGCCTCGGCACGCAGTCCCAACTATTCGAGACAGATGGTGGCGTTATGCGCGGAGGAGATGAGCATCTTGCCTTCAGAAATGGGCCTCGCATAGACGTCTTGGAATGCTTCATTCTTAAGTTGGATGTATGATTCGAGATTTTGAAAGTATGGTGTACCAGCGGGGATCCGGTGCGGCTTGCGTGGATACTGCAAAAGCAGGGCAGAACGATACTGCCAGGTCCCCTGTGAGTCATGGTCAGCAGTGCCATAGGAGGATCAAGCCGGTCCAGCTCAGGATAGCCCGAGGGTACGTACCGAACGATCAGGCTCAAATCGCTAGCAGGCAACCTCGCTAGTGTTCAGTTGGTTGCTTACAGTAGTAAGGACTTGGTACGGTCTGAAGGTCCCAACTGCCGGGAGTCCAGGAGGTTGTAGCTACAGGTGTGCTTGTTAGTAGAGGCACACCGACAGGCAGGGCGAAAAGAGGAGAGCGGTGGGGCGCCGTATTTCGCCTGTGACATGCGCCTGCGACATCGAGTCGTTGGCCGGGATGTCGAGGTGTCATACATGTAACCTTCTGCTGAATGATCGCTCCGCCCGGGACGCTGAGTTGGATCGCTAGTGGCTTGTCGCGGCGGGGTCGTCCGCTCGCACTCGCCGTCGTCAATCTCGTCTAGACTCTACGCGTTCTACAGCGGCGGACTGCTGCGCGTGCCTCGGTACTACTATCGCGACGTTCACCGCGAACGGGCACCCACGCCACTTCGAAGATGCCGACCTTGACTACTGCAAATCGAAGGCGATGCTATAACTTGTGGAGCCCGGAGTGCACAGACCGGCCCATGCTGTCCCAAACGAAGGACACGAAAGCACGCGACGGGATACGATGCGAGCATGTAGTAATTCAATCGTGTGGAAGACCACACTTCTTACACAACACGACAGTGGACTGGAGGAGAAAGTTTCAGCTTTGCTCTACATGGTGAAACTGCTAGTAAGATGGCTCACTCGGGGTCCAACAACGAACCGTTCGAACGCTTTGAAGGAAATATATTAGAAGGGATCGAACATCAAGAAATCCACTCACTATAGTCGATATTAACGCGCAGGAATGACGGTGCCTGCCATAACCACCTATACGACCTCAAAAACTCCGGACCGAAGGTCTTCGATCGCACGCGTATGATGTCGCCCTCGTAGGAGGTCCCTGGATGTGGGAAGTCGATGAAGATCTCCGGGCCGTTCCATTCTGACCATATGAGCCAATCGGGCAGAGAGTTATCGATATACCGTGTGTCGTACTTCTCGATATCGACCCAGTCGGGATCATTGTCGTCGTCGACAATTGGAGGACTAGGGAGACATCGCTTACAAGCGTAACGATGCACGAACCAGTGCTGGTACCGGCCCCATGAGCACGAGTGGGCGAAGGGTCAGATGTCGGCTGGGAGCACTCACCTTCTTCTGGCATTCAAGACTACAGTAGTGCGGCTTGAACTGTTCGGGACAATTCCCGCTGCATTTGCGGAGCGCTCTTGAATTGATAGCTTGAATGCCACAGCCGTCCGCCGCGCACCGATACCGATTCGGTGCCCCAAGGATCTTCGTGAGTCGCTGCTTCTCTGCGGCGGCCTGAGAGATCATGAAGTCGTCGTACGTCCGCCACAGGGCGGCGAACTTCTCGAACCCTTCCATTGCCCGGATGTCGACGCGATACCGTCTGCCCAACTGCATCAGCCAGTTCCCGATACGGAGGGCGATAGGCGGGATCGGCTCCTGCAAGCATAGCATGGTGGCGTAATATGCGGCGTTGTGCAACCAGGGGCGTTCATAGTACGCGTAGAGCGAGCCCTCTGGGTCACATGTGAAGTGACATAGGAAGTTGAGCCACGCGCACGCGGCGAGCGCTCGCTTGCGAAGTTTGTAGTCCACCCCATGAATCTCCTCAACCGTCTTACCGGTGAGGCTCATGATCGGTAGCTCAAGCCCTGTCAGGCGCTCGAGAAGCTCGAGGACGTCCTCCATGTAATTATACCCTTGAACCTCACAGCCAACGATGCTCCTGAGATAGATGGCAGTCAACATCATAGCAGTCGTGAGCGAATAGTTAGCAAGACACATACCTGATCCCGAGCTCAAGCATCATCGGGCCGTCCTTTAGTTGTACACCTCGTTGCAGTCGTTCATACGGGTAGTCATGGATCATCTGGACAATATCGCGGTAGACGACCCTATAGTCCGGTGGTTTGCGGTAATCGTAGTACAGCTCTTGCTTCAGAATGACGAGGTCGTCGAGATTCGCATACGCAGCGGGCACGATCGGTGGTCGGTTGACAACGACCTCGTGCATGCGGGGAGTTTTGGCGGCCTGACCAGCGCGGCCTGGTGGCACCCGACCATTGATGAAGTCCTCCAGGGTAGGTATAGCTTTACCGTTCCTGCATTCGCGGGGTGTCGGTAGACTATCGCGCACTCTTTCTTCATGTGGCCTCACTGGATCGTGTTTCCATCGTCGCGGCATGCTGAGTAGCAACCTCGGCTATGTGATACAATTGATCTAGTCAGTGGAATTGTTAAACATATCCCAAGAGTACCAGCACCAAGGTTACGAAGACGGGTTGCGAAGAGCACTGAATCGAAGGTGGTGGTATTGAACCAAGTTCGAAGGAAACTGAAGGACCCCATTCAACGCTTGAATCACACTACTAACCGTGAGAAGACCGGGAATTGCCGCAACCTGCCAGTGAGCACAACATCATCGGACTTCGGATAGTGGATGCATTCCACGTCTGTTACAACGTTAGAGAGTTTGTGAAATTTATGTAAAGTACTGAAGACGCAAATGTCAGATCCAAGTAAGTACTACCAGTGTACGCAGCGTAAGTAGTACTAAGCTACAAAAGCCTTACTGTGAGGCAGTAAGAATAAGTCGGAACAGATTCCAGTGAGCTATTGGGCTACAAGAGAACGCTTCTTATACACAACACTGACTTGACTGTGTTTCAATCTGCTTGAGTCAACCAACACGCGAGTTCAAACGATACGTTCAGGCCAGGTGGACGTCTACTCGTGCGCGAGACCGCAGTTCATACACAACTAGATATAGGAATCAGATGCGCTCCACCAAGAGAGATCAGGACACTTACTCTCCGTCTGTCTGGTTTGCGGGAGTCTCGCTCAAGCCCTGTAGAGCTGTCAGTACAAGTAAGAGCCCGGACTGAAGGAAGGACGCACAAACGGCATTGATGTTGCGCACACACATCGGATACCAAAGTACCCTATACGCCCTCAAGAACTCCGGGCTGAACGTGCTCGAGCGTATCCGGATGATGTCGCCTTTGAAGGACCTTCCGGATGTGGAAAGTCCACGAAGATTTCCGAACCGTTCCTCTCTGACCAGAGGAGCCGATGATCGGGAAGGGGGATGTGATCGGTGTATTTCGTGTCGTGTTCATCGACGTCAACCCAGTCAGGATTTCCGTCGTCGTCTTCAATGGGAGGAGTCGACAGGCCTCGCTTACAGGAGGAGCGATGGATGAACCAGTGCTGGCGTGGTTCTAAGCTATGACGCGTCGCGCAGAAGCTAACAGCGACTACTCGCCTTCTTCTGGCAGTGGAGATTGCAGTAGTGCGCCTTGGACTCGTCCGAACAGTCCCCGCCACATCGGCGCAGAGCTCTCGAGTTGATAGCCTGTATTCCACAGCCGTCCGCCGCGCACTGGTACCTGTTCGGCGCAAAGAGAACCTTCGCGACCCGCTGCTGCTCCCGCTCGGCCTGCCATATCAAGAAGTCGTCGTACGTCCGCCACAGTGCGCCAAATCTCTCCGTGCCCTCCACCGTGCGGATGTCGACCCGGTACCATCGGCCGATCTGCATCAGGCAGCTAGCGATACGGAGCGCAATGGGCGGGATCGGTTCCTGCCAACAGAGCATGGTGGCTTGGTGCGCGGCGTTGCTCAGCCAGGCACAGGGGTCTTTGAGCGTGTGGAGCGACCACACCCTCTCTGGCTTGCCTTCAAAATGATGCAGAAGGCTGAGCCATGCGCACGCTGCGAGGGCTCGTTTGCGGTGCTCGAAAGTGCTCCCGTGCATCTGCTCGCGCTGCTTGCCGCGGGAGTCCATCACCGGGAGGTCGAGAGCCGTGAGGCTCTCAAGGAGCTCGAAGTTGGCCGTCATGTCCATCTCGGGACCTCGCATTGCACGAGACTCCTGTGGTGGGCACGATGAGTACGAGAGGGTACGCGTGCGTGTAGTGGAGAGCAGGTACCTGATACCAAGCTCGAGCATCATGGGACAGTCCTTTTGCTCCAAGCCCCGCTGAAGTCGCTCGTACGGATAGTCCTCGATAACCTGTACGGTGTCGCGGCAGATGGTCTCATAGTCTGGCTGCTGACGATAGTCGTAGTAGAGCTCCTGCTTGAGGATGATGAGTTCGTCGAGTTTCTTGTACGCAGCTGGTAGAATCGGTGGGCGGTCGTAGACAGCCTCGTGGATGCGGGTAATATTGGCAGCCTGAGCGGCGCGATCTGGAGGAACTAGGACGGAAAACATGTCATCCATAGTCGGTAGTTGCGAAGTATCTTTGAGCCCCCACTGGGACTCCCAGGGTACTGGTGAGGTATCGCGCATCGGCGGCTGTTCGCGCTGCCTCTGCTGTCTAGGCATTGCCGTCGTTGGGCGTCGTCGCGGCATTACCGTCGCTATTCAAATATTCAACGGCAGGCCCCAGAGCGATGGAGTGGACCAAGGATATGCAAAGACGGAGGCAGACACCTGCCAAGCAACGCGATCAGCTCCTGTAGCTGAGACAGTGATTCAACACGATGGATATGGTGACTCAAAGCATCCATATGGCTACCTAGGAGGCTGAAAGAGCTCTAAAACGCCAGAAGACTCGTCAGAAACGGATCGCGTTAGACCCTTCAATCAAGTTTGCTGTTCGGGGCCCGTCTAAAACCCCAACATCGACAGTGATTAAGAGTGTCTTGCCCACATACGATGATGCTATTCAAGGTGATTATCTAGATAGAGCGACTTACAGGGGTGGTTACACAAAACGATGATAGACGATGTTGCGACGCAAGGATGGAGGTTGAAGGCAGGGGGTGAAGCGCCCCGGTAAGTCCTTTAGGGCTTGCTGTATATGCCGAAGCTCCCAGCGTGTACTTACCGAGCTACAGCTTCGAAGCTTTAAGCATCGCCAGGTACCAGCTACTTATTACAGCATAATCGGCTGCAACATACAAGGACGGGTAGGCAGTTGGACCTTGGTTATGTCAAAGCAACCGGATTTGTTGTGTCGGCGTTTGCCGCTACAGACGCCCACCGCGGAAGGCGCGTCTGGGAGGTTGCTCAGCGTTGTCTTGAACGACGAGCACGATGTCCAAGTCGACGGGATGGGATCCCGCGTTGCTCATCTCTCAGGTAAGCTCGCGCAATATTCACTATAGTATACGCTCATGAAGTGTCCAGATCATCGCGATGCAGACGCTACACTACGTGACGCTCGCTCTCCTCGTTCCCCCACTACTCGTCATGTTCGCGGAGCCCGGGTCTCTTGAGTACGAGGGTGGCGCGGCGAATGTTGGTATGCGTTGCGATGAGAGTGTCGATAGGATGAGCTGACTTGTCTAACCCCAGGGATGATCATGGACTGGCGCGAGATGGCTGGTCGACCCACAACACGCGCATTGCCAGGCGAAGGGCCTTGGAAGTCGTTCAACTCGGTCTGGAGCGGGGGAAAGCAAGTTGGGCTCGGGCCCTCTCAGCAAACAGACTTCCGGAGTGTCGATGTGGTCCGATGTTGGATCATCGCGGGATGTTGGATGGTGGCCTCGGCGGCAGAGTACGTCCCCCGCTCCTTCTCTCCCCGTGGTCGGAGGTGTTCACACACCCGTCATAGCGTATACTATCTCTATAGCCTCGTGCGCAGACCAAGACTCGTTCTCGACTTCGCTCTCACCCTCCTCTTCGTCCACCTGGTCCTCACAACGTACTACTCCGCAGCGATCCCGACCTCGCTCTTCTTCTGGGCGTCATGTGTGTCAGCACTACGGGTACCGTCGTCTTTGCGGAGCAGATGTGTGTCAAGAGGGAGATGAATGAAGGTCTTGTGGTCGCGCCCACCCACGACGGAGATGATAGCATGGAAATGGACAGTCTTCTCAGGGAAGACTAGGGCGTTCGCTCATCACGGTGCGTTGTCTCTTCGATAGACTCATTACCATTCCCCATGTTGTTGGCCGCCCTCTGCGGTAGACGATCATTGTGTCTTCTGGACGCAGTGTCACAGTCTTCGTGCTGACGTCGCTGCGATCAGAACGACTGTCCTGGCATGAGTGCTATCTCTCCCCTAAGGGGACTTGATCATTATAGCCCGGATTCGGCGCCCTCATCTCTGTAGGACCCGAACCTCTGACGTCGAGCATGTTGGGTCTGAGTCTGAGCGTGATTACGTAGCTTTTTTTCCTCCTATACTGTACTGATGGGGTTGACATGCTCTATTCTGCTGTCCTTCAGTGATAGCCTGAGCCACCGCTCACGTTTGGTAACACCAACATCTCATCATAGGGTCCGGCTTTGCTGACAACCACATGCAATAGATCATACAGTATCTTCTTGTCTAATGGCCAGCGCATTCTCAAATGACGAGTGGTTCCGCTCCGCAGTTACGATTATGCCGTTTCGAAGGAGAAGCTTTTCAAGTCTTAACTCTCATCCTGGCATCAGAACTGCGACCGCTCCAACCACATCAACAATAATTCTCCGTCTGGGTGTCCGCCGCCGAGAGTCCTCACATTGTGGTCGGTCTCACGCATGACATGCCCGCCCAATCCCGACATACGATATATGAACGTTCTCTTCTATGTGCGTTTCTATCACACGTGTTCCCGCACTCATAAACTAGTGTTCAGTCCCACGTTGCGTCTGCACCATGTGGTTTGCGGTATTCATCGTCGGAGATGTGTATGTGTGTTCTGATACCTATCGTACAGATTTGGCAAGGCTTGCATCTCAGGATGCTCCTGCGGTATGGGCGTTGCGCCCAACGACCATTACATATGTGGATGCAACAAAGCTTCGGCTATGTTCGATCAAATAGCTCGGTGCTTGATCTTCGCCATCGTTTTGTGGCTGACATTCTCGAATTCTCAACCGCCCTAAATTGTTCGCTGGTTGTGGTTGTTTCTCAAGGTCTCGTTCAGGGCCGCGACATATCTTCCGCTATCATGGAGACATCGCACAGCTTGGCACCCTCAGAGGTTAGCGTTCGTTTTCGTCCTTCCAATCGAGGACGGGTCGGCACTGACGCGTCCGAATCAGCCTTCGCGATGATGACGAGCGTGACCTTGCATCTGCATCCGTGTTCCTTGGTTGCGGTCTAGAGTTCTCGCGCTCTGTACACCGCCGATCTTCAAGTCTATCGTCTCAATCTTCTCCCTCTGACCTGACCGTGCCCAGGCTATGGGCCATGCCCTCGTTCCTTGCTGCGTGGATTCAAGGGCGTTGTGACGATGCTTCCTCATTTCTGGTTCGATGCAGTACATCTGATATCGCTCCTCGTTGACTTTCCAGGAGGGTGATCCCATCTACAGACTACCTCAGAACGGTTTATGTGGTTGTTTCGGGACGCATCCGATCCGGTTCGTTCGTCCGCTGCTCGATTGTTCGCTCTTTTCAGACGTAGTTTCCCAGCGCCGTCTTCCATCGGGCACGAGCAAAAACCCACCGCTCGTGCGTTCCAAGCCCACCATTCACGGTAGTCGTGTTAGTCTCCTGTGGGCGTATCTGGGATTCATCGTTGCCTTATGTATTAGGTTCGCGCGGCACGAGGCTGGTAGCCTGCCGTCCATGGCCTTCTGGGCTGGCTTAGCGTCGGTCAAGCTCGAGGCACCCTCGAATCCAAAACCTACCTGGTCGGCGCCGCTCTTGCGGCGCGTCGTGAGTCTCGAGTCTCGAGTCTCGTGCGCATGGAGGAAGTCCGAGCCGGAGCCTCCTGCTGATACGTTTGTGATGCGTACAGGTCCCGCACAAGACTCTGACTCGACGCTCAGGAGAGCCCGTCGTTCCTATGACATAACCGTCTGCTCCCTCAAACCCCGCGCGCGCCGCGCGGTGCGTTTGCGAGGAACGTCGACGAGGGGGGAGACCTGGAGAGGTAAGTGGCGTGTTGTATG
>JABYQM010000026.1:0-18267 GCA_022606115.1 Daedaleopsis nitida
GTGGCATGTCGGTAGTAATCTGGACAGAATATGGGTAGTAATCTGGACGTGTCTGAATATGGGTAGTACAATCTGGACGGTGATATGGGTACAATCACGTGGTGGCAATAGATGGTAGTAATCTGGACAGAATATGGGTAGTAATCTGGACGGTGGAATATGGGTAACAATCTGGACGGTGGGTGGCATGTCGGTAGTAATCTGGACAGAATATGGGTAGTAATCTGGACGGTGGAATATGGGTAGTAATCTGGACAGTGGGTAGTAATCTGGACAGTGGATAGTAATCTGGACAGTGGGTAGTGATCTGGACGGTGGACAGTAATCGGGACGGGCAGTCTCTACTCGCGAGGAGGTATCAAGGGAGTTCTGCTAGGGATCCCGAGGAACACAGCGGTACACTCGTATTCTACAGCAGCACGCCATTTCCATCCGCCTCAGAATATACGGGCGCCTAACCCCGCGAAATCGGTCGCCTGCGCCTCTCTCCCCGACCATCACCACCGTATCCTCTCCATCTGCGGTTCTGCGTACGACATCTCGGAATAGTTTGCTCTGGACGACGATGGCTCAGCTGGGAGTATCTGGTATCTCAAGGCTATGCTCACCTCGGCTGCCATGCTCTCACCCTCGTGTCATACGCTGCCAGTGATATGAGCGGTGTACGTACCCCGACCGCTTCCCTGCCAGCAAGAACACAAGCACATCATCGTGCTGCCTGTGCTGCCTTCTTCGGCCAGTCTGCCCGCGCCACTAGCTGCCTCCGGATCCACCACGTCTATAAGTATATGTTAGCAGATACTAGTCTGCTTGCGAAGCCTGAGGTACGTACCGCATCCCGACGCTTTGCAAGCACGAGCGCGAACACCTTCAAGTAGCTTTTTGACGGTGTTCTCCGACGCTAGTGTACGCTCTGAAGACAGCGCACCTGTGATGCTGACCCCTTGCGAGCACGGTGAGTACATCAGCAACAGGCTAAGGCAACATAATGCAACGTACCTCTCCGTGTTCAGGGCACAGGCCGCACGGCGCAGTCGTATTCAATCCTGTCCGTCTACCAAGACGGCAGCAGCACGGATAACTAGGGACGGCCGCTCCTTTTGCAGACGACGACTAGCATCACATTCCCTGTCAAGGATGATATGGTGAGCATAGACGTCCAGACTCCCAAGACATATGCTCACATTGCAAACCACTCACCATGTACGCTCGCAGGGATTTCGAGGAGTTGATGGACGTACAGCTCAGATCGGGTCGGTTCTGCAAAACATCATGAGTACGTCAGCAACTTGCAGTACGACGCAAAGCGACGCACCTGTCAGAATGCGGACGCCGACAGCTACCGGCTGCGCTGCCGTGCTCGCCCTGACCAACTTCAAGTCAGCGAGAGCGTCGGATATCCTCAAGCACAGCAAAGAGAACTCACTCCACATCTAATCTGACCTTCCGCAGCTCGCAACATCGACTTGACACGCCGGAGTTCAATCCAGCTACGTGATACCGTTGTGTGCGTCGTTCTGCACTCTGCCGAGAAGCCGATATCAGTGCATGTGTGCGTGAGCGAACATATTGAACGACTTACAATCTACGAGGACAGTCTGTGCTCGCTTCCGACACTCGGTGGAGCCTATCACGAACTCAGGAGAGATGAAGACGGACATTGACAACTGTCCTCGCTAGCAGCGCCGGATGGACGGTGCGAGACCATCGGAAGCTCCGCCGTCGCGACAACATGGCAGGCTTGCAACATCAACTTGTCACGCACAAGTCTGGTCACGGTCGACACGCAGTGCACGCGTGTGTCGTCCTGCACCTGGCCAGAGAGTGATATCAGTACGTATGCACCCTCAAGCGTGTAGAGTGACTCACAGGAGGAGTCGAAGACGTCCAGACGGTCTCTGCTGGCGTCCGAAACTCGCCCGACCGTCGATGATCGGGATGTCCTCGCCAGCAGTGCATAGCCCGTATCTTTACCTGGTCAAATCGAATCGAATGTTAGAGTCATGCACACTGGAGGAGTTGAGGGCTGACGGCATACCTCGGGATACTCCACGCTTGCGGCTGACTCCGTTGCTCGATGCGACAAGCGAGCTCGACGGTGAGAAGGTGAGCGGGACGGTGAGAAGGTGAGCGGGATGGTGAATGGGAGAAGGTGGAGGAAGAGAGCGTGTCCTACGTGGCCCTTCCGTGCGAACTCGGCGATAGCCAGAGGACTCGCAAACTTCCGCAAAAGTCTGCTGGTGCTGGGAAGGTGGGTTAACCGAGACACTCGGGGATCTCGGAGTCGCTTCTATCATACGCTCCCTCTGTCCCTACTCTCCGTCCACTCTGTCCTCTAAGTTGCTCTCCCTTGTGCTGCTCACAGTAAGTAATCTGAGACACAGGATTTGCACAACATCTGCATTCCACTACCGTTTGTCACTGTATTTTCGACTGCGAGGACAGTGAGCACCACTGCACAGGATTCCTCGGCACCGGGCACGCAGGAGGATGACCGTCAACATTCATCACTTCAAGGTACGTACTATCTTAATTGCACTTCGGACCGTTCTCTCAAAATGCGCGACAGCTTATCATGGCAAGCATCATACGAGCCGCGTCATTTCCGACAACATTTTTGATAGTCATGTCCATGAAGACATACTGCTTTTGAGTCAAACACGTCGCCGTGAATCGCGCTTCTAGCTCTGTGTCGATCATTGTCATTGTACGTTCAAGAAGGATGGCCAGAACATTGGGTACCACCGCACAGAACTTCTCGGAACCGGGCACGCAAGAGGATGACAGTCGACACTTGTATGTACTGTATCCATAGCACTCCGGACCGCTCTCTAAATTGTGCGACTGGCAAGCATTGTACGAGCTGCAACGACGTGCTCAACAGCCATATTCACGGGGACATGCTGCTTTCGAAGTGAACACGACGCCGCGAATCGAGCTTGTAGCTCTGTATTGACCGCGCACAAATCACAATGAGATTAAGATTGACCATGAGTTTCAAGATGTAGAATCTGCGAGTCGCCAAAAGGACCGCACAAATGACATTGTGCCCCTGCCCTCCTTCTCATGCTAGCAGAGCTCTATGATCACCCTGAGCCAAAGTTCCGCCGCCAGGCTACTATTCCACCACCATGACTACTATCCCTGCTTCCTCCGTCCCAGGATCCGGAATACAACGTCTCAAGGTGCACATCCTGCCTGACAGCACGGCGACACTGCCCAATGTTCACGTTGCAGATGCAGGAGCAGCTGGAGACGAGGATGGAATGGCCGGGGGATTCAGATGCAGCGGGTAGATGAGGAGATCCGTGAGTCGTTGAACGGCTCGACGCACCCGGTACGTTCACAAACACTGTAGTATGATACCATACATGCACCATGCTAGCAGACGAGTGAGTGTGTATCGCCAAATCCTCTTCTCAAGCATTCCTCTCCGCGTCGCGCAACCGTGATTGTCCATCCCGCAGCCTTATATTGCGACTACGATTTCGAGCAATCTACCCTCGAGCGACGTCCTCGCCCGGGTCACACGCTCTATACGACGTTGTTTTACCCGTACATAGATACCACACTATTCTCTTCACGCCACGCAACTGTGACTGCCCATCTATCATAGACTCCTGCAGCCTTCTATCGTGACCGAACGACGTCCTCACTCGGGATACATCCCCAATATAACATTGTTCTACACGTACATGTATGAATGACATGACCCCGACAGGAACGAGGTGACGCTGCACTCCAGCTCGCCGTCGTGATCGGCGCCGACATTGTCGCCCACGCCTCCTTGAGCACGTACTCTGCAAACGGTCAATCCCGCTTCCCGCATGATCGCGCTGTGCTCACGAGAGCATACGCACCGGCTCTTCGGAGACGGTCTAGACATCCCAGGCTCGGCCGCGAGCTGCACACGCCGTAGATCCCGAACCGAGGAAACGAACGTCGCGCACCGAGCTGTGCACATCCGCGTGTGCACGCTCCGTGTCGGGAGGATACGCGTGCTCGCATGCGAGATGATCATTTGCATTCATTTCCAGAGTAGGCATACGGACGTACCCTTCGGTCCTCCCGGGCGGCCGCTCGTTGACGGGACAGACTGGGAACGCATGTCCGGAGCATGTTATGGAACGACGTCTAACGCGCCGCACCCGGGCCCTGCTTCATCCTCGTCTGATCGTGCCGTCCGAAGCCAGCGGCGAGTGATGCCCTCCCGACGAGCGAGTTCGTCCGCACTGCTGAGACGAGTGCATCTCAGCACGTATGTCGTGCAGGCGACCGCCGGCACCACGCGGGCGACGGTGACGGCGGGCAACAAGCGTCACCGTCCTGGGCCGCCTGGCGGCACCCCCGGCGTTCTCGAGACCGCTGGCGACGTCGACGTCGACGTCACGACCGGCGGCAGGCAGGTTGCAGGATGCATGTTGCGACGCCATCGTCCATCAGAAAGACGGAGGGTGTGCGGAGCCGAAGAACGAGGTGCGCGGCGCTCGAGCGCGCGGACGTGTGCGAGCGTCCGAGCGTCCTCGGTCCCCGTCGTCTGCTGGGTGCGTCGCCGTGGCCGTGTCGTGTGCTGGTTGGCCAGGGGCGGACTCGGACCGTGTGGTCGCGTCTTCGAGGGGCGCGATCGCGTCGGACGTCTGCATGCCCGGGGGCTGGGAGGCTGGGAGACTCGGGGTGCCGGGCCTAAGGGCTGGGGGACGGACGGGACGTGTGTCGCGGTGTCGCGGTGTCGGGGGCACGTACCGCGCACGGACCAGTCTGCGAGTGTATAAGAGATGGGACGGAGGATGGCCAGACGGGCACTCACCTCGATCCCTTTCGACTTCGCCTTTCCCCCTTCCCCCGTTCTCATCCGCCGCTCGACCCCCGTCCGTGGCCGCCGCCGCCGCTCCAGCACACACGTGCGCGTCCACCTGCTCCGCCATCGCAGGCTCCCGTGAGGGTCGGTACGTGCTGCCATAGGTGGTTGTCGTACGCTGACGCACCTGCTCGACAGAGGACCGTCGCGCGAGTCCGCGGCGGGATGACGTCGTCCGTCCGTCTGCGCGCGCCCCGTCGCTCGCTCGCCCCCGAGCCGTGGTATCGCGATCCGGGTCCCTGGGGCCTGATCTGCAGAAGCGCGTGCGGGGTCGCTGGGTGGGCGGCCCCGCGCGAACCGGCGCGCGCGCGCTGTTCCCCGAGTCCCCGCGCGCGCTAGCACCCGCGCGACACTCCCCGGTCGCGCCGAGTGTGCCGCGGCAGATGGATGCTCCCCGCGCGCCCTGGACGTCGCGCGTGAGCGGGTGGCGACTGACGTCTTGCGCAGGGACGACGGGCGCGGATGGCAGAGGTGAGGAACCGACTGTATTCTGCCGCATAAGCTGATCACACTTGGTTCAGATGCGTCTCTTGTCGGACAAGGGCCGTGGAACTCTACGATCGCGAGACGGTACGTGTCTCGAGCCGCTCTCGACCGCGCCGTTCACGACTCATCAGGATTGGTCCAGGACGGAGAGCGGGTCGGGCACGCCGCGTGCACTTCCGGCGAGTTTCCATTCACGGGGGGCGAACGGGTAATACGTAGGTAGAGTGTACTCACCGTAGTTATCTGTGGGCGGTAGTGTCGGCCAGTCGGGCTGCAGGCCCGGAAGGACGACGAGAGGGCGTCGCTGCGTGACGTGTTGTGACTCGATCTGTGAGCTCTGGGGACGCGGAGAAGGTGGTAGATAGAGGTGACTGTGACGGCTGACGGCCGGTGCGTACCTCGGGGGTCAGTGTGGTTACCTGTTAGAGGCGAAAGGGCTCGGATAGGTGAACCGTGAGCGTTAGTTGTGGACGAGCGGCGAGGGCGATCGCGAGATGTCGCAGAGCGAGAGAGAGCAGGGCGAGGGTCTCGAGAGTTGGCGCGGAGGAGTTCGTACACGATTGGCACGAGTCGTGAGAGGGTTGCGGTTGGACGACGGAAGAGCAGTAGGCCCGAGTACAGGGGGGGAAGCCAAGGCAAAGGAGGGACTCACACGCGAGCGCAGTGGGAAGGAGGGTCGGAGACGGCGGATAGACGAGTTGTACACTCGCCTGGCTCTCTCGATAGCTCGCGCAGGGCACGGGCGACGGGACGCGAGCTGAGCCGGACGTTGAGCACAGAGTCGAGAGCCGGGAATAGCTGCGCGGTGGGCGGGCGAGAGCGACTGGTAGCCGCAGCTGCACGCCGTCCACAGCACCGTCGACGTCGCGGTGCTGCACAGAGTCTGTGCCACAGAGAGGGAAGAGAGCGAGGTCCAAGTGCGCATGGCACAGAGAGCGAGACGGGACAGACACACGGGCGTCTGCTCTCGCATTGCATAATCTGCGATCGCCTGCCTGTTCGGGACAGGTTGAACACTTGCGTCGCGCTAGGTGTGCGCTCGCCGCTGCACCCCTCTCGCCTGCATCCTCCTCCCCTCGTCCTCGTCCTCGTCCTCGTCCAGCCGCGCGCTACTGCCAGTCTCGCTGTCGCCGTCATCCGTGGGACGATCCCGACGAGTCCGACGCCGCAACCGGTGGAAAACGGTGCGTGGAAGCGGCCTTATCTGCAGAGGCCTTATCTCAGCATCACGCAGGAGCAGTAAAGGAGATAAACGACTGGCCAGAATGTCACACGCTGGCTCATACGACTCTTCTCACTCTCATTCCGTCATGACCGAGGACGAGGAGGACTGGGAGGACTACGTCAAGGGCGGGTATCACCCTGTGCACATCGGCGACTCCTTCTCCGACGCAAGGTATCAAGTCGTCCGCAAGCTCGGATGGGGGCACTTCTCGACCGTATGGCTCGCAAAGGATTCAAAGTGAGCGCCATCTCATTCTCGTGTTTTCCATCTCTTTTCGCGCCATCGTGCCCCTACCCCTCGCGCAGTCAAGACGACCCCCGCAGCGCCTCCCAGACGCCCCGAACAGCCCATCGAAAGCGGTCGTTAGAGCGATGAGGCCGTCGTGTGCGTTCGCGCCGACGTTCGCCTCGCTTTCGACCGCTGCTTCGCCATGTAAAGCGATCGGGCGCATCTCAGGGACCCTGACTTCCATTGCTCGCCTATTTATCGCGTTACGTCGTGCTTGCAGCGTGCTGCAGCCGCTGCTAGCGTCTCTCGCAACATCGCCCACGTCCGGCAATGTTTGAAGCTTTTCCACCCCGTGGAACTGTCTTCACCGGGGCCGGGCGTGCTCCCGTTACCCCGGCTATGCCGAAGGGATATCTGCATGTTCACGGTGGTTTCTCCACGATGTAAACGTAGGGCGCGATCGGCATCACTAGCGGCCGTTCGAAAAAGCGCATTGCGAATCATGGCTTCACCTCGCCGGCCTTGTGTCCGAAGGACGAGTTCCATCCGGAATCTCAGAGCATGCGCTCGGCCCCCATATCTTGATGCTCTTGCGGTGCTGCTCGTTGTTCCCGACAGGAGCACAGGACGCCATCTGGTCATGTCCGTCTTAGTGCTCATGCGAGATAGCAGAGGAGCTTAGGTTAGTCTCATCATAATTCGTCGTCCCCCATCAAAGCACGAATGGAGGATTGGGTCGGAGACCGCCTGTTGATGTTTAGCAGACCCATTTGAGAGACGTGGTCCAGTCCCACAAGTACGGCCTTGTGATGGATCACTGCTCCTGATATGTGTCGCGCTCTCTCCCGAGCCGTAAAAGCCGTTGTATCGCACGAATCGGGGCTGGGAGCGACGGCGGATAATCTGCATGCATGCACCTCCTTCGTGGGCGCACTAGCGCATCGTGCAGATGTGGTCGCGGTCGCGAGAGATGTGGTCGGGAGTGTGTCATCGCGGGTGACAACCCATGTCTCCGTTGTCGCCGCTTGTGCCTGAGTTTCGACGAACTTCACGCTCCTCACTCTGTACGTGGCATTTTCAGCTGCTTAGCCACCTCTGGTGTCGCATGTGGACGAGCTATGCTCGCTCACTCACCATGGTGCAAGCTGCACCTAGTCTGGAAAACACTCGAAACTCCCTTCATAGTAACCGAACCCTCCCTCGGAAGCTAAACAGTGCATCATGAGGTCGTTGGGGGAAGATCAGCTATGATACCGCATGGCGCATCCTGGTTCGCCATTCACGCGCGAAAATGGATATGTTGCCGCACGCTTCTTTATTTCGATGCACCCAGTCTTGCGCTACATGATGCAGGAATGTGTGCATAGCGGCGAGTAGGGGCGGCCAGCCGACGTTGCGGTTTTTTATCAGAGCCGTACGCGCTCGTCTGCTATGTGCAGCTCGCTCACACGAGGCCCGCGCTTTGGTGTGTGCAAGTTGGCTTCGTCCAGGGATTCCGTTTCGTTTTCCGAGATCATCGCATGTTCGGGGTACGGGACCGCCGGATTTGTGGTGCAGGTGGTGCTAGCTGCACTATGTTCGGAGCTGCGTCCAGTCCACTTCTGGTGCGCTTGTTTTGAACATCGTCTGTGATGGGCTTTGGAAGGCGCGCGGTTTGTGGGGCACCTTCATTCGTTGTAACTTGTACTTCTTCTATCCACGGTCCGATTGTGAGCCTGCGGTATCCTGCGATCTACGAGGAATCTACATTCTTCTTGTGAATGCGGTCATGTACTCTCAGAGTCCATGAGCTGACCGTCTTCAACAGATTGAATCGCCATGTAGCACTCAAGGTCGTCAAGTCCGCTCCTCGCTATACCGAAACCGCGCTCGATGAGATCAAGCTCTTGCAACGTCTCATCACCTCCTCAACTCCTCCCGTACAGCCCACCACCGAGAACCCCAACCCTCCCGTATCACCGTCCCAAACACATTCCGGTCGCTCACACGTCATCTCCTTCCTCGACCACTTCCGACACAAAGGCCCGAACGGCACGCACGTCTGCATGGTGTTCGAGGTCTTGGGCGAGAACCTACTCGGCCTCATCAAACGTCACCAGAACAAGGGCGTCCCGATGCACGTCGTCAAGCAGATCGCGAAGCAGATCCTCCTCGGTCTCGACTACATGCACCGCTGTTGTGGGGTCATCCACACAGGTGAGCAGTCGCTGGACAGCGCTGTGCTTACGAAGCTGACAGTGCGCGGTGCGCAGACCTCAAGCCTGAGAACGTCCTTATAAGCATCGATGACGTTGAGACTGTGATTCAGTCGGAACTCGCCGCACAGTCCGCCTCGCAGACACCACCACCAACGCGGCTCGTCGGCGTGCCACCATCTCGCGGGCGCGGTGGGAACCAGACACCACGCTCGGAGTCCGTCTTCATCACTGGCTCGCAGCCACTACCATCACCCTCGTCCTCGTTCGGGTCCTCGTCGCACCTCGACCGATGGGGGTTCGGGATGAGCAAGATCGAAGACGGCGGCGGCGCGAGCGGGCCAGCGAGCGTGAGCAGTTCGACGAAGGTGAAGGCACTGAGCGACGATATCAGCGACAGCGACAAGCGGGCCGACTCTGCGGAAGCGGCCGCGGAACGGATGTCAGGAGTGACTCTCGAGTCGTCTCCTTTCGGCGAGAAGACACGACCAGAATCCAGCAAGGGCAAGCAGCCTGGCCCGTCGCTCCTCTCACAGCAGGCGCCTCCGGTGGGCTCTCAGCCCCCGCAAGCGACAACACAACCACCACCGTATAGCTCGAGCTCGAACGACCGGATGGCGTCGGATACCCCGCTGTCGACCAGCGCGATGTCAGTAGACGGACTCGTGCCAGTGTACGAGGGCCCGGAGAAGATCACCGTGAAGATCGCTGACCTAGGAAATGGTGAGCACGCGTACGCGCTATCTGTCATGGGCGTGCGGCTAACTGGTGCGCCTGCAGCTACCTGGGTAGAGCACCACTTCACGGACGACATCCAGACACGACAATACCGGTGTCCGGAAGTCATCCTGGGGGCAAAGTGGGGGCCGAGTGCGGACATCTGGAGCGTCGCGTGCATTGTAGGTGCCCGTTTGCGCTTGGTGTGCCGGACATGCGCCCCGGGCCCTCGCGCGATCGCATCTGATCTGTGTGCGGTAGATCTTCGAGCTCATAACGGGCGGGGACTACCTGTTCGACCCCGCCTCGGGATCACGGTACAGCAAGGACGATGACCACATCGCGCAGATCATCGAGCTGATGGGCGAGTTCCCGAAGAGCCTCGCGTTCTCGGGCAAGTACAGCTCGGATTTCTTCAACAGGCGAGGTCAGTGGCCCGTTCGATGTGCTACATACCGCGCTGACGCTCTCCGTTGCGCTGGATCGCCACACTCCCCGGACCCACAACTCGTCATACATCGCGATCGCTCAGGCGAATTGCGACATATCCAGAAGTTGCGCTACTGGCCGCTAGACTCCGTGCTGCACGACAAGTACCTGCTGCCCAAGGAGGAGGCGGACATGATCGCGTCGTTCCTGAACCCCATGCTGCGCCTGAATCCGGACAAGCGCGCGAAGGCGTCCGAGCTCATCCACCACGCCTGGCTCGAGGGCGTCGTCGTCCAGGGCGAGATCGACATCATCCGGCGCGCGGAGGACGAGGAGGCGCGGCGGAAGCGCCTCGCGCAAGACTCCTCGTCCTCGTCCGGCCAGCCCGGCGCGCAGGTCGAGACGCAGACGCACGGCGGGAAGGAGAACATGATCGCGTCGGACGTGGACGCGATGAAGCCCGTCGACGACGTCGTCGTGCTCGAGGACGCGGACGGGACTGCGGCGAACGCCAGCGCGGTCCCGACGCTCGCTGCGCCGACCCCGGGCGCGAAGCCTGGGCACGCGCGCACGTCGAGCAAGGGTGAGGTGCCGACGCTCACCGCGGTGCCGCCGCACGGGAAGGGCCGGGCATAACACGCGCTCTGTCGGGGGCGTCGTCCCTGTTGCTCTGAGTGCACTGTGCAGGTCGGTGGTCCGGGAGATGCTGGGGCTGTCTGTCAACTGTGGTGGTGTATGGTTTGGGTGCGTATCAATAATAGTAGTAGATGCCGTCTGGCTTGTTTGTAGAACTTCGATTCTGTAGCCGTGTACTTACCGCAACAATTCGCAATGCACACTTTGTACAGCTAGAGAGCGAAAGCGTCCCCGTGGTAAATGTCCATGTCCGCTGTTAATCACTGACAGAAGTCGCAGAATGTAATCCTGTTCCCATCGTAGAGGACGTTGTGGAAGTCTTCATGGTCACTCGCTCGGAATCCCGCGTGCTGGAGGCGGGCGATGCCGTCGGCGACCTCGGCTCTGGTATAACATTAGAGTGTGACAACGAAGCCGAACGCAAAAGAGAACTCACGCGCGATGATCACCCCGGAACTCGTCAGCAAGCTCATTGTCCCAGTCTACTGGGTTGCCATTGTCTGACATGATCGATGTATGGCTGCAATCCCCATCCCACTCCTCGACAAACAACCCGAAGTACTTGGGGATCGGGAGCTGCGTGAACTCCCTCTGGTTGTGGAGATGCTTTCCCCGGAGTGCGTTGTACTCGCCCACGACGTCGAGCGAATCTGTCGAAGCGTCGATGTGATTGCACTTGAGGATGTAACTTTGTCCCCAGAAGCGCACCCGTCTACACTCCGCGTCGCGGCCCCGCGGCAGTGTTTCCGTACTCTCCCAGGACAAGTGGATCTCCCGCGGGAGAACGAGGCCCACAAGATCCTCCAGGAGACTGCTACGCGGCAGGAGGGCCTGTCCGAGGCGACGAGAGATCATTGTGCCCCCGTCGCGGGAGTGATACACCGCTTTGGTGCACGACTTCATCGCCACATCTGCGCACCACCTCCGCATCGCGCTGACTCCCGTGAGGTCTGCCAGCTTGGACAAGCATCCTCTCATGTTAGCGAGAACGTCGATAGACGAAGGCAGACTGCCGTGCAGAGCTCTGGGCAGTTGACCACTGTCTGGTTGGGCCTGTTGAAGGACGGTTGCCCCCTCCGGCCAGATCTGATTGGGATTGAGATTTGCACGCTTCGCCTCCGCCTTCAATGCCCGCTGGACAAGACATCAGTGAGTATGTCGCACATTATGCTATGCAGTGCTCACCCCCCATGCGAACGCGACGAACTCGAAATAATCATGCCAGGTGAAAATATCCAGGTCTGTTGTGCACATCTGCGGCCGCTTGGGGACCGTTTCGTGCCGTCGATAGGGACCGTCGACGTAGAGGTGGTGGTAGTGCTCGCTCTCTTTCATGTGGCATATGATTATATAGTCGGGGCTCTCGAGAGTAGCCCACTCTGTGCAAGAGGTCTGCATCTGATAGGCCACCTGATGCCATGTGTCAGCGGTGTAAGATGGCGTACGGCAACGGACCCACTGACCTGGACATACATACAATGGTCCTTGAGCTTGCGCGAGACCTGTGACGGTAAAACCTTAACGCCTCCCTTAGAAAGGGCCTGAATTTTGTGGAGTACGCTTCTTAGGGACGAGTCCTTCTTCACCTCGCAGTTGAAGATTCGCCCTTTGAACCACGGGGGGTTGACGTTGCCCTGGCGGTTGACGTTGGGCTGCCGGTTCCTGCTATCATATGCATTCGAGGTCTGCAGAATATTCGAGGTATACCACGGACACGCACCTGTTCTGCGTTGCGTTCAAGTTGCCCGGCATGGTTATGGTGATGCCGTGCTTTGCCAACTCCTGTGCGCAATCTCCCCAACTTTCCATCAGATGCACAGCGAGCCCGGCGTCTGGACGGGAGCCGGCGGTGTCAATTTGCTGTATGACGGTCTTCCTCCCGACCAGAAACAGGTGGTAGCGCGAGAGCCTTCCGGTTGCGCCACGGGTAAGGTGCGCTTGCGCCTCTGGAACGGGGGCGTGAAGATAGGGTTCGAAAACCTGGATCGCTCTGCACACCGCTGGCATTAGTTGAGCTTCAGTGTGGTAAGACGGGACCCTGGGATGTAGATTAGTATGTGCGTCCGATGAAACAGTCAAACTTGAGGACATACGCCGTCTCAAAGAGCCATGGCCTCCGGGCAGGCAGATCTTGTGCTAACAGGTGATCTATCCCTCCGTCTTCCGCGAGGTTTGCGTGGTAGCTCTCCTTGAGAGGGCTAGGTAATACCTTTCTCAGAGAGCAGAGTCCTCGCTCTGAATCTGATAACAGCTTCGTTCCCGTGCTGCCCTGCCGGTCTTGACGGAAGCCTTGAATGTACGGCCACCGCCGCTCTTGGGCCTTCTCAAGGCGCTCCCGCAGATTCGGTCCGACAATGGGAAAGTTGGTCTCATTGACGTCTTCAACCTGCCGACGAGACCCTCGAGGAAGGGGCGTGGGCGAGAAATTCATGGGCTGCATGTCTAGCCGTGTTGAAGGGATGGGTGGGGGAGAAGACAAGGCGCCAGCCAGCCTGTGCCAGCGCACGGACCATCACAATACAAGTACACACTGACAATCGTGGGCAAACAAGCATGGGAACCAGGAAGTTGGAAGCACGCCAGCACCTTGCAGGGATGTTACTACAACCAGGGCGAGGCCATGCGGCACCCCTGTACGTCCTGCGTCGTTGGTTGACATGTGCCCTGTGCTTCCGGGTTAGATACTCGTGTGCATCCTCAAGATGCGCTTCCAGCGACCTCACTGCTCGCATCGGGCGTGCGTCGAGTTTCAACTGATTACCGTAGGATTGTAAGTATGAGTATATATGAGTACATACTCGCCGTCGCACATGTACTGACTCACCAGCGTGCGGCACCCGGAGATGGGGGACGCGACAGTGATCCGTCTGCGCGGAAAGCTCAAAATCATCATGATTATTGGGGGCGCTGTGGTGTACTGAACGCTGAACGGTCATACCAACTGACATACCCAACCTACTGACATAGCCATACATGACCAGGAGCCGGTGGGCTCCGCTGGGATGGAGTTAGTGATCGGGATGGCTTTTGGTCGCGGCCGACATCCGCGTGACAACGCTCATTGCTGTCGGCTTAGTGACTCGCAGTGAGTCGATGCAGACGCACGGGGATACAACGGCGTACCTGACGTGACGGACACGTACGCTCGTGCTGCAGGCCAACACTGTTCACGACTCCGAGGTCGGCAACCCTGGTTGGACACTGTGGGCAGTGGCTGGAGAGGAGCTTGAATTGCGATAGCCTTGAGTGCACAACACAACTGTAAGTTGGCGCGCTCATCGAGAGAGCTGTCACAGAGACTCAGCCAGTTGACAGCAGCAAGATCACAACAGACGTCGAGGGGACGCCGTCAAGCAGCACGTCTGCGCGACCACAGAGTGCGTCAGATATCTGCAGGTCGGCGCGGAGGTGAGCGAGCACGCGTACCCTGAGGGCGATGGCGACGTACCGCACCCCATGCACATGGCACGTCCCGGCGTGTGGAGGGCGGCGCCGTCGGCGCGAGCAGAGGCGCATCTGCGAACAGGCGGGCCCGCGTGGTTCATATGACAGACGCATGACGCACTGCGGTCGGCCGTGTGCACGACTCGGACGGAGGCTGGAGTGCGTGGCTAGGGACATGGGGGAGTCAGCACGAACCTGACGGATGCGACACACGCTCACCTCGCTAGTTTGTGAACGACCATGGGATGTTCGGGAAGCGTGCCAGGGGGGACAACGCGTGCCCATCCGACGCATAGAGAGAGAGGGAGGCTCGGAGGGAGGGTGGGGGCGAGGGGCAGAGGCGTCGAGAGCAGCGTGCTGGGTGTGGTGGGAAATCCCTGCACAGAACCAGGCGAGACGGGCACGCAGCGGGGTGCACCTACGGCGCGTGCTGTCACCGCGGGTAGTACACTTGGTCCTCCCACGATTGTGCGGCGTATGTCAGTATTGTGATATACCCAAGGAACGGAGACGGGAGATGGCCGACGGCCGACAGGGAGGCGGGCGGAGAGGGAGTGGGAAGTAACCGGAGTGGAGGGAGGCGACAGAACCGATGTTGCGTGATACTCCTCCGCGCGAGTTACAGAACCCGACTGCGGCCGTCTAGAGGTGATCATGGTGTACGTCGTGCTCGGGATTATGAACGAAGTGCGCCCGATGTGGGACTACATCGTGGCTGTGGTGTTGTTCCCTCAGCCAGCTGCACTTTTTATTGCTGAGGAAGAAGGTCGTACACCATGATCACCAGGGGCGTGTCAGCACTGGACACAGCGCGAAACGAAACAGGGGCAGAGACACTCACGCGCCGGGCCAGATGTTCGTGAGCACGAAGAGCGGGATGTTGTGCAGGTACGCGGGCGATTCGACGCGAACACGCTCGTGAAGTGGAACCCGGTATCGAGCGCGACGTACGTCGTCGCGGCCAGGAACGCGGCCGCGAAGAAGTCGAACGGCTGCCGGTGCGTGTCAGAGGGTCCGTGTAGGAGGAGGGTGCTCATGCAGCACTCACCACTAGTGAGCTAATCGTGCCGTCCTCGACGACTTGCGTGCTGACGATCGCATTCCCGAGCAGCGCCCAGAACGTCGCGGCGACGAAGCCGGCATGGACGGCTGTGATTGCCGTAAGTGCTGTTGAGCCCTGCTCGAGGAAGGACCCGGTGGAGATGAGCTGAAGGGGGAGCGTGACGAGGTAGAGGACGAGGAATATTCGGAGAATCGAGGAATGAACGGTATCGTAACGTAGGGTGTATGGTAAGGTGTATCGCGTCCTGTGAGATGCTGCCTGGACTCGGAGACTGTCGAGGTTGCCTCCGTTCCCGCGCAGCGAACCCACGGAGCCTGTGACATGCTCGCGAGTGGGTAGACCAGCCATCCGCGAACGAACGACAGGTCGAGTGATCTGTGCGACGGAAGGCTAATGGCGACTGGACGTCGAAGACCATCGCTGACCGCGGCTCAAGTCGCTGTGCGCGGTAGGGGCGCTGTTGACACAGAGCGTGGCGTGCTGTCCACCAGGCGGGGCCGTACACACGCACGAAACGAAGTCGGGGTAGAGGCCGCCGTGCGACGACGATCCGCGGACTGCTTCAAATCCGACTCGTATGCGGGTTGTGACGTTGCCGACGCGAAGCTACCACCCGCGCACGCAACCCATCTCTCTTGCACGACAGAGCCTTCGCGGGACCGTGAAGACGAGGAAGACGAGGTGAGGGATGCGGGACACCGTCTTACATCCGTGCACACGCACGAACGGTAGATCTGCCCGTTGAGCGGTAACGGGTAGGGAAGAATCGCGGTGATCGGATGGCATGGCGGCGGGTACGGCGTAACGTTCACGGGGGCGGGCCCCGGGCAGAAGGCGTGGCGAGGGAAGGATTTGGTGGTAAATACGAATTGGGAGACGTGTGGGAAGAGGCGTGTTGACCCCAATTTACGAGTGCAACTACGGCACACAAGGTATGTCGGTAGATGGAGATGAGATGGAGAGCGTGCGTGTTGGAGCTCGAGTCCGTCGTCAGGTATGGGAGGGGTAGTCTCGCGCGACGGGAGGGGATGGTGACGATGATGATGACGGGCGGGAGATATGGGATGCCCGCAGCCATGTTCGAGGAGGCTGTCTAGCCTGAAAGCGACGCGCAGGCAGAGACCGCGAGGACCATGGGCGCCACGGAGTCGAAGCAGCTGCTCCAGTGCGTATACGCACATGGCGACAGTATGGCCGTGAGGGACGTCGACTAAGACCCGTGCATATGCACGAACGGGCTGTGACTAGTAACATGGCGATAGGACGGAGAGACGCGCTGAGGAGGGAGGTCTTCGTGCAATGCGAGGGTAGGCAGCGGCGGTCGTTTCGGGGTGAGGGCGAACATCGGGCAGATGTGGAAACGAGGGAGAGAATGCGAATACGAATTCATCGAAGGTGTGGGAATGCGCGGATTGACCCCAGTTGACGAGCGCAAATGCGGTACAGGAACTGAATGGCCGGTAGAGGGAGGTAGGACAGAGAGTAGTGCGGATGGGAGCTTCGGCGTGTCGAGGGACATGACTGGGGAGGCCGCGAGCGAGGAGATGATGACGGACGAGACGCACGAGAATGTGTGGTAGGTCCGGACGTTGGTCCTGGCGAGGGGGATGCTAGCTAGTAGCCAGGCGTTGCGGCGGGGACGGCAGAGACAAGAGAGAGAGGCGACGGACATACAAGGGGTGGGACGAGGGGGCGAGTGTTGCCTACGGGGTGGGAGGAAGAGCAGCAAGCGAAGGGGGAGACACGACGAACAAGAGAGACGGACGAATGAAGAGAAAAAAAGAGAAGAAGAAGATACTCACCTACGGCCGCTCTCCTCCGGGTCGTGAATATTATGAGCAAGACGACGAAGAGGATGCTAGAGCGGTACCTGGCGATAGAAGAGATTGCACCATGGATATGAAGGCACGAATTTGCAGAGGGGCCTATAGTCCCGGAAGCGGGTCATCCCGACGAGCTCAGCGCGACGGCGGGCAGCGTGAGGGCGGGACGGAACAGCGACGACGAAGGAAGGGGGGGCAGGCACAGCGCGGTCTACAGCCACCTGTCGCTCGCCCACGTCTCTCTCGCTGGGTCGGGTTCCCATAATCTCCTGCTGACTCAGGCCGCGTGCGCATACACCAAGTCTCCTTCACTGGTCGCCGCTGCACCTCCCACATGCATTCGTTTTCCAACTCAACGACCTCGGGCCGACCTCAACGTCACTGGGCCCTCCTGCCGATGGTAACCTCTGCCTGCATCGCCCAATTGTCGCCTGTCGACTCCAATCGGCGTTGAACGCGCCTTCCGTGGCTGCAATTGGAGTGTCTGCTACCTACTGAACATCCCACAAACCGTGTACCCGGGGTCTCGCTGCGCCTGAGGAAGTACATCCCTCTGCCTACTCGTGTTCGATTGACTGACCTGACTGTGCATCCCAGACTCCTGATCTTGCCGTTATGCGAGTCCAACGTCCCGCGGGACGTCTGCTGTTGGACTGGCCTGCCAAACTAGCCCTCTCCGCGCGGACTGGGCACTTGTCCGACCCAACACGACTCCAGACAGCAACGCCCGTCCGAGGGCAAAGTGCAGTGAGTACATGCTCGCTCAACGAGTACTCACACACTTCGCTGACGGCCTCACCGTCTCTCAGACAGCGCATACAGTGGCGCTTGTGAGGACCAGCCGGCGCGCCTACTCCACTATGCAGGACCTGGGCCTGTGCACTGAGCCGCGCGCACTGACGTTCGCGCAGGGCTTGTCAATCACACACAACCCCCGCTTGTGATGTGCATACCACGCTCACGAGCGTAGGCACTTCAGTCCACTCCGTGCGACGGTCCGCTCCGGCAGACGGACGCTACGTACACCGTGACGAGCATCTACGGCCCGTCGCGCGGACTTGGAGCTGGAGCAGCACGACCTCGAGCGCAAGCTTCCAGGCATCGCGGAGCCACCATGCCGCGACCCGGCGAGCGTCATTGCCGTCGGCCCGTGGATGATGCCT
>JABYQM010000027.1:0-18180 GCA_022606115.1 Daedaleopsis nitida
TGCATTGAATAGTATAGGCTGACGGGTCTGGTAGGTAGACTGTGACAGAAGCATTTTGAAGGCAGCCATTGCGTACAAGGCAAGGCTATGGAAACAACAGACGAGAGCTCGAACTTCGGGAACACATTCGTGGCTTACTATTCAGTATGCGCTCCTCACTGGCGACAAACTATGTTCTCTGGACGCAGGATACAGTGACGACAGTGCCATATACTCGCCTCCGAAATCTCGCAGAGTCTCACCCGGTACATCTGTAGCTCCTCTCGGACGCTCTAGAACTTGCTCCAATGACTGCTCAACGCGGTCTCTCTTCCTGCGGACCTTTCGAGACACTCGCGAAGGATGGAGGCTTTCAGACTCAATGTCTACGAAGAACGATGAAAGTGGAAAACCCGGAGGCGTTAGCGTCTCTAAGACGCACTCTCGCTCCTGGCAAAGGAATAGCGGAGCGCCTTTGGCAGACAATACTGACGGTATGTTACAGGTTCATATATATTTTCTAATGACTGACGAAGATACCGAAAGACCACTACGAGTGTTTTCTGCAGCACGTGCCTTGTCCCGATTCTGAGCGCAAGCGGTGCGCGAGACACCCAGACCAGGGAACCCCTTGTATGCAGCGAATCTACCTCGGAGATGTTCCAGTCTACTTCAAGGCGTAGCATAGAATGTGTACAGAACTCCCTTCCGTAGAGACTCCGATCAACGTCGATGACGTGCTGTATGTCAATCATTCTGCCTTGTGTCAAGATGCTGAGACTGATCACACTTCAGGCAAACAAACTCGTGATTGACCCAGGGATGCATAATAGTGTTCTGCTCTCATACGCAAAGTTCCACCATGTGCTGTGCTACGGACGCTCCACTACCTTGCCTATCGATTTCTTACGAGCCGAGTCGCCCCGGTAGACTTCCCTGTACCTGAGCTGCTCCCACTGTTTCTCGCGGCCAACGACCGGGTCGCTATGTTGGACAGCAGTCAGCAGGGTCAATACTCTCTTCGCGACTTCTTTGGATGCTGTCACACATCCGCAATCCTGGCTCTTTCCCGTTGGGGTCAGAGAAGAGGACGAAGACGACATTGCAACGAGACCTCGTTCTGGTGGACGCTGCGTGAGTTGTTGCAATATGTGAAGGTTGATACTTTCCGTAAAGCGAACCACAGATACATTCAAAAGTTCCTCGTCTCAGGACGCCCTCCCTTCGGATGCTTCTAGCGACATCGACGAACTATTTCTTCCCTCGTCATCTGGTCCGTATCCAGGTGACGAACTTATGCCTATAGGTTTGAAACACTCTTCTGGTATCATCTCGTCGCCTTCTGCTTATGTCGGTTTCAGAGGAGTATCAGATACCGAGAGCCGAGACGCGGGGTAATAATCGTTCAAAGCCCGTTTTACCGGGATGGAGTAAGTGTGTGTGTTGTTCCGCTCACAACGTTGGAGACCTGAATGAATTGATGATGTCAGTCTCTCGACATATCTATCACCAATCCTCCGCCGGCTCAGCTCGAAACGGATCATCCGCTCGCCAAATCTCAACTTTCGTCTCGCGCACCTCCATTACGATGTCCATGCTCGGTCAACCGCCTCGGTCGTGGATGAGATAACCACCGTCGACCTTACCCATACCTTGCGTGGACGAATCGACGACCATCCAAGTAGCGACGATACAATAGTGTGTGCCACGAAGGCTGTCGAACGAGCTTGTAATGATGCTCTCGAAGCATGGACCCGATCAGTCTTGTCCTCGAAGAGAAGCTGGATGAGAAGGATAGCATGCTCATGGACGTACGAACTCACAGCTCTAACCGAGAAGCTGATGTCATATCCGTTCTGTAGTGCCAATCATGCGTCCCCCAAACGAACATACTACGGCAGTCCGACTCCTGCTCGACTTACAGATATACTCACACGGTGAAGGTTCACGGCAGTATTGTCGTCGAACATGAGGGCGTTGGCCGTACCCCTCTCATGCCCACCTCCGTTTCTTGAAGAAGGTCAAAGGAGTGCAATCGCTACAGATCGAGCTCAGCTGGATGTAAGTCATCTTGTTGATGAGCATAAGTCCTACCGTCCGCTTTCCTTTCTAACACAAGACAGTCCATTCAAATACGGGCCTACCGTACCCACCGACGAAGAGGTAGCCGATGTTGCCAATGATCCTGGTCCTGAACTTAGCAGAGCGATCGACTTGGCACAAGAAGATATTGTTGAAAGGCTCTCTACTTCTCGACGACAGCAAAGATTCAGCTCACAACTGTGGCGACATACTCTGTTCCCTCACACTCCGTCTGGTATGAGGACACGATAATCGGCTTATCGAAGCAGACTTCTCACTACACCTCGATGATGCAAGCCTCATACTACCTCGCAGCGACTGTCGACGTCTGGCTGGTCTTGCTCCACTTCATTACGATGATACTGGCAGCAGTGACAAGAGAACGAGTTCGACCCTCTCGATGGATGTTCGGTCTACGAACCTCCCAGAAAGAAAGTGCGGTTCTACGATGAAGAAAGTGAGATACCAGCTGCAAGTCCGATGGACTACGAATATCGTGACGACTCTGGGGTCCTCTTCATGGACGAATTGCCGAATACAACGCTTAACGAAGCTGAACAAGACGAACGCAGCACTAGCTCCTTCGTCCAACTGGCGTTCGATGCGGAAGGCTTCGACGGACCTATCGGGGACGGCGACCTGTTTCCTGATATAAATCCTATGCACTACGACGATTACGTCTTCGACATCCCACGTCATCCAACCCTTTCGCATTTTCCAGGATCGAGCTGGGTCATCCCAGCCCCTCCCCGACTGATACACGAAATGTCATCAACGTAGGCGTGCTGCTGCGGCTGACTGGGCACTCTCGCAAGATACTGTCGCCGACGATACTAGTGTCTCCCCTCGTGATCTCTCTTTGCCCCGCCAATTTCCGCACCAGCATGCCGCACCTACCCATTTGCAACGTGCGCAAGATACGCCACGCAGCAGTTCGACGATGTCCCGCTGCTCTCACATCACCCAATCCTGCTAGCAAACAGCAAGGGGCGACGCTCGGCTAACGAACCTCGAACCCACGATTCTCATTCCCAGGCAGGCGACTCTCAGGCCGACGACGAACCGCGCGACTTCTCGACGCGTCGCCACCGCCGCGCCCGTCTTCTCTGCTCGCCAATCCCTTGCGCAGTATCTAACCTTCTGCGGGAAAGCCTCCCTACTCTCATCAACATCGTCGGCTCCGGCCAGTTAGCTGAACCGGAGATCATCCTGACCCTCAGTCCACGTCCGGCCCTGGCGACTACGCATCTGCATCTGTACCGGGATCCGCTTCTCTGGCTCTAGCTCTAGCTGACTTCTCCTCTCGCGCTGCTCGGACACGCCGCCGAGCTGCTCGACCAGCACACGCTAGTCCTCCCAGCCGACCACCCCTATCTGTCACCGTCCTCTGCGCGCCCACGGTGCACCGGTACATCGCATCCATGGACCTGATCCAGCGACGCGCGCTCGTCCGTGCGCTCGCCTCCGCTGCGCGATCGACTGCGTCGAACGCGAGCTCCTCGGCCAGAATCCGCGTTCGCGCGTGCACCCGGACGCGGACGCGAACGCAGACGCACGGGCCGGAGACGCACACCTCATCCTGGACTGCGAGACGGCGGTGCTCTTCTTCGTGCTCGAGCTGCTCCCGCGCGGGGCGACGCGCTCGCCGCGCTCCTCGCCCGGCTCTCCTGGCGGTACGCACACCTCCTGGTCGTCTTCGAGTGCTACCCGTCGTCCTGGGACTACAGCACCCCCGCCCGCATGTCGGCGGACTCGGCCAGCGCGTGGAGCCCCCCGGTCGTGCGCGCCGTCAGGAAGCTCCGGCGCGACCTCGCGATCGCGGAGGCGTGGAGACGAAGCGCGCGCAGGCAGCGGTCGCGTACGCATTCGCGCGCACGGTCGGGGAGGCGGCTGCGTACGCCCGCGCGTACGGCGATATAGCGCAGGCGCGGGACACGTCGGACATGGACGCGACGAGGGGCGCGCTCTGGGGCGAGCGATGCTGGCTCACGCATGAAGAGCACGATGTGAGACTGCGGCTTCGCCTGTGGCTGGTTGGTCCTCTGTGAGTAGTATGCTAACTTGCACGCCTGTTGTGCTCTTGCATAGGGCGAGTACGACTTGTGCGGCGTCGAAGGCATGAACCTCTTCGCCGCATCCCTCCTGCTCTCGCAGACGACCCTCGAAGATCTCCTGGAGAAGCACCCGGACGACCGTCTCTTGCAATATGGGGCTGGTGGGGTGGACCGGATTGTACGTTCGCACATGCACGACTTGGTGTATTCAGCACTGACACCCGAATTGGCCGGTCCACCCAGATGCGCTTCAACGCGGAGGTGGCGCGTCGGCTGGAGCTGATGCAACTTCCTCCGTCTTCACCTATCTATGTCGACACCTCGTCGTCGCTGAACTCCGTACCCTACATTGGCGATAGCGAGATGGACGCGTTGTGATCGCGAGCGCGCATCACATGCACATGTAGTACCCGACTGCGTCCCGCACATGTTCTATCCAGAATCAGACGATACAGCTGTCAGCATTGCTGGATAATCCCCATGAGACTATCGCAAGAGCATGAATTCATTTTTCCTTGCATATGCTTTGACATAGAGTACACGTCGGCACATCCGAGCAACACGACCGCATTTCGTTTGAACTTCTCCCGCAAGTAGCACACCATCTGCACCACAATCGCCTCAAGGAAGCACTGTTTTGCAATGCAATCCAGATAACGGCCAAGGAGACCCTAGCCGTCTATCAGTTGATCTCTAGCTCCCAAAGCTCGTCAGAGCGCGAGTTGTCCGACAGGAGCCCGCCGAACATGACGACCTTGGACTCTCCATGCGGGTCGACCACGAGACCGGCGGGAACCACCCCGGCCCTCAGGGAAGTGATCGTCATCCTCGCTGACGACGTCGAGCCGCTGCCACGCCCACCCTGCCAAGATGTCCCCGCCGGCTCCTTGGACAGTAGCCAGACGTCGTCCCAGAACGAACCGGCGGCGGCGTGCCCGGCGTTACTCGCGCGCGCTCGCCGTGGTAGACAACCGCGACGGCGTTCGCAAGCTCCGGAAGGGAGACTGGAAGGGCGTGAAGCCGTGCACGGAGCGGGGCCCAGGGCTCCCGTGGGCAGGGTCGGCGGTGGGCTGGACGGTCACCCACTTGTCCTGCGAGACGACGTAGATGTCGACCTCGCCTGCTGCGGGTAGCTCGTGGCCGCAAAAGCCTGCAGGGTGGATCGTAAGCACTATCGTGCGAGGAACGGTGATGTCACGACATCATGGACGGACGACGGACCTCCGTAGCGGAGCAGGACGGATGTCTCCTCCGCGAGAGCCGCCGCGACTAGTACAGTGCCGCCGCGGGCGGGCTCGGGGCGGAGGCGAGGGTCTTCCATTGCTTATCTTGGAGGCTGAACGTGTGCAGCGTGCTCAGACGGCCGCTCTCGGGGCATCCGGCGTGCACGTAGATGTGGCCTGCTTGCCATGAGCCAGGCGTCGCTCGAGAGGGAAATCTAGTACGTACCCGTGCGCCACAGCGGTGTGGTAGCTCCTAGGTTCGGGTGCTTCGTCTTCGTTCTCCGCGATATCTCTCCCAACGTACGGACTGCAGAGGACCCTGCGCTGAATGGACTGTCGCCTTCCATACGCCTGCCTGGTATGCGTCTAGCGGGGCATGTCCACTCCCGCCCTCCCCATAGGTACAAGGCATCTCCGTGCCAAAGGGTAGTTGCCAACGCGTGGTACAGGGATGGCCTTACGGCATCGCGCTTCGGCTAGAAGCTTGGTGTCCGGCGTGAGCATCCGCATCCTGCGAGAGCAGGCTCTCGCGAGGTCGAAGACGTGAAGAGAGCCATGGGAGTACCATCTTGCCTGGTTCCAGAGTCGATGGGTTCGCGCGGCTTGAGCTCTCCGCATAGACGAGGATGATGCCGGACTCTGTTACGGCGATACAGTGCGAAGAACGGGCAAGGAAGGGTGTTTTGGAGAGTGAGAACCAGTGCGCTTGAGGCATTGTGAGAGAGAGGTTCAGATGTCAGAAAAGTGAGAGCGACTGGAAAAGTGCCAGAGGGGGTGTGAGTCTTAGATACGGTGGGAGCTGCGAACTGGCGGTGTGGACAGTGACTGCCAATATCACCCGTGATGGCGTCGGCGGTGTTCCTGGTAAACACGACGACAGGAGCAACACAGTTATCTTGAATTCTTCGTACAAAGCAACTTGAACAGACAAACTCAGATACTCGCAGACGACTCGAGGACAGGGGAACCACGGCTAGTTCGTCAAGTGCTTTGCTTGGCTGTGTTAGGATCAGAAGCTACTGCTCTAAATCCGGTGATTGGCACGTGTACATCTAGGCGCGGACATCAAGGCACCCTGGTGAACTACCGGTACCAGATATCGTCATAGATCGTCATCCTATATCCTAACCTGAACCCAGCCTGTGCCAGTACCTCAACATCCGTTTCAACGGGGAGGGGCGAGTGATATGGAACGCTCTCATGAGCATAGCACAACGCATCGCGATGCTGCCCAGTTGGACGCATAGCTGGTACGTTGCTGGCCCGGGGGAACGAGCATGCAGACCAGTATGTGGACTGAGGGCAATTCCCATGGCCCTAGTCGTTGATCACCCATCTGTCAAGGTATGCCCGCAGGCACGAATAGCTGCTACACCGAACGGGATTCCACACTATAGCAACCGACTTGCAAGACAGCACTCTGAATCCGACTTTGGAGGAGTCTGAACGGCCGGCAATGACGCGTACAGCTGGCATGGCACTTCGCTCAGTCAGCGGGAGCTGCGCATATACAGTCTGATATCGACGAGGTGGACGACACGCTGCGACTTCGACGAGTCTACTAGCAGCTGCAGCGGTATTTCTTGCTCTACTCTCCGTGTGCACACTTGACTGACACTCCCCGTCCATCTCATCTCCAGGCAGCGAACGGTCTTTGTCTCGCACACACAACAATGTCCAGGCGACAAGCAAGCATTTCCGGGTAGCGATTGTCGGCGGGGGAGTGTGCGGCCTAGCGTGCGCGTAGCGCTGCAAGACGCAGGAATCACCGAAGTATTCGAAGCAGCGGTGCGCATCATCGACGTCCTCCCCTTCGCACTCGTCCTAGCCGCGACCTCTCTCTTGCTAATCCGCACTTCTAGGCCGCCTTTGGGAAATCGGCGCCGGGATCGGATTGGGTCCGTCCCCGCCTTCTCGCGAGTATGGGTGCTGGTGCTGACCATGCTGGGACGTCCATTCGACCCCCTCTGCAGGTCCCAATGCTGTGCGTGCACTCAAAGCCATGGGCTCCTCGATGCTGTGCTCCAGAAGCCCCACCCGGCGATCTGAGCTCGAAGGGGTTCTGTTCTACACGGGTGTGGGTGCGCACGAACTCATCTACGACGTATGTTCGCATCCCGCCCGTCGGGTGTAATCCTTCGGCTCGGGCCGGACTCACCTTCAGTGCCCCAGTACCCCCGGCACCAGAAGACACGAGCATCAGCATGCACCGGTGAGCATTCCGCGCCCATTCACTGTCGCTCGCACTCCCAGCCTTCGGTAACCATGCGCACTCGCACTCGCACTCACGCACCTCGGCTCATCTTCGCACAGCGCGGCGTTTCTCGACGCACTCGTGGGGCGTGTGGACCCAGCGGACGCACTTCAACAAACGCTGCACCTCAATCTCGGAATCCCACCGAGCCGCGCGCCTCGTGCTGCACTTCGCGGACGGGAGCACGCACGAGACACGTCGTCCTCGGTGCGGACGGGATCAAGAGTGCGGTCCGCCGCTTCGTCGTGGACTGCGGTGCAGCGGCAACGGCGACGGGAACAGACACACGCGTCGCGTTCAGCAACACGCTGCGTACCGCGGCTTGATCCCTACGCTGCGCTCAAGGCCGCGGGCTTCAAGACGCAGCTGACGAGTCGACCGGCGTGCTTCATCGGTCCGAGCAAGGTGAGGAGCATAGGTCGCGGGCTGAGAACCGTGGTAGAGACTGACGGTGCATGTTTCGCACCGTACTGGACGGACGTAGCACATCATCGTGGTTCCATCAAGAACGGGGAAATCGTGCGTCCGCTCTCATGACGTCCCGCTCGCCACGAGCGTTCGCAGGGCGCCCCACCGCCAACGCTAATTCCGCCGCCTTCCCAGGTTAACGTCGCCGCATTCTCTGCCCGATACGACATTCCATTGCCTCCAGAACCTGCCCGAAGGCGCGCCTGGGTCGACGAGATCTCCGCGAGGACCTGCAGAAGGAGTTCGAGGGGTGGGGGCCAGACGTCGCGACCGCTCCGCTTCATGCCGGAGAAGACGATCCGTGGTCTGTCCACGTCGTGCACCCCCCTCTCGAGAGCTATGCTAGAGGTCGCGTTGCCTTGCTCGGAGACGCGGTGCGTTCGCATCGGAATCGACGCCCTGCCCTTGAGCAGTACTAATGCTTCTTGTTCAGGCGCATGCCATGTTGCCCATCTCGGAGCAGGTGCCGGACAAGGTATTGAAGATGCTTCCCCTTGTCCGTCTCTTGAATCACCACAGACCCCATCGAGAACATCCCGGTATGAAGCTAAGCTTGTTGATACGAGACCAAGCTGACATGACCACCGTCTCAGAACATGTTTGCGGCTATTCGCAGATCCGCCAACCTAGATCGCAGTTAGTTTGGGATACCAGTTATCACGCGGGCAGCACTTACATTACCGAGCGGTGCAACTCAGAAGGATTGTGCAAGGACCTAGAGGACTCTGGAAGCCTGTGTGGCGTTACAACGTCGAAGGGGATCTGGATGCCGCATTGCAACCCTTGGATAGACTTACAGAACATGAGTACCGCCTTGTATCTCGACAAGACGAGATCTTCACAGATAGCACACGCGTACGTCTGATGCAATGATCATATCATTGCGCAGTAGAATTCAGTACGAACTTATAAGTATGGTAGGCTGGAGTGAGAGAGAAGAGATATTGTACACGTGCACGCACGACGCATATAGCCATACATCATAAGAAACACACAAATCGAAACTTAGGCACGAAACCATAGAGAGTGCGGCCAGAGCGCTTGAGGGTAGACGACATCCAGAGCGGTCACGGTTTTCCTGACGAGCACGGATGAACGTGAGCGAACCGGGGAAGGGTCATCACACGATGACAAACATACCTCTTCGCGTGCTCGTGTACGTGACGGAGTCACGAATGACGTTCTCAAAGATCTTGAGAACACGAGATCTCCTCGTAGATGAGGGCCGGAGATACGCTTGACACACCACAGGGCGAGACGGCGAATGGCCTGAAACACTTCGTGAATACTGGAGAGGACATCGCGTTAGGACGCGTCACGCACGGCTTGGTGATACCCTGGATGTTGTCACGAAGAATCTTCGGTGACGCTTAGCGCCGCCTTTCCAAGACCCTACAGCAGCAGCGCAACGCGTCAGCACTATATAACATAGAACGGCGTAGTTGCTCACCTTGCCACCTTTCCGCGTCCGGAATGTTGTGAGAGTGTTGTGTGAGGGTGATGTAGAGATGAGTGTAGGGACGCCGCGAACACGGTGGCTCAAAAGAGAGAAGGTGGTGGTTGCAGGACAGACGCGTCGGACGCGTTCCGTTGACTGTAAACCCGGGCGTTTGCTCTTGTTTGGTAGTCACGTGGACCGCGACAGCGCGTCAACAGACGCCGACAAGTGTGAGAGCCACGACGGTGATCAGCTCGCAGCCTCCACTGGTCGCAATGCCCTTCGTACTCTCACTCGGCCTGCTCTCATCCCTCGCCACTTTCCACGAAACCGACAGCTCTGACAAGCCTGACAAGAGCCATGTCTATCAACATGTCGAGAACACCACTCAACTCGATGGCATCCTCTCCAAGTCAAAGGACAAGCTCTCGGTAAGCGGCCATCTTCTTGTGACGCATATAATCCATGCTTAGTGGGCTCCCAGGTCATCGATTTTCATGCCTCATGGTATGAGGGTGTTCTTTGAATTGTGGACCATGCTCTGAAGGTCGAGGTCTTGAAGGTGTGGTCCTTGCCATATGATTGCCCCGACCTTCGAGGCATTGTCGAAGCAGTATCCGAAGGTCAACTTCATAAAGTGTGACGTCGACCAAGCAAAGGATGTTGCGGCCCAGTATCGTGTCACTGCCATGTACGTCCCTCAATCCTCATGCCAAGTCGCCGCAGAATTCAATCCGACAAACGTCTACTCTCAGGCCTACCTTCGTGTTTCTGAAGGGCCCTGCCGAGATAGACAGAATCCGAGGTGCCAACAAGGCGTGAGTCATGAGTGCACGCCGAAGAAGGCGGATGGTATCTAACGCTGACTGCGGCAACTCGTTGTGCATAGAGGATTGGAAGACGCATTGCGCCGCCATGCTTCCGGCGGCTCTTCAGGTTCATTCACCGGCAGGGGTCAAACTCTTGGCGGCGGCTCTACTACGTCTGGCGCAGGAGGGGGCGTTGCCGCTTTCCAAGCTCTCGATCCCCAGGTCAAGGTTCTGCTTGCCTGCTCGGCGGTTACATGTCTTCTGGTACCTGAGTTGAGTGAGTTGATCCTCCAACCTCCCACACACCTTTCAGTCGTTCTTTCTGACGTGAGATACGTCGATGTTGTACTGGTAGAGACTACTACCTGTTGGGCAATACACACGTTTGGAATATGAAGTACCTCGATAGTCCAAAATGACGTGCGAATGCGCACATGGCGGCTTGGAAGACATTATTGTATGTAGAGCGCTGTCTCACACTTCCCAATGGTTTTCGCCACCACATGTGGCTTGAATACTGGTGATAGGTGGTTAAGAACCGGTCTCGTGTAGGTCACTATCTGGTTCTTGTGAATGCCGTGCGATAAGTGCGCTGACCTCGTGCAGTCCCAGCGCCGCTGAGCGCGTCCTTGAACGCCCCATGCCTCGATCGTGCGTCAATCTCGAGACATCTGCTTCTGTGTGGAGCATCATTGTCAAGCCGCTGGACACTGGACGCCAGCTTATGATCAATGGTCGAGCGCGCCCTCGTCGCTTAGACCACAATCTCGTGAACAACTTGAGACAACGAACTTCGCGGTCAACTTGACGACATGCAACAAGCACAATCGAGGCTCTCGCTGCCGCATGAACTGTCTCGACATGACAGTGTTGAAGACTCCATGTGCACAGACAGATCGATGACATTGCAACGTAGGATCGTTGTTTTGACCGGGAGCGCTTGTTGTGGCTGTTCTCAAGAAGTACGTGTCGCTTCCTCTTTGAGCTCCTACGCCGGCTTCTATCATCAACGCTGACACACAGCATGCACACTCAGGCGTTGCTATTTGCTACAGCGATACAAGTGGACATGTGGAATCCTCGATACAGTCCCTCGACGCAATGGCACCCGCTACAGAAGACTGGAGCAATGAAATTTGAGGCTCATTATCCACTAATCGTCCCGATGTTGACCCCGGACCGCTGGGAAAGGGACTCACACTATCAACGAAGCAACCCGAAGATGCTCTTGGCAGCGGTAAATATGCACTACCGCGTGGTTTTCTCATGTTCCGTTGCTGATTCGGATACGAGTTGACAGGGTTCTTTAAACCTTCCAACCGGTGTACGGCGTACTGCGCTCGCTTTTGTATCGTGGGGACCGATGTAGCCGCTACATGGCGACTTTCCCGCACGTTTATTGGACCACACGCTATACTCTCGTAGGCGATGCCTGCCGCAGGCGACTGCCATTCGTTCCCTCGGCTCTTTGAGCGAAAGACCGGACTGCTGTGGCATGAGCGCTCGCCTAGTTCGAGTAATCTTAACCCATTTGGTCGCATAAGCTGCGCTGGATACCCTATCTGGGCAAGGAACAGTCATCCCAAAATCCCAATCTCGACAAACATCAACACCATCAACACGCAACACGCTACCCTGCGGACCGAAAGTACAGGGCAACAAGTCTCGCAGGAGGCCCACTGCGTGCGATCCTTGTCCGACCGCTCGCATACAGCATTGGCTTCACTACCGACGGTTGCAGCTTCTGCCACCGCAACGGATGTCTCAAAGACACACGCTCAGCGCGCCATCCTCATGCGGTAGCGAATGGTCCGTCCTCGTGCGTCCCCCCCCCCCCCCCCCCCCCCGCCGTGCTTTCCCCCACCTTATCTCCGGAATTGTTCAAACGACACCGGTGTCCGGTAGGTTGATGTCGTCAGATCCTCGATGCCAATCACCATGAGCGCTGAAGATTCGTGATTCCATTGCTAGAAGCCCGCCGCGCTCACGGTTAAGCCCGTACCGTGTCTATCCCATGTCCATGGAGTCGAGGACCATTTGTCGCGCTAACGTCGCGGTTGCCCTTCATAAGCCGCAGCCGCTTCACCATCCCTCCTCTCCTCATCCCTCCTACCCCGGCTTGGGCCCAACACATCCGCATCGGCGCCATGTCGATTCCGCTGGCATTCCTCAACACCCTCCCGACCCCCTGTCCGGCGTTTCCCTCGGAGAACAGCTTGCCGAGGTGGTCACAGACTCTGGACGCGTCTCCACACTCCTTGACTGTCTCTGCTCTTCCGACGCCCCAGCCCTCTGGTCCACCGATGCTGCCCGTCCCCGCTTGACCCATGCTACCCTACGCCGATTTGTTTCCGACTTCGCTATCCCGACGTCCGGTCTCCGTCCCCGCCTCGGGCCGAATGACAGGATCATGGTAGCACTCCCGACTAGCCCGGAGAACGCGGTTGCCCTCCTCTCCATCTCCACCTACCATACCTGTGCTCCCGTCAATGCCGGCTGCACTGCCGGCGAACTCCTTGAAGATGCGACACGCCTCCGCGCGAAGGCTATCGTGACCACCTCCGACGCGAGCGAGCGATTGGAAGTGGCGCGGTTGAGAAAGGAGCTCCATTGCGAGGTGATCTTCGTGAAAGCCCGTTCCGCCGGTCCGCGGGCCTTTTCGACATGTCAGTGATGACCGATGGGGATGCAGACGACGACTGGGCTATAGTAGAGAAGGTAACTCAGCTTCCGTCGAGACCACATGGGTTACACGACCAGTCGCTTGTGTTACAAACCTCAGGGACTAGTGGCAAGAAGAAGGTGAGCAATTCCCTTTTGAAAGTTTACTGGCCTCCCGCGAACTGACGGAACCTAATTCTAGGTTGTTCCTTACACTCTCCGGTCTCTCATCGTCGGAACATGTGCTGTGATACGTTCGTGGAACTTGCAACCCCAGGACGTCAATAGTGAGTGTCTCAGAGCATACCAATTGCCAAAGATACATCTGACATGCGTCCCTCAGTGAACATGATGCCCCTCTTCCATGTTGGCGGTATTGTGCGGAACCTATGGGCCCCCCTCTTCTCGGGTGGAAGTGCTATCATGTGCCCGGGCTTCGATAGCACGGCATTCTGGACCATTGTCCTTGATTGCGGAGCTACGTGGTAGGTTACGCCACTCACACTTCCATGAGACGCTAGGCTCACGGAGACGCACAGGTACTACGCAGCACCTACGATGCATCACGCTATTTTGGGATCGAAGCCAGAGTCAATGGTGCCCTCCCGAGATACGCGCATTCGGATGATTGCGAATGCAGCCGGTGGTCTGCTTCCTTCCCTCGCTCAGCAGCTCAAGGAAACCTTCGGTGCTGTTATTCTTCCTTCATACGGGATGACCGAGTGCATGCCCATCGCATCTCCGCCGACCACTTATCAGCTCGAACGTCCCGGTTGCTCCGGCGTCGCGTGTGGACCCCATCTCTCTATTCGCGACCCGTCGAATTTAGAGCGCGAACTCCCGCCAGGCTCCACGGGTGCAGTCTCTGTTCGCGGAGTTCCAACCTTCGACGGCTACGAGACCAGCCCGGACGCGCCGCTGGACATCTCCGCCTTCTCTTCTCAAGGTTGGTTTGACTCGGGAGATGTTGGTTACATGGACGCGGACGGGTACCTGTACATCACTGGACGCTCAAAGGAGATCATCAACAAAGGAGGCGAGGTCATCTCCCCATTCGAGATCGAAGAGGCGATCACCTCGGTCGCCGGGGAGCGCGTGAAGGCGACCATAGCATTCTCAGTTCCTCACGATGTCCTCCAGGAGACCATCGGTGTCGTCATCGTCCCTGCTCCCTCTATGCCCCGGATTGGTCTCGCCGAACTACTCGACGCGCTCAAGGCGCAGCTCCACCCGTCCAAGTGGCCCTTCGCGGTCGTCTACATGGACGACCTCCCGAAGAACAGCGCGGGGAAGCCACTACGCATCAAGCTTGCTGAACGTCTAGGCATCCAGTCTCTCACGGATGATACTCCCTCGATTCAGCGGCACTTCGAGGCGGGGGTGCCGGACAAGAACGCACCGCTTTCGACGCCCATTCCCTGCGCCGCAGTCTCTGTGGATGTAGTCGCTGTCGAAGAAGCTATGAAGACCGTGCCCGGTATTGACGAGGTCGCAGTCCGCCTGCGCAACAACGGAAGCATCGAGGCGGTCGCGACTGTCATTCCTTCTAGCGGTGTCTCCTCTGATAGCATCACGCAGACCCTCATGACCCTCATTCCAGGCTATTCCATTCCAGACCCTCTTCACGTTGTCACCGAACGTCTCGCTAGGACAGCCGACCAGACTGTCGACTGGGACTTGCTGGAAGCTGAGGTCGCCCGTCGTAACGCCCGAGGTTTATCTCCGCAGGCGCTCGTCATACGGAACATTGTCGCGGAGCTCCTCGACAAAGATCCGTCTTCTATAACCGTAGAGAGCGACTTCTTCCTCCTTGGCGGCAACTCTCTGCTTCTCGGGCGACTGGCGCATCGAATTCGCAAGGAGACGGGGGCCACCGTACGCGTTGCCTCGATCTTCACCCACAGCACAATCGACGGTATTGCCTCCCTCATCACCCCCCGCGAGGCGTCTACTCCTGCGGACATGCTGGACAAGACGGCAGTCAACTCCCCCATGTACTCCCCGACCACGTCGCAGAAGTCGCTTTCTAGCAGTCTCGACCTCCCTTCGCTTGAACACGGTGTGCCCTTCGACGACCATCGTCGTAGTCAAACACACCCCCTCCCACTCATTATACAAGCCATTCCTTTGCTGTTCTTCTACCCCCTCAAGGTCGCCTTCACATGGACCGGCATCGTCTATATCCTCTCCTGCTTCACACACTTCATCTCTGACAACTACTGGGAACGCGTTGGGTCTCTCCTCGTAGCTATCGTCGGCGCGCGGCTTATCACCCGTATCGTTCTACCGTTCTTCGCCATCGCCACCAAATGGATTGTCATTGGCCGTTATAAGCCGGGAACGTACCGCTTCTGGAGCAACTACCATCTCCGTTGGTGGATAACCAACCAGCTCCTGCGGACCATGGGCCGAGGGATCTTCTCCATGCATCCCTCGCTCGAACTCCTGTACTACCGTCTCCTTGGCGCGCGCATCGGGAGAGACGTGTATATTGACCCCAAGGCGAGACTCGCTGAGTTCGACCTCCTCACCCTCCACGACGGCTGCCGGATCGACAACGCGCTCATACGCGGTTTCTGTGTGGAGCGCGACGGGTGCTTCCGCCTTGAGCCTATTGTCATTGGACGGGGCGCGACCGTCAACACCTACACTCAGCTTGCTCCTGGCGCCGTTATTCCTGACGGCGCAACTTACGGTCCGCACGCCTCCTCTCACGACCAACCTTCACCCGACGGACACGCGGCGTACAACCGGGCTGCCGTTCCGCAGCCTCACTGGGCTCTTAAGGTTTTCGTCGCGGGCCCCACCATCTTCCTCGTCAAAATCGCAGCATACGTCCCCTGGTTTGCTGCGCTATTCATACTCCTTATGCAGCCGGTCCCCAAAGGCGACCTGAATGCGCTCGAGCGCGTGATCGTCTGGTTCTCCTCTCCCAATAGAGTTGCGTGGCACAGTGTCGCGCGTATCATCCGAGTCATCTTTCCTCCCGTCCTGCAGCTCATCTTCGGTATCATCCTCAAACGCATCATGGGTCTCAACCGTGGCGGCCTGACAGCGGACGCGTCTCAGTGGGCCCTCCTCCGCCGGTACATTAACCACAATCTCCTCAACCAGGACGCCATGAAGCGTGCTTACGATATCATCGGCTCACACTACGAGGTGACATCTGTCGTCTGGAGATGTATGGGCGCGAAGGTTGGCAAGCGTGTGTACTGGCCAGGCTCCGGCGTGTACTGCCCGGACCCCGAGCTATTCGAGGTCGGCGACGATGTCGTCTTCGGGTCCCGCTCCGAGGTATTTACCACGGACGGGATTGGCTCCGCAAAGGTCGTCCTCAGGGCAGGGGCCATGATAGCGGACCGCGTGGTCCTCCTCCCTGGATCCACCGTGGGGAAACGGACGGTGATGGGATCTGGAGCGCTCGGCCGCAGGGACGCGACGTACGAGGACGGGTCGGTCTGGATGGGATCTGAGCGTGGCGAGGCGATCTGCTTCAAGAAGGGCAGCAAGGAGGCCGACGATAGCACCCCGACCATCACCCCCTTTGGCCGCGCTTTCTACAAGCGCGAGGCGCCGTTCTTCGTCTTCCCATACCCGCTGCTCGTGCTCATCAACCTGTGTGTCGCAATCTTGGCTGCAGGATACTGGTCCGTCGCGGCGGTCGTCGGTACGCAGATTCTCAACCAGCTCAGGATCCATCTTCCACAGCTGCACCTCTTCAAATCCGGACCGCGCCAGATTGTCGTCCTCTTCGGCCTTATCTCTTGCTGGTTCGTCATCACCCTCACTATTCAGGCGGTCATCGCGCTCCTATGGGTAGTCGTGACGAAGTGGGTCATCATCGGGCGCCGCGTTCAAGGCAGTTACGACTGGGACAAGAGCTCGTATTGTCAACGCTGGCAACTCCATCTCGTCCTCTCGAAGCCGATGTACAGGGGGTACGGGATTGGAGGCATCCTCGGCGTTCTCGGCGGTTCTGCATACATCGTGTGGTACCTCCGCGCCTTGGGAGCGAAGATTGGGGAGGACTGCGCTGTCTTCGCCGGGGGTCGCGCCGGGCTGATGACGGAGCCTGACCTCGTCGAGCTCGGAGACCATGTTGCGCTCGATGATTGCTCTGTTGTCGCTCACATCAACTCCCGCGGCAACTTCTCGCTCAACAAGTTGACAATCAGTACTTCGTACGTACAGTTGCCCTTCTCCTACCCATCATCGTGCTGATACGCTTCTCACAGATCTGCGATGCGCTCGGGATCGCGGTTGCTCTCTGGCGCGTCCATGGAGGAGAACTCCATGTTGCTCGAGCATACCCTTCTTACCTCAGGCGAAATTGCAGAATCTGGCGGTGTATACGCCGGATGGCCCGCGCATCGCCTTGGTCAGGAAGAGTATGTGCGGAGCCATTCCCTATCGGGTCTCGGCCGTCTGGGTTCGCGATACCGGAAACTCGAACGCGTACACATCCAGCTCGAAGAGGAGAAGAGGAGACTCGACCGGAAGATCGAGAAGCACCACCGTGACTTACGCGAGGCAAAACTGAGACTCGGGGCTATGTCGCAACGTGCGTCGGATGCTCGAGTCAACTCCACCCACTCGAGCGTTGATAGATGGTGAGGTGAGCTGACGCCCGATGGACACATTTCTTGGATATCTTCTCTTGTTCGCTTTCTCGGATATCTGTCGTGACTCGTGGATATGATTGCCCTGTTCGCTGTCTGGAACTATGCACTCCCCCTAGACTCAGGTGCTGCGTCGACTCGTGGTCCCGTTTGCTGTTCATTTCTTCAACCACCTTCAACTTCACAGCTTTCTAATCATCTGTAGCTTGCTTAGTACCTGTAGCTCTTATGTCATGCTCAGTGCTGTCTGTCTGCCATCCAAGTACCTAGTCGCTAGTAGCATCCAACTTAGATATCGTTTCCACTATGCATACTCGAAATGATCAATCTACTTTACAATCATCGCTCGCGTTTCCTCTTGACGCGGCCCGCCACCGACGCGACGCGCTTAACCGCGCCAACGATCACGTGAAGCGCGGCTCGTGCGCGACGTGCGGGTCCCAGCGAAGCCTGATCATTGTTCACAACCTCGCACCTGCGTTCATGTCTCTCTCCCTCCATATTGCCTAAATCACGTCCAAGCGCATACGACGACCACTAGAACGAGCACCTCACGCAACCAAGTCAAGCTTGGCGCAACCTGAAGGTTTAGG
>JABYQM010000028.1:0-17818 GCA_022606115.1 Daedaleopsis nitida
GACATACCGTTTTGTTGACAGCGTGGACGATCGCGGGCGCTGCTGTGTGCGCAAGTGTGCTGCTCGAATTCCGGCCGGCGACGGTATGTCATTCTCGCAGCCACGCTACACGGCAGGATCTGACATCATTCGCCGTACTGAACCAGAGTGCGCATGGTCTTAGATGAGAACTCGCCGGGCATACATCAACACCCGGCAACTCGACCGGTACTTGCCCCAGTCGGGACCGGAGTACGACGGTCAGTGGATCGGCCAGTGCTGTCAAGTCTATGCGTGCTTACCGCAGCCGGATACACAGCGACCTGCAGTGCCATGCTCCGACAGGCACGGCCATGGATGGCGCATCAACTTCCGTAGTGCCACGAGAGCCGTTCCCGGATCGACGCGACTTCGTGCTCATCCGTACCAGGAGAAGGAGACGCAGACGGACCTCCTTCAGCACCGCAGGACTCAGGCCGTCGTCGAGTCGTGCTCAGGATGTACGTATGTCGCTGTGTTCTGTTGGTGCCGCGCCGCTGAACCTCTCTTCGATAGACTGTCGGCTGCGGACGAGTCCCGTACTCGTGTCTCCTGTGCTGCAATGCAGACATCGCGCTGTCTGTGAGCCGATCGGGACGAGCAGCGATGCCGGGCGCATAGTGGACGGTACGTACTTGTGGCTTCCGTCTTATCCAAAGACGCGTCGCTCACCCGGGATGTTTGTAGCTCGGAGGACCGAGCGTTGAGTTCTGACGGTCGTGCTCGACGTCCATGCCCGTCCATGCACGCTGTCCGGCGAGTCGACGAGGATGGATCAAACGTACATCGCGCTGCGCATCAAGATACTCCCACCTGGTGAATGGCGAGTGTGTACGTACCTGGGCTCGAGAGTGTCGCTGACATCGTGTTGTTCAGATGCGGATTGCCCCTTTGGACTCCATCGCACGCGCAGGTCCGTGGATCTCCGTCATCCGGACCTGCAACTGCTATTCTGACTGTGACGTGGTCAGAGTGGCGAACACTTTGAGAAGACACACACCTTGTATCACGCGCTGTGCGCTGCAGATCGCGCGGGATGCGAGCTCGCGGAACGGACGTCGAGAGGAGTCCAATCCCGTCCCATCTGACTCATCGCCAGCTCGCAGCCGGACGTCGTCCCAGGAAGGTCTCGCAATGCCCGCACGCATCCGCGTCGCGCAGCTCGTCCACTTCCTTCCAGCACCTTACCCGAGGCTGAGCAGTCCGCTTCCCAGCCGTCCGCCTTCGTCGGCCCCGTGAGGTCCAAGCCAGTACCTGGCAGACAAGCTTCTTCCAATACTAGTCGGAGTGCGTACACGGCACCGTACGGCCGTCGCTCTGGCCCGCGACAGACATCACCCCGTCGTCACCACCCGCCTGCAGACTCGGTTCGCCGCGGCTTCGGCTGAGAAGATACCGCATATCGAGTCGCCCGACGCGAGCACGCCAGCGCCAGGCGCGCGGACGCCTTCAACTGGGCAGAGAAGCTGACGCTTGAAGCTTGAGTTCGCCCGGGGACCGCGCAGACGCTTCCCCGCACGGAGCCTTGGATGGTAGTCCGGTGTCCGCTGGTGCCATAAGTACACTGTTTGGTGTGTGCGCCCAGGTGGAGCCCAGAGCCCGTCACTGCGGTCCCGGTCTCTGCCACTCGACCCGTTGAGCTTCCCGCCCGATGCGACACGCGGGAGCGGCAGTGTTCGGGTTCGTGCGAAGCATCTGCTATAACGTGCACGACTGGAGCTGGAGAAGAAGAAGGGCAGGATGAGTATATGCGTGCCTACTCTTCCCGACGCACAGTGCACCATGAGGAGGCTGCAGCTGCTCGGTTGGTTGGTTCCTGGGTATGCGCCCTCCCTCGTCCCTCGTCGACTAGCCAGCACCTGCGCCGTGCCGTGCTGCCGCGGCGCACTCGATCTCGCCATGCGCATCGAGGATGCGCGATTCAAGGCAGGCGGAGCGGGGCGCGGATTCGGACTCGGACGCCTGCAGCCGGCACGTTCGCGAGGTTTGTCCGTATCGAGCTTTGCGCGGGCCCGTAAGTTGAAAGCTTAAAGCTCTCGAACTCTCGACGCAGCGGGCTCCAGGGGCCAAGAACGAAAGAGAGAAGCACGGCTATGTCCTGTCGCTTCAGCGCTATGTAGGTCAGCCTTTCTGGCACACCAAGTATCATGGGACTACCACGCGACGTAGTCCAACAACAGCCCGGAGTTGTCTTCGGCCGTATGTGGTATACATCCCGACGCGTCGAAACGCTCGTTGATATGTATGCGCGGGACGCGTAAAGTTCGCGACTGGGACCAGGTCCGTGAGAGATCCCAGGACTCGTTCTCGCGATGTTGGGCCGTCCGCGAGCTTGCGGCGGTCGCTCTCAGTGATACGCAGGCACCGGGATCGGCAGGAGATGGGAACATACTTGCGTACCTACCTACTCTCCCGATGGACAGATCCGACTCGAACCTGACGTCTGGTGAGAAAGGCTACTCGGTGGTTCTTGGAGTATGCTCAATCAATCTCGATGACGAGTCACACCTGCGCCGTGCTTCCGGGCGCGCTTGAACTTGCCATGCGCATCGAGTATGCCGTGGCTGGCAGTCGGGCGGCGCGCCAAGGCCTTGTCCACATCGAGTGCTCCGTCAAGGGCAGGCCGGAAACGCTCCCGAACCAAGTACGCGGGATTCCGGACCACGAACGCAAGGAAAAGGAAAAGAAGCACAACGACAGTGGGTCAGAGTTCTGCGAGCATAAGTGTCCCTTCGTTGTGCTGTGTGTCTGGCACACTATCATGACACATACCACGGAGCGGTCCAACAACACCGAGTTTTCGTCGGCCATACGTAGTACTCCGACGCGTCTTGATACTAGTCGTAGGAATGCGCACAGACATCAGACGGAACGCGTGCGAAGCGCGCGGGACTGGGTCCAGGTCCGTGAGAGCTCCAACGATTCCTTCTCGCGAGTGCGGCGTGCCAGTTCGGCTGTCCGCGAGCCCGCGTGTCGTGTGTGCGCTCTGCCCCTGTCCGTCCTGTGCCAGGCGGCGAATCCGGATTTGCCGTCGAGACAGCGTGCATCGCGTCCAATGCGAGACGGAGGTCCGAAAGGACATGTCTACCGGAGCATTAAGTCCACTTACGACGGGACGCGGCGTGCCATGACGGAGCGGACTGGTGGGACGCGTGTGCGAGCGATGCGACTTGAAGGCCCGCGCATATATTCGTTCCGGGATTCCCAGACGTCCCGCACTGACTCTCTTTCTGTGCTCTGCGCGAACCCACGGGGCCTAGCGGTGTTTCCAAAAAGAGGTCGTCGGGAATGCATGTGTGCTTATAAGAGTTGGTGGACATACACATCACACAATGTGCTTAAGCGTTCTGAAAAGAGCTCGAGTCTAGGGAGCTTCCTGCCCCGCGGATCGGCGCGTGCTGCGACGGAGGTGGACGGGGTTCGCGGAGTGTGGTGGGTGGCTCTCGCATCGCTCGGTCGCCTACAGATGAACTACGGATCCGCGCGGTCGTGGTTATAGGCAAACGGTGTGTGTGAGCCAACGGTGTGAGCATGCTGGGGGATCATAGACGCACCTCTCGGGGAACCTCGAGCTAAAGTAGTTCCTCGCTCTGAACATATGGAACGTGAGTGGTCCATATGTACGTTCTGCAGCAGCTGGGATTGATGAGCGATACGCCGGGAGACGTTGAGGCGTTGCGAGGACCGTTCTGCATGCAGTATGTCCGAGATTTTGTCGGCGGAGCACTTCCACTGTCGGACCGCGGAGTGACGGATCGGCGGACGCGTTGGTAGGGATCGGCGCAGGTCGCGGACGAGTTCCGTGTGCAATGCTTTGTGGCCGGAGCAGTGATGGCGGGACCGGAACGTGCGTGCCTCGATAGATGGATGACAACTGCACGAGGCGGGTGGCACAACGGGCGCGGATAGCAAAGGCGGGAAAGAGAGAAAGGAGGAGGAACGCACATGACGGGCTGCGAGCCATCGATGGCCCGGAACGTTTTCCGGCTTCTTGGACTTGGACCATCTATGCAGATGTGTCGCGATGAGATGGCGCTGGATGCAGCCGATGCAGGGTGACTTGTACGAGCTGCACGCTGCGGGCTACAGCGAGCTCATCTGTCGACGACCGTCGTAACTAAGACTGCCTGACGTCACCGCCCAGATCAGCTGCCCGATTCGCGCGAGCATACTGAACGGCTGCGGCACACCGCGCCATCCTCTGCGCCGTCTCACGCCCGCACAGTCGCGCCTGGAGGAAGGACATCGATGATCAGTCCACTCGGAGGAAGAAAGGGTCGCGCACGACTCGGCAGCACGCGCCCTCCTCGAGGCGGACGAGCGTCGGCAGGCGCACGCATCCGAGTCGCCCGATAAGATTAGATGCGCGAGATCCTCTCTCGACTAGACGCCGCGCGACCCAGACAAAGGCCCTCGCTGCGGCAGCTGCCCGCGCGCGACGATTCCAGCCTGCTCGCGCGGGCGGGGGACGACGGCGAGGGAGCACATGGGCCTCGCTCGTACGCTGGCAGGTGCGGTGTGGGCGGCGCGAGGGGAGAGGGGAGGAGCACGGGGAGGAAGCAAGGAAGGCGGCCGGAAAAGCAGCTGGCCTGTGGCAGGCGGTCTTTGTGTCACCCATGCTCGCTTTCACCCCAGCTCTGCCCTATATCTACCCCCAGAGCCCCCCTTCTCCTCCCGCCATTCCTGCGAGATCCGCAGCCAGCCGCGTCCCTTCCTGCAGACGCGTGGAGCGACGGAAGCGAGAGTCGGTATGTAGCGCAAATAGATCTCTTGGCACTGGAGCGCATCTCGCGTCGTGCAGTCCTGTGATAAGTTTGTGAGAAAGGCCACTTTCCAGAGACTAAAGGAAACCATTGGCAAGATCGACTATCATCTGCCATAGTCAGCAACGGAGACTAACTTAGGAAACCTGGGTGCGGGCACTTTCAAACCTGGGTATGTGTGCGACACACTGTGCCGGCAGTCGCAAGAAACTGAGAGTTTCGAGCGCAATGGTGTATATTATCATGAGTGCTACTCGACGACAAGCCTATGTATGCTACACACTCGGGAATAAGCATCTCCGTCATACCTGCACACCCAGTACCGCTTGTCAGATAGCGGAATCAGGCACGCGTGAGTATGCCATCTCCATAACACTGCCGCAACTCACCATCTAACAGCGATTGGAATCCCGTGCACGACTCATCTCCTGATCCATGTCTCGATGAGCCCGTATGGCATGCGGAATGGATGTGATAGAGGTCAGCTCAAACTCTCTGCACTTCGCAGCAAAGGTTCATCACCTCTCGTTGCAACCTGCCAGATCTGCATCCTCAACCAGACTCGAGGACCTCCGCGCGTGAAATTAGCACTCACCTTCACCTGCGACGTGATCAGAGTTGTCGATCGTGCCGAGTCTGACTCCGTAGGTTGAGGCTCGAGCAGTCCATTCAATTGAAGCTCTAATAACTTGTGTACGAGTTGATCGAGCACCGGAATCAGTGCAGGATCACAGCAGAGACGCTCACCGCTCTTGAGACCACCGCATGTCCCGTACGTGAAGTCTCAACTGCGCTCCGTGGACAATCTCGAAATGCTTACCTGTCGTCCAGTCCGGCTCCCAATCCGACTCGACTTGCGCCGTGCCCGTCGGTGCCGTGCTCCGAGTACCGACGTGCGAGACCCAGCTCACATGTGTAGTGTGCTGTACACAAGTTCCGGGTGGAGATGAATGCGGAAGCACGGAAGGTCATGGACATGAGTGTCATAACTAAGAACTCTCAGAGGCACGCACCATGACTTTGGGACTCTTTAGGGACGTACTCCAGTGTACAGCACAAGGTACGCCTTGCAGGAAGCTTCAACCATGAGAACGTGAGAATTGAGCACGAGCATTGAACACTCACCGTCCCTGAGCACCGCTCAGATGTGTCTGCTTCATCTCTTGACATCTCCTGCTTGTAGTGCGAGAGCACAAGGACCCGGATCTGTACAGCATCAACCAGGGTCTCAAAATGACTGGTCGGAAGAGCATGCGGACGTAAGCAGCAATTCACGAAACACTTGAGAGGCACATACCATCCTCAGACGCACTACCCAGAAACGGTCGCGTAGCACAATCCGGTTGATGTTGTAAGGTGGTAACACGAGTTCTTGCTCTCGTACATGCAGATTGCAGTCCGAGAGCAGTGCTAGAGCCTGATGTGTGTCATGACGTGAACAGATCGGAATGGGAGGGAAGGAGGAAGACATGGCATAGGTCAAACGAGGTATGAGCATACAGTTCAATCATGAGCGGAGAAGGAACTCACTCATCCGCTCTGCTCCCGAGCTTCTCAAATTGAGGCTCTCCTATAGACGCAACTCGACACAGCCTGGTAGAAGGAACTTGGAGGCAAGTCCCGCACTGATTTACGGGCAAGGCATGAAGGCTTGGACTTGTCACTCGCCTGGAAGCAGCAGTCCTGGGTTGCATCTGATGACATGTCTGCCACTTCTCGCCGGGTCTGGATGCAGAGTACTGTGTTGTGGACGAAAGAGGTTCAGGATCGATGAGCAGTAATGCTGCGATGGGAACATGTACGTACAGTGTAACCCATACCTTCACTCCTCCAAGCATGCTCACATAGAGATACGTCTCAGACCGTGCCATGATGAAGTGAAGTCAGAACATGTCATCTCAGGCAGAATCAATTTTAACAGAGTACTTGCCTCGACATCTCGCCAAAGACTCCCACAGCTTAAAAGACATTACTGAGCAGCGCTCCGCATAGAAGAAATGACATGGATTGATAGATGACCGAGAGCAGAGAGGAGATGCATCGATGGCAGTTGCAGCGGCGGACGGGGAGATGGTGGGCGAGATGGAAGAGTTCAGCGGAGGATACGTGTCAGTGCATCTTGCATTTCCGAAGGCACGGTCGCTCCACACACCTTCGCTAGTCCAAACACTCTCACGCCTCCAATCTCCATAATTTCCGCTCCGTGAACGGACTGGGCCCTCGGGTATGCTCAGTATCGCGCTCAGGCTGAGAGTGGAAATATACCCCAATATTGCCGACACATCCGAGTTAAGCGCTAGGTCTGCCAATGACACCTCTAGCATGAGAAATTGTACGACAATTGCGCAGCATGCATAGACACCTCGCTCTCTACCTGGATACTGTATAAGAATGCACTCACCTAGTCGCTCTTTTCCTGTGAACTGCAGTCTGACTTTTCAGATCCTAGACCTGAACATCCCTAGAGTGAACGAGGTAGTTGTGGTAGACTTCACAGTGTAGACAGAGTATTCTTGGACCAGAGAGATGCGCACATGTGTTGGACAGCAATTTGGAACGCGAGAACATGCACAATCCGGGTATTTGGTACCGAGCGCTCGTGCGGTGCAATATCTTCTATCCCGATATGGGAATGGAAGCGCTCATGCAAAGCCGTTCGTCTGGAGAGTAGGTATTAACTGACTTTCGATATACTCAGATACCATGTATACTTTGCATGAGGAATGAGCTTACTGTGTGGCTCGAAGGTTTCAAGCACAACGAACGACCACCCGAAGCCATTCTATCCCCAGATTTAACAGATGGTCGCCGTTCATGCGCACTCGGGCTTCCCGGAATCCAGCACCTGCTCACGTCTGCGCACAGTTGCCATTTCCTCGTTCTGCATCGGGCCGTATTAGTACATATACACATATAGAGCAGCTTCCGAGGATCTGAGGCGTCCCACAACCCAGGTCGTCCGGAACTTGCGGAATGGTAGAACAGCCGCTTAGTGCAGGGATGTGCTCCTCGAGCCCCAGCCCTACGAAATTACGATCCAAAACCGAGCTAAAACGCCGCCCATACAGCCGAGCGCTCGCTAAGCCAAGCGCAGACACCCCATTTTCGACGCGAGCGTGGAGAGCGGGCTTGGAACATTCATTCGAACGTACCTCCTTTGCGCGGCATTCGCTCCGTCCTGCCCCACTTTCCGTCTCGCTCGCTGGTTGGCGGAGGCAGCCTGTAGACGGCTAAGACGTGACGTGTCGTGTGCGAGGTCCGGGAGTGAAAAGGCGGTGGTCCAGTGCACGGGCCATGCTGCGTGCGTATAAGTAGCCTATCCACACGACGACGGTCGGCACTCACTTTCTCCCTCTCACACTTCGATCGCCTCCCTCCCAGCTCCCGCCTCACTCTGGCCATTGCACACGTCGACCTCACGTCGACCTACGATCGCGAGCTGGTACTTCATGATTTGCTGCGTGACCTGCGCCGCGGACATGAGCTGCGGCACTCAAGTGAGTTGACGTTGGTGCCTGCCGATCTCCGATTTACTCACCTCGGTTGACCCAGATACGCGAACGGCCACGCTATGCAGCATACTCCCTACCATTGTTTCTGTGTGAGATGCCCCAATGCTCGCCACCGGGAACATCGACGTGCAGAACGCAGAAGGATGCACTCATCAAATTGCTGGGTACGTACGTCATGGCAAGGTTACGCGAACTTGTATTCACGGACGACAGGTTAGTGCCTGATTCCCGGCTCTCGGTCGTGCGTACCTCTCTCGGCGCCATCTCCGGCACCCGCCACGTAGCTCGACGCCGTACGCCTCGACAATCGTCCAGCGCAATGTCCATCCCGACGACGGTCCATCCGCTCCTCATACCGCTCGGGACTTTGCTCCCATGTGGCCTACATGAGGTGAGCCGTCGTTCTCGGAGTGCTCCCACATCCGAATGCTGACCACAGGGAGTCCAGCCTGCGTTTCTGTTGTCGTCACGGCAGGGAGCACCCGGATCGCCGTGGTTGGAGCCGCCGCCGCCGCGAGCCAGGTCCCGACCGTGCCACGTCTGTCTTCGCGATATTGCGCACGGGCTGATCCTAACCTCCGTCAGCCTCAATGGCGCCACTTGGTACAGATGCAGCGTGTCCGACAGAACACACTGCGCTGGATTCGGTATGATGTCCGGCCAGTATCATCGGCGCGTCTTCGCTTGTGTACTCACCCAGTCCCATACCGCCGGTCGCAGATTCTCGGCCGACCTTCCAGCCTACTGCACCTGCTTTGGCCATCCTCCCGGCGGCTGGGATCTACCAAGTACGTCAGCTGCGCATCGGACAGATCATCACGCACTGAAGTAGTATTGGCGTGGCATCCCGCAGACGTCGATGAATGTGCCGCCTCGAAATCCATGCGAGTCGTGACTCACGCCATCCATGTCCGGCGGATTGTGCGCCGTGCGCTGCCAGATGGAGGTACGCGAGTCCGATGAAGCTCACCTCCCATGCGAGCTGGACGCTCATGCGTGTTGCTTGCGGTTGTACCTGATAATCCAGTCAGTCGGTCCCGACAGCGTCGCTCGAGCCGACGAACAGGTCCCGAGGTGTAGTGAATGAGTTCGAGTGCGGTTGGGTGGACTCTATCGCATGCGCAACGCAGGTGCGTGCATGTCCAGCTTGCGGCGTGTTCGTGTTCGCTCACCTGACTGGATAGTGTAAGATGTTCACACGTGTGCAAGGACGCTTTGACATCTCGGATTGGGCACAGACCTTGCGTCCGACGATGCTCAGGTTCGGCGGCGGCTTGCCAGACGGCTCCAAGACCCGAATGACGACTGTGCGCGTATGCGAACGTCGTGGGCGTCCAGCCGACGGAAGTCTAAGACGAGACCTCAAGTGGCCGCTACACAAGAGCACGAGGTATGTGTCAGCTTCGCGTACACCACCTCTCTCGAGAAACTGACATACCGTTTTGTTGACAGCGTGGACGATCGCGGGCGCTGCTGTGTGCGCAAGTGTGCTGCTCGAATTCCGGCCGGCGACGGTATGTCATTCTCGCAGCCACGCTACACGGCAGGATCTGACATCATTCGCCGTACTGAACCAGAGTGCGCATGGTCTTAGGATGAGAACTCGCCGGGCATACATCAACACCCGGCAACTCGACCGGTACTTGCCCCAGTCGGGACCCGGGAGTACGACGGTCAGTGGATCGGCCCAGTGCTGTCAAGTCTATGCGTGCTTACCGCAGCCGGATACACAGCGACCTGCAGTGCCATGCTCCGACAGGCACGGCCATGGATGGCGCATCAACTTCCGTAGTGCCACCGAGAGCCGTTCCCGGATCGACGCGACGTTCGTGCTCATCCGTACCAGGAGAAGGAGACGCAGACGGACCTCCTTCAGCACCGCAGGACTCAGGCCGTCGTCGAGTCGTGCTCAGGATGTACGTATGTCGCTGTGTTCTGTTGGTGCCGCGCCGCTGAACCTCTCTTCGATAGACTGTCGGCTGCGGACGAGTCCCGTACTCGTGTCTCCTGTGCTGCAATGCAGACATCGCGCTGTCTGTGAGCCGATCGGGACGAGCAGCGATGCCGGGCGCATAGTGGACGGTACGTACTTGTGGCTTCCGTCTTATCCAAAGACGCGTCGCTCACCCGGGATGTTTGTAGCTCGGAGGACCGAGCGTTGAGTTCTGACGGTCGTGCTCGACGTCCATGCCCGTCCATGCACGCTGTCCGGCGAGTCGACGAGGATGGATCAAACGTACATCGCGCTGCGCATCAAGATACTCCCACCTGGTGAATGGCGAGTGTGTACGTACCTGGGCTCGAGAGTGTCGCTGACATCGTGTTGTTCAGATGCGGATTGCCCCTTTGGACTCCATCGCACGCGCAGGTCCGTGGATCTCCGTCATCCGGACCTGCAACTGCTATTCTGACTGTGACGTGGTCAGAGTGGCGAACACTTTGAGAAGACACACACCTTGTATCACGCGCTGTGCGATGCAGATCAGCGCGGGATGCGAGCTCGCGGACGGACGTCGAGAGGAGTCCAATCCCGTCCCATCTGACTCATCGCCAGCTCGCAGCCGGACGTCGTCCCAGGAAGGTCTCGCAATGCCCGCATGCATCCGCGTCGGCAGCTCGTCCACTTCCTTCCAGCCCCTTACCACCGAGGCTGAGCAGTCCGCTTCCCAGCCGTCCGCCTTCGAGTCGCGCCCGTGAGGTCCAAGCCAGTACTGTACCTGGCAGACAAGCTCTTCCAATACTAGTCGGAGTGCGTACGCGGTCGACGCTCGCTCTGGCCCGCGACAGACATCACCCCGTCGTCACCACCCCGCCTGCAGACTCGGTTCCCGCGGCTTCGGCTGAGAAGATACCGCATATCTGAGTCGCCCGACGCGAGCACGCCAGCGCCAGGCGCGCGGACGCCTTCAACTGGGCAGAGAAGCTGACGCTTGAAGCTTGAGTTGCCGCCCGGGGACCGCGCAGACGCTTCCCCGCACGGAGCCTTGGATGGTAGTCCGGTGTCCGCTGGTGCCATAAGTACACTGTTTGGTGTGTGCGCCCAGGTGGAGCCCAGAGCCCGTCACTGCGGTCCCGGTCTCTGCCACTCGACCCGTTGAGCTTGGGCCGCCCGATGCGACACGGCGGGAGCGGCAGTGTTCGGGTTCGTGCGAAGGCATCTGCTATAACGTGCACGACTGGAGCTGGATGGGAGAAGAAGGGGCAGGATGAGTATATGCGTGCCTACTCTTCCCGACGCACAGTGCACCAGGGAGGGGCTGCAGCTGCTCGGTTGGTTGGTTCCTGGGTATGCGCCCTCCCTCGTCCCTCGTCGACTAGCCAGCACCTGCGCCGTGCCGTGCTGCCGCGGCGCACTCGATCTCGCCATGCGCATCGAGGATGGCGCGATTCAAGGCAGGCGGAGGCGGGGCGCGGATCGGACTCGGACGCCTGCAGCCGGCACGTTCCGCGAGGGTTTGTCCGTATCGAGCTTTGCGCGGGCGGGCCGTGGAAGTTGAAAGCTTGAAGATACTCTCGAATCTCGACGCAGCGGGCTCCCAGGGGCCAAGAACGAAGAGAGAGAAGCACGCTATGTCCATGTCGCTTCAGCGCTATGTAGTGTCAGCCTTTCTGGCACACCAAGTATCATGGGACGTACCACGCAGCGTAGTCCAACAACAGCCCGGAGTTGTCTTCGGCCGTATGTGGTATACATCCCGACGCGTCGAAACGCTCGTTGATATGTATGCGCGGGACGCGTGAGAAGTTCGCGGGACTGGGGACCAGGTCCGTGAGAGATCCCAGGACTCGTTCTCGCGAGTGTTGGGCCGTCCGGCGAGGCTTGGCGGGTTCGTGCACCGCGGATCGGCAGGAGATGGGAACATACTTATGCGTACCTACCTACTCTTCCCGATGGACAGGATCCGACTCGAACCTGACGTCTGGTGACTCGTGAGAAAGGCTACTCGGTTGGTTCTTGGAGGTATGTGCTCAATCAGAATCTCGATGACGAGTCTGCACCTGCGCCGTGCTTCCGGGGGCGCGCTTGAACTGGCCATGCGCATCGAGTATGCCGTGGCTGGCAGTCGGGGGCGGCGCGCCAAGGCCTTGTCCACATCGAGTGCTCCCGTCAAGGGGCAGGCCGTGGAAGACGCTCCCGAACCAAGTACGCGGGATTCCAGGGACCACGAACGCAAGGAAAAGGAAAAGAAGCACGACGACAGTGGGTCAGAGTTCTGCGAGCATAAGTGTCCCTTCGTTGTGCTGTGTGTCTGGCACACTATCATGACACATACCACGGAGCGCGGTCCAACAACACCGAGGCGTTTTCGTCGGCCATACGTAGTACGCTCCGACGCGTCTTGATACTAGTCGTAGGAATGCGCACAGACATCAGACGGAACGCGTGCGAAGCGCGCGGGACTGGGGTCCAGGTCCGTGAGAGCTCCAACGATTCCTTCTCGCGAGTGCGGCGTGCCAGTGTTCGGCTGTCCGGCGAGGCCCGGCGTGTCGGTGTCTGTGTCGGTGTCGCTCTGCGCCCTGTCCGTCCTGTGCCAGGCGGCGAATCCGGATTTGCCGTCGAGACAGCGTGCATCGCGTCGCAATGCGAGACGGAGGTCCGAAAGGACATGTCTACCGGAGCATTAAGTCCACTTACCGACGGGACGCGGCGTGCCATGACGGAGCGGACTGGTGGGACGCGTGTGCGAGCGATGCGGACTTGAAGGCCCGCGCATATATTCGCGTTCCGGGATTCCCAGACGTCCCGCACTGACTCTCGTTGTGTGCTCTGCGCGAACCCATCGGGGCCTAGCAGTGTTGTCAGAAGAGGTCGTCGGGAGTACATGGTGTGCTTACAGATAGGTTGGTGGACATACACATTTGAAGAAACTCGAGTCTAGGGAGCTTCCTGCGCGGATCGGCACGTGCTGCGACGGAGGTGGACGGGGTTCGCGGAAGTGTGGTGGGTGGCTTTCTGCGCGTCGGTCGCCTACAGATGAACCACGGATCCGCGCGGTCGTGGTTATAGGCAAACGGTGTGTGTGAGCCAACGGTGTGAGCATGCTGGGGGACCGCAGACGCACCTCTCGGGGGAACCTCGTTCCTCGCTCTGAACATATGGAACGTGAGTGGTCCATATGTACGTTCTCCAGCAGCTGAGCGAGGATACGCCGGGAGACGTTGAGGCGTTGTGAGGACCGTTCTAGATGCGGTATGTCCGAGATTTTGTCGGCGGAGCACTTCCACTGTCGGACCGCGGAGTGACGGATCGGCGGACGCGTGTGGTAGGGATCGGCGCAGGTCGCGGACGAGTTCCGTGTGCAATGCTTTGTGGCCGGAGCAGTGATGGCGGGACCGGAACGTGCGTGCCTCGATAGATGGATGACAACTGCACGAGGCGGGTGGCACAACGGGCGCGGATAGCAAAGGCGGGAAGAGAGAGAAAGGAGGAGGGAACGCACATGACGGGCTGCGAGCCATCGATGGCCCGGAACGTTTTCCGGGCTTCTTGGACTTGGACCATCTATGCAGATGTGTCGCGATGAGATGGCGCTGGATGCACGCCGATGCAGGGTGACTTGTACGAGCTGCACGCTGCGGGCTACAGCGAGCTCATCCGTCGACGACCGTCGGTAACTAAGACTGCCGCCCAGATCAGCTGCCCGATTCGCGCGAGCACACTGAACGGCTGCGGCACACCGCGCCATCCTCTGCCCCGTCTCACGCCCGCACAGTCGCGCCTGGAGAGAAGGACATCGATGATCAGTCCACTCGGAGGAAGAAAGGGGTCGCGCACGACTCGGCGGCACGCGCCCTCCTCGAGGCGGACGACCGTCGGCAGGCGCACGCATCCAAGGTCGATCGGCCCGATAAGATTAGATGCGCGAGATCCTCTCTCGACTAGACGCCGCGCGACCTGGACAAAGGCCCTCGCTGCGGCAGCTGCCCGCGCGCGACGATTCCAGCCTGCTCGCGCGGGCGGGGGACGACGACGAGGGAGCACATGGGCCTCGCTCGTATGCTGGCAGGTGCGGTGTGGGCGGCGGCGAGGGGAGAGGGGAGGGAGGCACGGGGGAGGAAGCAAGGAAGGCGGCCGGAAAAGGCAGCTGGCCTGGTGTGTGGCAGGCGGTCTTTGTGTCAGCCCATGCTCGCTTTCACCGCCAGCTCTGCCCTATATCTACCCCCCGGAGCCCCGCCCTTCTCTTCTCACTCTCACTCTCCTCCCGCCATCGCCTCCGCCTCCCGACGCGCCCCCTCGCTCCCCGCCTCTCAGAATCCGTCCTCGCCCACGGATCACCAGCGCACTCGCCCACGCCATCCTGTGCAACCCCGATTGCCGCCACATCCTCCATCCCCTACTCAACCCACGACTCTCTCATCCTCCCATAACCCACTCGCAGCTCGCGGACGACATCCACTCACCGACGCGCACCCTAATCCCCCGCGCTCCATCCTCCGGCCTCCGTCCACGGGTCACCAACGCACCTACCCACGCCTCGTAAGTCGTCTTGCGCTGCTCCGATTCTTGCCGTCGCCCCCCTCATCCTCTCCCCGTTCACCAGCTCCAAATCACGGACGACACCATGGCTGTTCTCGCAACCCTCGGCCCTCGTCTCGACTTCTCCTTCGACCGCGCCGATGGCAGGTGCGCTCTCACCAACAACGACCACTTCTATCCCACCTCCGACGCCCGCCAGGAGCTCTTCGCCCGCCCGCCACCCTCCTCTCTCCGTTCTACCCTCCCTCCCCCACCCTCCACGCCGCGCAGTCTCGACAAGTACCCCTTCCCGACTGGCGCGAGGTCTGCCCTGGCGTCCTCGCCTCCGGCCAGCTTACGGAGAACCACCCGCTGGTGGACACCTACTTAGACGTGCTCGCACGCATCTCTCCCCGTGAGCCCTCCGTCCATCCCACTTCCGCCACTTTCCGTGCCCTCCCCACCCATCCCCGAGGCTCCCCCCGCGAGATCACCTTCTGGCAAGCAGAGCACGCAGGGATCGCCGCTTGGAACACCGTCGCCAACCTCATCGCTCAGCAGTTCCATCTCTTCCCCAGCCCCACTTCCCGTCTCTACGCCGTAGAGCTTCCCAAGCTTTCTCCCGTGCAGCAGATGTCCATCTTCACCCTCGCCGCCCTCAAGGTCCTCAATCACCCCACCCACCCTGCGCATCTCGCTCTATGGGCGAAGAACACCATGTTGCGGACCGCAGACACGGTAGACGACGTGATACGTACGTCCATTTACTCTTTCTTACCTCATCACCAGCGCTCCGAGACCCCAAGACCCGCATCGCGCTTTCTGTCTCGGTCGACCTGCTTGAGCTTATATGCGTGCTGTCTCTAGACATGAAGCCGTGCCCCATCGAGTCGCGCGTGGGCTGGATCGGCAAGGCCGAGAACCTGTGGGCGCTGCGCGGCCTCCAATCCATGTACATCCCCCGGAACCCAAGGGCATGACTCTTCGCAAGCGCAGGAACGCCCCTGTCACCTTGAACGCTGCCGAGCTCGCAGAAGATCACGGCGAGGCCCCGCGCGTGAGCACGCGCAAGCGCACGAGGACCACCCGCGCCTCTCAGAAGGCCAAAGACGCAGAGGATGCGCAGGCCGCCGCAGCTGCCGCGGAAGATGTCGTGCCCGAAGCAGATCCCGAGCCGAAGCAGAAGCAGAGGACGAGGAAGAGACCCGTCTCTCCTCTTCGCGCAGGGGATGGGTGACCTCCCGCCCCAGCGACTCCTCTCGCCTTCCCGCCCCGAATCCAACGCTCGAGTTCATCACGCGCGCGGTCAAGGAGGACTTGTACTCGAACTCGCCCGTTCTTCAGGCGATCGAGCTCATGCTCGGCCTAACCAGCCCTCGACCGACATCCCGCTCGACGCCGACGATCTGCCCCGCCCCCAGCGAGCCCGTTCTTGCCGCCACTGCGTCTCCCACCGCCACCCGGCGCTCGACGCGTGCGCGCCGCAAGCCCGCGCCTCCCGGTCCGTGTTCACTCCTCTCCACCCCGTTCTCGACGCTCTCGCCATCTCCGCGCCGTCTCCGGAGCTCGCGGGCCTGTCACAGGAGGGCGCCGCGCGCTCGCGCGGGAGTAGCACCGCTGTGAGCGACGCCGATTATCCCAGCGAGGAGGGCACGGTTGTCGACGTCGACGCCGACATGGAGCTCGAGACGCCTGCCAAGGCAAGGGAAGACCTCGGGCAAGCGCAAGGCCGCCCTCGTGGATGCGGACGACGTCGTGCTCGCGAAGAGCAACGTCAACGCGAACACGCACGCGAAGAAGGCGTCTCCGGCGCGGAGCAAACGCGCGCGCACGGACGAGCTCGCCAGGGATGTGCTTGGCGTCGCCACCAGCCTAGTGGGAGAACGCGGAGCCCGCGCGCGAGCCCGAGCCCGAGCAGCCCTCGGTGCCCGCTGTGAAGAAGCGGAGGACGGCGTCGTCGGGCGCGGCGGGTGGGAAGCGCAAGGCCGCGCGTGCGCGGGCTTGATTCCTGCACCATCTACGGTATGCCCGTGTCCTTTGCCCCCGATCTACGCACACCACAAGAGTGCTGCGTGAGTCGCCATGCCCCACAGTATCTTCGTGCCGTGCGGGTATCGGCTGCGACCTACCAGTGCACTTGACCTCTTTCGTCCCCCCCCTCTGTCTTCGTCTTCGGCCTCGCGTCTGCCTGTGGCGGCGGGCTGCTCCTGCACCTATACCTGTAGAATATCTATCATATATCCATCTTTATTCTTCTCCTATCGGCCTTGTATATATCACATCTTTCCGCCACGCGCGCCCTGCCTGCCCCAGTTCTCTTTCCTTCTTCCATGGGCCGCCCTCCGACAAGTCGTCGCGTTTGCTCTCGTGTTGCTCACCTTCCCGCACACCATGCGTCATGTTCCCGTCGCCTTCCCTCTCCCGCGTCCAGCGTCCAGCGTTCTCATCGCGCCAGCGCCGGTTCCCATCCGTCCTGTCTCGTAGTGGCTCGCTCTATCCCGCTTCTCGCCTCTCGCCTCTCGCTCTCGTCTCTCGCGTCTCATCTCTCGTCTCTCTCTATCACCGGCAGGAGCCCACAGTGTACTACCACATCCCGTCCCGTCTCTCTCCGTCCGCAGGCTCGTCTCGTCTCGCATCTCGCATACCACATCGCTCGTCTCGCATTGGACACCAGTATCTCACGTCCAGGATCAACACTACGCTCCCGTTCTCGTCCCACTCTCCTCCCACAGGCACGCACCGCACATCATCATCCACGTACACACGCACACGCACACGCACACGCACATTTTGCACGCACGCGAACATTGTCAGACCCGCACCCGCACCCTGCATACATAGCATGCGCATCACGCACACGTCCATCGCCACGCCCACGCCACGCTCCCGTCCACGCTCCCGTCCACTCCCTGCTGCTGCTGCTGCTGGTATTTGACGTCTCCTCCTCGCTTCCCTAGCCACGCACGTCTATTCGTCTGTCTTACCTAGCCATCTGTTCTGTCTCTGTCTCTATATCTCTATCTCTATCTCTGTCTGGCTGTCCCTCTGTCTCCCTGTCTCCTCTGGTC
>JABYQM010000029.1:0-17232 GCA_022606115.1 Daedaleopsis nitida
ATAGGACGAATGTGCCAATACTCCTCATGGCTTCGCGTGTCTGGTTTCAAAAGGGAATGAGACACGAGACTCACCCTCGCTCCGAGCCACTGGTGCCGTTCCCTGGAGATGGGATACATGCCGACGCGACATGGCACTGACATGTACGCGGGCACGACACCGGGGAGCGCTGACAGCGACCGCACGTTCTCCGCCACTGCGGATGCAGTTGGCACGTTCGACGGCCGCCGTCCACTGCGGTGTTTGTCCGGCTGTTCTTGTTGGTGCTGGAGCAGCTCACCGGCCTCGTCGAACTGCTCGTTACAGCCTGCGAGGCGAGACAGAGATACCGTTAGTTCCGAAACAGGCACGGAAGGCGTCGATCGTCTCACCCTCGTACGGACAGAGGAGCGGCACCGAGGCGTGTTTCCACAGGTGCTTCAGAAGCCGGCCTTGTCCACGAACTTGTTGCCCAGACAGCCGTGCCACTGGCATGCGAAGGTGCCCTGAGAGAACGCGGTCGTGAGTCAATCAGGAACTCGCGAGAATCAACCTAGGAAGATGGGGAACGCGGCGTACCCATTCCTCCTTGTCGCTAGCATGAATTGCGAGATGTGTCTGAAGCGCAGCCATTGAGTTAATGCCGCGCCGCACCCAGCCCATTGACAGGGTGTCTCGCGGAGACAGCTGTGCGATTCCGCCGCAACCGCTGCCGCTTCTGCGTCTGTACATCAAAGATCAATTGTCAGCAAATATCTCCGCGATAGAGGAGAAGAGTGCAGCTCGCCTTCATCGTTTCCGTCTTCTTCGACTGCAATCATGTCGCCATCAATGTCTGGACGACCATCAACAGCATCCGAGATTGGCGCATCGTCCGATACCACGAGTTCGTCTTCAGATGATTCGCTAGCTGCATAGGATCCGCTGTCTGCAGATGATTCCCTTGCTCCGTTTCGAGTCTTCAATCGTTTCGCGTAGTGAGGAAGAGGCGGCATAAGGACGTAGGCCATTTCTCTGCGGGGGCTAGGTCCGCGAGAAACGTCACGTGACGACAGCTCAATGACCGAATCGTCGTCTTCTCTTGCGCGCCCTTTGCCTTTACGGTCGTACGGCCTCCGTGGTGCGATGGATGAAGCGTTGGACATCATATCTACCTCAGTAAGCAGTGGCGAGGTTTGCCGGCTGGGTGAGCGTTCCGCGGAAGAACTAGATGGCGACGGCAAGAATAACGGAATCTTCTCCGCCCGACTAGGAGATTGTATGGGCGTCCTCGACGAAGAAGCTTGAAGAGACTGTGTAGGAGGCGCAGCTGAGGCTGGTCCATCAGGTCATCATGCCCGAGCGAGGATACTCTGAGTGAGCGAGTGCCAGGAGAGGAAGGGCCTGACGTGTCAGAAGCGGCTACCGAAACGGAGAAGGCTTCCTGGATTTGATGTACATCCGCAGGCTCGGACGAGGCGACGCTCTGGATGTCCACAGAATAGGGTTAGCGAAGTGTGTTGTTGACCGATCTGAGCTGTGTGTTATGCTGCCCCAGACGCTGTCTCTTGCTCGGTGTCGAACTGTTGCGTCGGAAGTTGGTCTGCGCTTGCCATTCGCTGTGGGATGTTCAATAACCTCAAACGAAGAAGCCGGCGACTGGGCCAAGAGCGCGCCGAACGCACCCTGGCGCGGTGATGGCGAGGGAAAGATCTGCAAGATGCAAGTCTTGACTCTGCCTGGGATATGGACTGTAATCTGGACGGTGGACTGTAATCTGGACGGTGGGTTGTAATCCGGACAGTGGGTTGTAATCCGGACAGTGGGTTGTAATCCAGATGGTGGGTTGTAATCCACGGTGGGTGGCAGCTGAACGGCTCGCGTCAGCTTCCGCAGGATACAGCTCTCAGAAACATACTCTGTGCTACAGAATTCGCGTTCGCAGAGACAGAGACAGAGACAGAGACACAGCGCAGGGTGCAGAGTACATGAGTGCAAGACGTAGAGAACAGCTCCCACCACGATCAACAACACAGCCGCACGGGCGCCTATGGAACCCTATCAGGCAACCCCGCGCTCCCTAGGCTCTCAACTCGACCACCATCACCGTTCTCCGCCTTCCGTGTTCCCGCCGTCCTCCTCGATTGCCCGTGTACTGACTGATGTATGTAGTTGATAGCTCCCTCCGCGACACTCAGAGACAACTCGGAATAGTTAGGATGGCAGCGCCTCTCGGCCGGACTCCGAGTCCGAAGCGCGGGATGAGCAATGGGGAATCCCGACCAGGCATGATCACTCTGAATGCTAACACCACAGTGACCAGCTGCTACCTACCCCGGCACCGGTCAGTCAGACTGAAGTATAGCACTAGATACATATGCCGCTCACCCGGACCACCTGCAGACGACACACAACGCTACCGCCACGTGCTATCAGCCGGCCACACCTATCCCTGGTAAGCTCAACGGTGCGTGACGACTATTTCGATCGAAGAACACACGTACCACGCCGTGTCTTTCGACGTGCATTCTGCTCATGCATAATGCACGCTTGACCATGCTACGCTCGCCCGACAGAAGGCTTGTGACATGCAGCCTGTATGGCTGTACGTGCCAAAGACAAGGTAAGCACTCTCGGGCGAGTCAGCCATAGAAATGAGGTACGTGCCTGCACCAGATCCCTCTTGACTCGCCGCCATCAGAGCACGCCGCTCAATCGCGACATGTACGCGTACTGGGCACACCCGGTTGACCGTGGCCCCGGGTTTATTAGTACGTACCTCAACTGTGTCGTCATACAATGATGATCTCCGGATTCTACAGCACACTGACGCACCCAGGGACAAGGCCCGACCCAGAACAAGGGTAAGTCGCCCTGCGGAACCCTTTCAGTCATTGCGGAGCATACTCCCAACGCGAATGTCTCGTCCAGGACATGCCGTAGACTCCGGAAGTTCAACCGGACGTCTTTGTAATGCTGCACGCATCCAGGGTCAGTATATCACACTGCTGAAGCTCTAGTAGGAGTACGTACCTCGCGTCCTCGTACCGTACGCCGGCACAGACTTCCCTGGTGAGTTTGTGGCATCAGACCCGTGTCGTCCGCCATCTCGCGACACTGACATCCTCTGGCTCTCAACGCGTGCAGGACAAACCGCAACGGTAGCCGCTCTAATTTTGATACTCATGGCGCCGTTCAGCGAGTGCGGGAAGGATGTGATCGACATGAAGGACGGTCGGCGCACTGGCAGCTGTGTGCACGGTCGATTGAGCCAATATCACAATGCGTGCAGAGGATACACACCGTTCGTCCAGAGTCACGCACCGGTTTGCTCTCAGTTGCACTTTTAGGGCGTGTAGAACGTCTCAGAGTCGAGCTCGAGGGATGTGAGGGTGGGAGATCGTGGTACGTGGTAGACTTGGTAGAGAGAGACCATTCGACACTGTTGGACGGCGGGCCTAGAGATCACATCCATCATATGGAAGACCATCACCGTGACTGGTTCCAGACTGCGTGTGGCTAAACTAGATATCTCCCGACGCCGTCCCGGACCCGAGTATGTCAGAGCTAGAATGTTCACCTCATGGGGATCTCGGTCCTCCTCAATAGCGCTGAATTCAAACTGTACTCGAGGTGGTAGTCGGGTAGGTAGAACGCTAGTGCACGACGCAGAGTTGCTTCGTGTGCTCGTGTTCTTCCTGCCCGACTCTCAATCCGTCGGAGCAACAGAGAGAGCGACTTACTTCTCATGCAACACAATCAATCAGCAAGAAGTCTCTACCATGTGGACATGAGAGTGTGAACATTCCAGACCTGTGCATGGGTCCCGAACAAGAATTCCGAGCCTTGCCGCCTTTATCGCCGACCTCGAGTCTCTCTCAACAGACTCCGTATGTTCTGCGCATACCAGGACATAATACCTGGGGCACACCGTTGCATTCTGCTCGAAAGCTGCAGCCGTGCTCAGGTTGCAGGAAAGTTTGTGCAGGAAGCACAGTCGTGGTTATGATGACTCGAAACTTCCTGTTCGCTTGCCTCAATGTACCGGATCCCCGAGTCGTGGAGACCTCACCGCCAAAATACGTACAAGAGCTGATCGGCCTTGAGCTGTCATTGTAGCCATGAGCATGGTGACATCAGCATCCAAAATAACAGTGACGACTCTCACCTCGACCCAAGTCCAGAACTGCCGCCGTCCAGAGTGTCTGCCGAGTACTTACAGTTCTGTTGCCAATCCTTGTACGGGCCTATCTGGTCTGAGAGATGCTCCGCCGCAAAGCGCACATATTTGACATATGGACGACCGTCTTCGCAGATGATGGTAGGAGTCAGTACTATGAGCAAGGCACTCTAAGTCGTGTTGCTGAGAATAGCTCTGGGGATGCGAAAGTCGGGTGAGTAACGAGTCTAGTTTGAGTAGAACTGCAAGTCACTCTCATTGTTGGTATGAGCTAGTATGTACTAAACATGCTGTCAGCTCGTCAGTCCCAAACGCCGACGGCATCCGTAACCGTCCTGGTGGACGCTTGATTCGGGTCAGTCAGTGCATGCATGCGAGTTCGGTGATCCTGCTCTATATGGCAATGTAAGCGCTCTTGATCCATCGCAAAACATCTCGAGTTCCTCACGGGCGTTGAGCATCGCGAGACGCAGCTCTGCACCTCATAGTAAGTCAAGCAGTGGTATACTGGCCAAAACACGGACTCATAGTCCGGACCGCAGGCGTGAGACAGCGTGAACCGCGTACTTGCAGCTTTCTGTGTACAGGCACCATCTACGCACCTCCCGACGTTTGACGTCAAGCACAGCTCAGCAGAGCATCCAGACGTGCCGTCGTAGTGCTATAGTGGACATATCTCCAAGCCAATGACGCTGTATACGCTGGTCATGATGCGAGATCTCCCGGAAAACAGGGAAACTCACCAGAATGCTCGTCCACGCCCTCTCCCGCCCCTCCCGCATCTTCCACCCCTCTCCCGCCCAAATTCGTCTCCCAATCCACGATTTTCTCGCCATCATACACGGAGCGCCCGCCACAACATGCCTCCAAACGAACGAGGCTGACACCGCGTGCAGGAATCAAACTTCGCACTTCCCAGTCTCCCCCCGCTCCCCCTCTCCCTGCCCGCGATGCCCGCGTCCTGCGTCCCGCGTCGCCCGGCGTGCTCGGGAAGGGTCCGTGGGACGTGCTCTGTGCTTCCTCCGGTCGGACGGGAGGAGAGGAGGGCGATCGGGCGGGTCTGTGCGCGGGAGCCTGAGGGAGTGGAGGAGGCGGCAGGGTATATGTACCTGTTTCCCCATGTCCTGTGCGCGGAACATCCCAGCCTCCCTCCTCCCCCTCCCTCCGTCGCCCGTTCCAAGCCTCCTCTGCCTCCGCCCTGCTCTGCTCCTCGTCCATCGACTCGACGCGGCTCGTCCCTTCGACCCCGAGTGCGACGCGTCGATCGGGCCGCCGGCCAAGCGTTGCACACGCGCAGCTACTGAGGTGTGTAAACAGCGTCGTGTCGAGCGCACCAGACGGTCTGATACCCCGTTTAGACAAGCTTGAGCGTGGGTCGACGCCGCGGCCGCCATCCTCGGGTGTGTTCGCATGCGCACGCCGCGTAGACTCGGACCTGCAGTGACTCTCGCTGGTGCGCATCGGCATGGACGGACAGTGCTGACGCTGCGCTCTGCCCTCGCGCAGACGTCGACGCACAGTGCTCGCCTCCGCCTCCGAGCTGTCTAGTCTAGTGTCGTGAGCGTACGTGTTTACACTGTGTCTGACGATGCACTCACCTGCGCTCTTCCAGATCATGCACGGTGCTCGCCCCCGAGCTGTCTAGGCTAGCGTCGTGAGCGTACGTGCTTTCAACGCGGCTGACGGCGTACTCACCTGCGCTCTCCAGAGCACGCACATGGCCGCCGCCTCCGAGAGCAGCGGACTCCACCACACTTGTACATGTACGCACCCGTGCATCTGTCTGTCAGCATGCTCGGCCGGTTGATCCTACACTTTGCAGCTCCCGCGTCCCGTGCTGGTGGTGCGACTCGGGTACGCGCTGTCTGTCACTGCCCCGCCCCGTACGTCTTCTCGCTCGCGCGCGACACGCTCCGGCCACTCACATCCTCCATGCAGATCCCACCCGACCCGGCCGGACGCGCGGACATCACACTCGCACACGGAACTCGGGGTGCACGAGATATATTCGATGCGAGCGTAGGTACGGGCTGAGCGCTGATCCCTGGGCTCCTGCGCCCATGCGCGACTCTGCGTGAGCTGGCGGCGACATAGACTCGGACAAACTTACCGTCTCGCGCGCAGAGTGTACACGTACGTGCAGCACCTTGAGCTTCGAGTGGGGCGGTCCTGGTTCTTGTCGTGACTCGCGAGGGCCGCCGAGTACTGCACGCGTTGCGGGAGTTCGTCTTGGACACGGCCAAGGAGCACTCCGGCGACGGCACGCAGAGTCCCGGGCCGCGCACAGGGAGCGAGCTGGATGAATTGTCCGCTCGCGGCCTTGAGCTGGAGCAGCGCCGATTTGGGCCAGCACTCACCATTCTCGAATCTCGCGCATGTGCGCAGTGTGTACTTGCCCCGATCCTGTCGGTTTCGCGCACAGTGAGACGTGCGAGAACCCGCCTGCCCGTCGTCGAGGCCGAGGGGTACACAGTACCTTCGGGGAGGGCTGCCGGCGTCGGGCGAACGTCTGATTTCCGGCCATTCCGGGTCTGGATGGTCTCGAGCGTGGTCTGGTACATGCCCGGTGTGTCGCTGGAGGTGTCCCAATCGATGCGCCCGGCGGGGACACGCCATTCCGAAGTCCTGTCTTCGAGTCCCGTGAGAGGTCGATTTTGAGATCGCGTTCCCGGAGCTGGGAGCCTGCCAGTACAGTCAGTGTATTGCACAGTCGTTTGCGGCAGTCGCGCCGGCGGCGGTGTGCGGGAGAGGCGGGAGAGCGATCGAGGTCCGGATGGCCATGAAATCACGGTTTTGACGGATTTCATGACCATCACGGACAGCGGCCAGACCGACTGTCGTCGGTGCAAGACGTTCAAGCCTACACGGAGAGTGCTTTTAGAGCGCGAAAGGAGGGGATATGAGCGAGATATAGGCTATTTCGTGCGCACCAGGTACGGAATCAGGTATTCCGGGCAGGAGACCGCGCGGATCGAGACGTCGTGGTTGAGTGCGTAGCCCGACATATGCCCAAATGCGTTGTGTAAGGTGTCCCAGTCAATGCGGCGGCGGGGACGTGCCGATTTCGAAGACTCGTCTTCGGGTCCCATGGGATGCAGTGATGAGGTCGATTTTGAGAACACGTTCTCGGACGCTGAGAACGTGTTGAATACAGTCGGTGGCACTACACGAGTCGTTCGTGGCAGTTGCGCCGGCGGGCGGGGCAGGCTCGAGAGCGGTCGAGGTCCGGATGAGCATGAAAACACGTCTTTGACGGAATTTGTGACCATCGCGGATCGCGGCGAGTCCAGTCGCTGTCGGTGCGAAGCGTTCAGGCCTGCACAGATAGCTATGCTAGAGCGCGAAAGGGGGACTCTGAGTGAGGTATGAGCTGCTATTCATGCGCACCTGGGACAGAATCAGGCATGCATTCCGAGCGGATCGGGCCGCCGTCGTTGAGTGCGTAGCCCGACACATGCGCGAGTGCATTGTGTAAGGTGCCTCAGTCGATTGGCGGCGGGGACGTGTCCGTTTCGGAGACTTGCCTTCGGGTTCCAGGAGATGGACCGATAAGTTCGATTTTGAGAACGCTTCCCGGACGCTGGAAGGTGTCGGATACGGTCAGTGGTACCACGCGACTCGTTCCTGGCAGCTCGCCGGCGGGCGGGGGGAGGGAGCCTGGAGAGCGATCGTGGTCCGGATGGCCATGAAATCACGTCCGACATGACGGATTTTGTGACCATCACGGATCGCAGCGAGACCGGCTGTTGTCGGTGCAGAACGTTCAGGCCTACACGGAGAGCTCAGTGTCAGCGCGAACGGAAGAGAAGCGAGTGAGATATGCGTTGTTTTCATGCGCACCGGGGACAGAATCGGGGATTCCGGGGAGCGGATTGCACGGATCAAGACGTCGTTGGGTGCGCGGGACTCGCGAAGCTTGCTATATGCAAGAACGGCACGGTGGCGTGGTGAGCATGCATGAGATTGGCGCATTGGACGCGATGTTGGACGTCGGCGGAGGGGCGTGCACGCGACGATACCCGATGGCGGGGGCACTTGGCGGGCGGACGGGCTCGGGTCGCGACTCTCTCATCGCGAGTCGTGAGCGAGATCGGTGCTAGCGTTGAAGGGATGGGTGAGAACACAGTGAGAGCCGGTAGCATCGAGAGAGGGACGTACATAGTTGTAGCACACGCGGGGTGAACGGGCGTGGACCGAGGAGAGTGGCGGCCAGTGCGCGACCCATGTATGCGGGCGGCGTCCAAACCGAAGGAGGACAGCTGCTAGGTGAGCTGAGAACGAGTGAGACGGGCCAAGTCGAGTCTCGAGCTCCGTGTGCACTGTGCATGAGGTGACGTCACTGCCCGTCGATCGACGTCAGAGAGAATGACCGTCGAAGGCAGCGCTCAGAACAGGCTGCGTGTGCTGAGGCTCAGTCGCAGACGCGGGAGGTAGCAGACGAGGAGCAAGAAGCGTCTCAGGACAGGCCGATTCCTGTTCCGTCCCATACGACTCACACTGTGCGCCCCAGAGTTCGCGATCACGTCCGAATAACAAGGTGAAAAGTCCGTTTCACCAAGATAGTTGGGACTAAGTTGGGGATAGGAAATGTAGTAGGGAAAACATACACTCACCAATTGATCATTTATCATGGGGAAGTCCACTTGCATCTCCCTTGCGGACATCAGGCGCCCAAGCGCTCAATCCCGGGCTTGATCTCGACTGTTCCGGGTCCCCTCACGACCGTTGCTGGCTTGACTCTCACTGGTGACTGTACTCACTGAGGACTCTGCATTGCTCCAACATTGCTCTACTTAGCTCTCTCTCCCACTTGCGTCTGGTTTCTCTTCGCTCTAACGTCGTCTACTGGGCCTGCTCCGTACTGGCGACATCCTTCAAGTTGCTTGGCATCTGCTGTTCCTGGGATCACCTCGAGCTGAACGCGGCCTTCTCTTCTGTGGTGCTCGCTGTGGTCGTCGGTTGGTGCCCCTCTGGAGTCTGGACCTAGGACTCGTGTGTACTCTACTGCAGCTGGCCTCTACTTGATATCGCCTGGCTGGCTGCTGACAGTCTTCCATGGGGCTCGCAAAGCTGCAACCGTTGGTGTAGAGCAACAGAGATGATCGGGGCACGGCCGTGACCCGGGTGTATCCCGTCTGGTGAGTTGCTCTCCCCAAGTCAAGTCCATGGCGGCTCCACTGAGCTCATCTGCAAGAACATGTTCGTCATCAATCACGTCTCCGGCACCGTCGCCATGGGCAAGGAGGGCGATTCCAAGGACATGCTCACCACAACCTCAACGTCAAGGGCCTCAAGGGCCTCCACGTCGTCGACGCGACTGCCTTCGTGTACGTGCCCTTTGCCTCTCTGCCGTGTCGAGTGGGTGGGCGCTGACGGACACTTTGTAGATGCATCCAGCCGGTCATCCCCGCCGCGCACACCATGGTGCCCACGTACATCTGGTGTACATCCTCGCCGAGCGTGCTGCGGACTGTTATGTATACCAACCTCTGCTCAACAAGGCTGCCGGTGCCTCATCCGCTGCAGCGGCAGCTGGCAGGGATCTACCAGGTCGACTGAGGTTTCGAGCGGCTGGGAGTCCATCTATACATCTATATACCATGTACATCCCATCCCGTGTGTACTCCACGAGTCCACATGTAACGTATATCGAGCGTGCCGAATGACCATTCTCCTCCTCCACAATACCCTTATGCTAGCCTGAGAATCCGCATCCGCAGGCAGTGAAAGGCGCAATGCCTACGAATACGGTTGATAAAAGTGTGTATTCGCCCCACTCAAATCTACATCAAATCTACCACTCCCGTTATCCGAGCTTTCTAGTGCCATATCATGTACCCCAAAAATGATAGCTACATACAGATCCTCAGGCAGACTGCAACGACGATCCAACGCACAGCAGGTCCAACACCATCCGAGCTAGGAGGCTGCTTCAGCCTGAATCTCCAACTGCTCGGTCGAGGCGACACCACCATGTCGCTGTCCGTCGTCTGAGGCACCGTGGACGTCGAGTATTTGAAGCTCGGCAGTCTCAGGACAAGGGACGTCCCAGACGTGGCGGGAGGACTGCCGTCGGCATCTAGTCGCTCGCCTATTCCGCCTTCGCCTTCCCGACATTCCCTTTGTGGGTGGCCCTTCGGCGCCCGCGCAATCACCTGCATCACGACCCCCGCTGACCTCGGAGGTTTCCACGCGAGGTTGGGAGGGCTCGTTGCTAGCCCCAGGATGCGAGTCCGCATGATCGCCGGTCGACGTGGTAGCATCGAGCACAGACAGCGCCGCAGCGTCCCCGTCCCCGTCCCCGTCCCCCGCAAACAGCACTAGCCCGTTCGTGACCATTTGCGACACCTCGGCAGAGGGGACCTCTTCGTATACCTGAGTGTGCCATCCCGAGCTGTACCCGTCCGCGAAATTCAGGTACTCGTCGTCGATGAGCCGCCGTACATAAGCCAAGCCGCCTCCCGGCGTGCTCCCTGCGAGCTCTGCCGCCGCAATCTTCTCCGCGAGCCGTCGGGCCCCGCGCGACGGCACAGCGGCGTTGGACCGCCGACCCTGCCATTTGAAGCAGACGATGTTCTCGAGGACCTGTACGGACTCGGTTGTCAGAGTCGGCTCCTTCCAAGGGGAAAGAGAAACGAGACTCACCCTCGCTCCGAGCCACTGGTGCCGTTCCCTGGAGATGGGATACATGCCGACGCGACATGGCACTGACATGTACGCGGGCACGACACCGGGGAGCGCTGACAGCACCGCACGTTCTCCGCCACTGCGGATGCAGTTGGCACGTTCGACGGCCGCCGTCCACTGCGGTGTTTGTCCGGCTGTTCTTGTTGGTGCTGGAGCAGCTCACCGGCCTCGTCGAACTGCTCGTTACAGCCTGCGAGGCGAGACAGAATACCGTCAGTCCGAAACAGGCACGGAAGGCGTCGATCGTCTCACCCTCGTACGGACAGAGGAGCGGCACCGAGGCGTGTTTCCACAGGTGCTTCAGAAGCCTGGCCTTGTCCACGAACTTGTTGCCCAGACAGCCGTGCCATGGCATGCGAAGGTGCCCTGAGAGAACGCGGTCGTGAGTCAATCAGGAACTCGCGAGAATCAACCTAGGAAGATGGGGAACGCGGCGTACCCATTCCTCCTTGTCGCTAGCATGATTGCGAGATGTGTCTGAAGCGCAGCCATTGAGTTCAATGCCGCGCCGCACCCAGCCCATTGACAGGGTGTCTCGCGGAGACAGCTGTGCGATTCCGCCGCAACCGCTGCCGCTTCTGCGTCTGTACATCAAAGATCAATTGTCAGCAAATATCTCCGCGATAGAGGAGAAGAGTGCAGCTCGCCTTCATCGTTTCCGTCTTCTTCGACTGCAATCATGTCGCCATCAATGTCTGGACGACCATCAACAACATCCGAGATTGGCGCGTCGTCCGATACCACAAGTTCGTCTTCGGATGATTCGCTAGCTGCATAGGATCCGCTGTCTGCAGATGATTCCCTTGCTCCGTTTCGAGTCTTCAATCGTTTCGCGTAGTGAGGAAGAGGCGGCATAAGGACGTAGGCCATTTCTCTGCGGGGCTAGGTCCGCGAGAAACGTCACGTGACGACAGCTCAATGACCGAATCGTCGTCTTCTCTTGCGCGCCCTTTGCCTTTACGGTCGTACGGCCTCCGTGGTGCGATGGATGAAGCGTTGGACATCATATCTACCTCGGTAGGCGGTGGCGAGGTTTGCCGGCTGGGTGAGCGTCCGCGGAAGAACTAGATGGCGACGGCAAGAATAACGGAATCTTCTCCGCCCGACTAGGAGATTGTATGGGCGTCCTCGACGAAGAAGCTTGAAGAGACTGTGCAGGAGGCGCAGCTGAGGCCGAGTCCATCTGGTCATTATCCCCGAGCGAGGATACTCTGAGTGAGCGAGTGCCAGGAGAGAAGGGCCTGACGTGTCAGAAGCGGCTACCGAAACGGAGAAGGCTTCCTGGATTTGATGTACATCCGCAGGCTCGGACGAGGCGACGCTCTGGATGTCCACAGAAATAGGGTTAGCGAAGTCGCCTGAAAGGATAGAGATGGTGTCTGCTGTGGCATCGGCCTTGTTGACCGATCTGAGCTGTGTGTTATGCTGCTGCCCCAGACGCTGTCTCTTGCTCGGTGTCGAGCTGTTTGCGTCGGAAGTTGGTCTGCGCTTGCCATTCGCTGTGGGATGGATGTTCAATAACCTCAAACGAAGAACCGGCGACTGGGCCAAGAGCGCGCCGAACGCACCTGGCGCGGTGATGGCGAGGGAAAGATCTGCAAGATGCAAGTCTTGACTCTGCCTGGGATATGGACTGTAATCTGGACGGTGGACTGTAATCTGGACGGTGGGTTGTAATCCGGACAGTGGGTTGTAATCCGGACAGTGGGTTGTAATCCAGATGGTGGGTTGTAATCCACGGTGGGTGGCAGCTGAACGGCTCGCGTCAGCTTCCGCAGGATACAGCTCTCAGAAACATACTCTGTGCTACAGAATTCGCGTTCGCAGAGACAGAGACAGAGACAGAGACACAGCGCAGGGTGCAGAGTACATGAGTGCAAGACGTAGAGAACAGCTCCCACCACGATCAACAACACAGCCGCACGGGCGCCTATGGAACCCTATCAGGCAACCCCGCGCTCCCTAGGCTCTCAACTCGACCACCATCACCGTTCTCCGCCTTCCGTGTTCCCGCCGTCCTCCTCGATTGCCCGTGTACTGACTGATGTATGTAGTTGATAGCTCCCTCCGCGACACTCAGAGACAACTCGGAATAGTTAGGATGGCAGCGCCTCTCGGCCGGACTCCGAGTCCGAAGCGCGGGATGAGCAATGGGGAATCCCGACCAGGCATGATCACTCTGAATGCTAACACCACAGGTGACCAGCTGCTACCTACCCGGCACCGGTCAGTCAGACTGAAGTATAGCACTAGATACATATGCCGCTCACCCGACCACCTGCAGACGACACACAACGCTACCGCCACGTGCTATCAGCCGGCCACACCTATCCTGGTAAGCTCAACGGTGCGTGACGACTATTTTCGATCGAAGAACACACGTACCACGCCGTGTCTTTCGACGTGCATTCTGCTCATGCATAATGCACGCTTGACATGCTACGCTCGCCCGACAGAAGGTTGTGACATGCAGCCTGTATGGCTGTACGTGCCAAAGACAAGGTAAGCACTCTCGGGCGAGTCAGCCATAGAAATGAGTACGTGCCTGCACCAGATCCCTTTGACTCGCCGCCATCAGAGCACGCCGCTCAATCGCGACATGTACGCGTACTGGGCACACCCGGTTGACCGTGGCCCGGGTCAGAGATAATAATAAATCGCCAACAGGTACGGTGTGTCCCGTTGACTCGCTCGCTCGCGGGACGCCACTAAATGTTATCAGTACGTACCTCAAACCGCGTCATCATACAATGATGATCTCCGAGTTCTACGGCACACTGACGCACCAGGGACAAGGCTCGACCCGAACGAGGGTAAGTCGCCCTGCGGAACCCTTTCGGCCATTACGGAGCATACTCCCAACGCGAATGTCTCGTCCAGGACATGCGGTAGCTCCGGAAGTTCAACCGGACGTCTTTGTAATGCTGCACGCATCCAGGGTCAGTATATCACACTGCTGAAGCTCTAGTAGGAGTACGTACCTCGCGTCCTCGTACCGTACGCCGGCACAGACTTCCCTGGTGAGTTTGTGGCATCAGACCCGTGTCGTCCGCCATCTCGCGACACTGACATCCTCTGGCTCTCAACGCGTGCAGGACAACCGCAACGGTAGCCGCTCTATTTGATACTCATGGCGCCGTTCAGCGAGTGCGGGAAGGATGTGATCGACATGAAGGACGGTCCGGCGCACTGGCAGCTGTGTGCACGGTCGATTGAGCCAATATCACAATGCGTGCAGAGGATACACACCGTTCGTCCAGAGTCATGCACCGTTTGCTCTCAGTTGCGCTTTAGGGCGTGTAGAACGTCTCAGAGTCGAGCTCGAGGGATGTGAGGGTGGGAGATCGTGGTACGTGGTAGACTTGGTAGAGAGAGACCATTCGACACTGTTGGACGGCCGGCCTAGAGATCACATCCATCATATGGAAGACATCACCGTGACCGGTTCCAGACTGCGTGTGGCTAAACTAGATATCTCCGACGCCGTCCCGGACCCGAATATGTCAGAGCTAGAATGTTCACCTCATGGGGATCTCGGTCCTCCTCAATAGCGCTGAATTCAAACTGTACTCGAGGTGGTAGTCGGGTAGGTAGAACGCTAGTGCACGACGCAGAGTTGCTTCGTGTGCTCGTGTTCTTCCTGCCCGACTCTCAATCCGTCGGAGCAACAGAGAGAGCGACTTACTTCTCATGCAACACAATCAATCAGCAAGAAGTCTCTACCATGTGGACATGAGAGTGTGAACATTCCGACGTACATGGGTCCGAACAAGAATCCGAGCCTTGCCGCCTTTATCGCCGACCTCGAGTCTCTCTCAACAGACTCCGTATATCTGCTCATACCAGGACATACTACCTGGGGCACACCGTTGCATTCTGCTCGAAGCTGCAGCGTGCTCAGGTTGCAGGAGAGTATGTGCAAAAGCACAGTCGTGGTTATGATGACTCGAAACTTCCTGTTCGCTTGCCTCAATGTACCGGATCCCCGAGTCGTGGAGACCTCACCGCCAAAATACGTACAAGAGCTGATCGGCCTTGAGCTGTCATTGTAGCCATGAGCATGGTGACATCAGCATCCAAATACAGTGACGACTCTCACCTCGACCAAGTCCAGAACTGCCCGTCCAGAGTGTCTCGCCGAGTATTACAGTTCTGTTGCCACTACTTGTACGAGAAGCACCTATCTGTCTGAGAGATGCTCCGCCGCAAAGTGCACATATTTGACATATGGACGACCGTCTTCGCAGATGATGGTAGGAGTCAGTACTATGAGCAAGGCACTCTGAGTCGTGTTGCTGAGCTGCCTTCGTGATTTCAGTGTAGCAGCGTTATGACTCATCATTTAGTGCGGTCATTCAGGTAAGTAGCTCTGGGGATGCGAAGTCGGGTGAGTAACGAGTCTAGTTTGAGATAGAACTGCAAGTTACTCTCATTATTGGTATGAGCTAGTATGTACTAAAATCTGCAGCTCGTCAGTCCAAAACGCCGACGGCAGGAAGGCTTCCGTAATCGTCCTGTGTGGACGCTTGATTCGGGTCAGTCAGTGCATGCATGCGAGTTCGGTGATCCTGCTCTAATTGGCAATGTAAGCGCTCTTGATCCGAGCAAAACATCTCGAGTTCCTCACGGGCGTTGAGCATGCGCAGACGCAGCTCTGCACCTCATAGTAAGTCAAGCAGTGGTACACTGACCAGAACACGGACTCATAGTCCGGACCGACAGCGTGAGACAGCGTGAATCGCGTACTTGCAGCTTCTGTGTACAGGCACCATCTACGCACCTCCCGACGTTTGACGTCAAGCACAGCTCAGCAGAGCATCCAGACGTGCCGTCGTAGTGCTATGTGGACATATCTCCAAGCCAATGACGCTGTATACGCTGGTCATGATGCGAGATCTCCCGGAAAACAGGGAACTCACCAGAATGCTCGTCCACGCCCTCTCCGCCCTCCCGCATCTTCCACCCCTCTCCCGCCCAAATTCGTCTCCCAATCCACGATTTTCTCGCCATCATACACGGAGCGCCCGCCACAACATGCCTCCAAACGAACGAGGCTGACACCGCGTGCAGGAATCAAACTTCGCACTTCCAGTCTCCCCCGCTCCCCCTCTCCTGCCGCGATGCCCGCGTCCTGCGTCCGCGTCCCGCTGGTTGTCGCCCGGCGTGCTCGGGAAGGATCCGTGGGACGTGCTCTGTGCTTCCTCCGGTCGGACGGGAGGAGAGGAGGGCGATCGGGCGGGTCTGTGCGCGGGAGCCTGAGGGAGTGGAGGAGGCGGCAGGGTATATGTACCTGTTTCCCATGTCCTGTGCGCGGAACATCCCAGCCTCCCTCCTCCCCCTCCCTCCGTCCCCGTTCCGAGCATCTTCTGCCTCCGCCCTGCTCTGCTCCTCGTCCATCGACTCGACGCGGCTCGTCCCTTCGACCCGAGTGCGACGCGTCAGTCCCGCGGCCAAGCGTTGCACACGCGCAGCTACTGAGTGGTAAACAGCGTCGTGTCGAGCGCACCAGACGGTCTGATACCCCGTTTAGACAAGCTTGAGCGTGGGTCGACGCCGCGGCCGCCATCCTCGGTGCGTTCGCATGCGCACGCCGCGTAGACTCGGACCTGCATGACTCTCGCTGGTGCGCATCGGCATGGACGGACAGTGCTGACGCTGCGCTCTGCCCTCGCGCAGACGTCGACGCACAGTGCTCGCGCTCGAGCTGCCGTGCGACGCTCGATGCACTCTGCGCTCAGCTAGTGCTAGCTGTCTAGTAGTGTCGTGAGCGTACGTGTTTACACTGTGTCTGACGATGCACTCACCTGCGCTCTTCCAGATCATGCACGGTGCTCGCCCCCGAGCTGTCTAGGCTAGCGTCGTGAGCGTACGTGCTTTCAACGCGGCTGACGGCGTACTCACCTGCGCTCTCCAGAGCACGCACATGGCCGCCGCCTCCGAGAGCAGCGGACTCCACCACACTTGTACATGTACGCACCCGTGCATCTGTCTGTCAGCATGCTCGGCCGGTTGATCCTACACTTTGCAGCTCCCGCGTCCCGTGCTGGTGGTGCGACTCGGGTACGCGCTGTCTGTCACTGCCCCCACCCCGTACGTCTTCTCGCTCGCGCGCGACACGCTCCGGCCACTCACATCCTCCATGCAGATCCCACCCGACCCGGCCGGACGCGCGGACATCACACTCGCACACGGAACTCGGGGTGCACGAGATATATTCGATGCGAGCGTAGGTACGGGCTGAGCGCTGATCCCTGGGCTCCTGCGCCCATGCGCGACTCTGCGTGAGCTGGCGGCGACACAGACTCGGACAAACTTACCGTCTCGCGCGCAGAGTGTACACGTACGTGCAGCACCTTGAGCTTCGAGTGGGGCGGTCCTGGTTCTTGTCGTGACTCGCGAGGGCCGCC
>JABYQM010000030.1:0-13384 GCA_022606115.1 Daedaleopsis nitida
GTACTGACGCGCGCACCCGACGCGCCATTGCCCCGCACGCTGGCCGTCGCCCGAGTACCCGGAGGGGCGTTGTGCACTTGCACGTCAATTTGCAGCTTCTGGTCGAGGCGGCGGCCATTTGACCGCGCTGCGCAGCCTCTCCGGCTGCATCAGCGGGCCTCTCATACAGGCGCGAAACGATAGCCCCGGCTTCTTGGGCCGTTTTGGCCCCTTGGAGCGCGCGGCCGGCAGCCTGCTCTTTGCCTTGGCGAAGCTCGTAGTCGGCAAATTGCAGTTGCTGTTCTAGCGTCGACCCGCGAATGTCCGCGCCCGTCAGCTTCTTGAACTCGTATTGCCGGTCTTCATGCCACTGGGCCGATGCCGTAGGCATGCCCGTTGTCGCCGACTGCCTTAGGATTGAAGAGCTTTCCTTCCAGAAATTCGCCGCCAAACCGCGGCTGCCTCCTTGGACCAGCCCATAGCCTGTAGCTTGGCGACAACGCCCGCCGTTTGAGGATCATTCGCCGCTCCGGCACGACGCCGATCTCCAATCGGATCACCCTTCCACGGCTCTCCTGCGGTCGCTTGGTGATCCGCCAAGTATTCGGCCTCACCTGTATTGAGGTCCTTTGAGTGCAGCAATGCCAGCACAGCCGCCATAACGGGGCCGCCGGCAAGCCGCGCCAGCGCCGTCACCGCTGCGGGCACCGTTGTGGAGGTCAGTAGCGTCAGATTGGCGATCAAGCTCAGCACGCTGGCGATGGGTCCGGCGAACGAGATCGCGGCGATTGCAATAGCAATCCCCTTAACTCCGCCAATGGCATCAACGAATTTCCGATCTGATTGGTGGTTTTCTCCCAATCAATCTTCTCGATCCACTTCGCGAACTTCTCGACGTATTCTGCAACCTTGGTTGCGACCATGTCGCCATACTTGTCGACAAGTCGCCGATGACATTCAAAACCGTCTCAACGGCGGGCGCGAGCGCTTCCCCAAATGAGTACTTCAGCCGCGTAGCCGAAGCCTCCAACCGGAGCATGTTCTCATTGAATCGCTTTCCCTTCGCGATCTCCTTGTCGTCGAATACAAGTCCCATCGAACGGGCTTGCGCACGAATTCGTCTATGCCCTTCCCCCCTCTTGAAGGAGTGGCAGGAGAGATTCAACGCCGAACGTTCCCGCTATGAGCGCTTGGGCCTGCACGTTTCCTTTCTGCGCGACGATCGCATTGGCCACGTCATGCAGCGCCCGGGTCGCATCACCGCACCGTCTTTCGTCTTGTGCAGACGGATCCCGAACTTCTGCATCATGACCAACGCGTCTTGGTTACGCCCGAAGGTTGCGTCTTCGATCGTTCGCCCCAAGCTCTTGAGGCTGCTGGTCATGTCATCAGCGGAAAGCCCCGCGAGCTTCGCCGCTCCGCGATAGGCTTGTAGTTCGTCCGCCGAAACGCCTAGGACGGCGGAAGTCCTCGAGACTTCCATCCCCATCTTGCCCCACTCATTCGCGAGTAGAGCAATCCCTGCGACGGAGCCAATCCCTGCAATTGCAGCGAGCGGGTCAGCACAGATGCCACTTGGCGCGCTGCATCCTGCGCAGCTCCACCGATCGACTTGATGCCCTTGGCGACTCGGTCAAGGCCGGCCTCCTTGCTCAAGGCAGAAAATGACGCCCTGAGATCAGTTGCGGCTTCGTGACGTTCGCGATCGAGGCCTTGATCTTCCGGATCGAGGCCGTTGCCTTGTCGACCGCAGAGATCGTGACCTGAAACGTCGAACCAGCCGCCATTCACTGCTCCATCAGTTTTTGATTCGCATCGCCTGCTCCATCCACCATTCCAGGCGGGACAGGCTCAATCGCCACGCATCTTCTGGCCCCAGCGGAAAAAATGCGTGACGTCAGAAACTACGCTTCCGCAGCCGTCGGGCCATCGTCGGTAAAACCCCCGAGGTACTCGTTGGCCTCCGTAAAATCACGTTGGCACAGTTTTTCAACGGCGATCTTCGGCACCCCTGCCACCAGGTGGATCAGCATGATCCCGATGCCGATGTTGCTGGATGCCGCCATGGCCTTGTCGAGTTCGCCGGCGGTCGGCTCGCGAAGATTGAGCGAGTCGTACGTCACGGCACTCTCGCCGCTGCCGATCGTGACCGGCTTGCGTAGTTTCAGAATCTTTTCTTCGGGCTGCGACATGTCATGCCTCCGTGACGCTCGGGCCTTCCCACTTAACTTCGAGCGTGGCCTCTGCGGTCTTCACTTCCTGGACATCGACCGTCCACATGTTCCGGCCGATGATCGTCTTGCCGTTCGCCAACTGCAGGACGACGGTTGAGTTCGTCATCGCGTTGATCGAGGCAACACTCAAGTTCTTGGCGTCGCGCAGCGTTGCGGAAATCATCCCGGTCGACGGCTTCTCGCTGTAGCCATGGACGGTGTCCTGCCCGATCAGCGATTCGCGCTCGATCTTCGAAACGCGATACGTGAGGTCGGCTTGGAGCATGTAGCTCTGCCCGTCGACCGAGATGAATGCAATCCCGGCCAAGCGGTTGGTGGTATCGGCCATCTGGCCCTCCAGATAGAGTGGCCGCGCGGGGGCGGCCTATTCGATTAACTGAGGCGGAACTGGGCCAGCAGCGCGAAGATGCGCAGTTGGTTGATCAGCGTGCCAGGCCAGAGAACATCCACACGGTTCGGGTTGCTCGCGTTTTGCTGAACGATGATGGCTTGCGCGAATGCCTGGCTGTTTTGGACGTAGCCGTTGTATTCGAGCGTCTGATACGCGGCGATGAGATCGGCGCGAATCATGCTCGGCGTGACGATGTTCGAGCCGGGGGCGAAACGAGTGCCGTCAGCTGCCAGCTTGACCCGCGCATACTTCGAGGTGACCAGAGTCGCCATCGAACGCAGAACGAACGCCAGAAGAAACATCGTCTCGATTTCGAGATACGAGTTGTCCGGCTGACCAAAAGCGTTTTGCTGGTAGGTCGTGATCGCGTTTCGATGCGCACGGTGCCGTCGGTACCCACCGTGAACGTCGAAATCCCGTCGTACAGGTTGGTATTGCGCTGCGACAGCGAAAACTGCGATGCAAGCGGTGGCGCCAACACATCTGCGAGCGCTACGGTTTGCAGCGGCACACCCGGGTCAGCGCGCAGGCTCACCGCCGAAGCGGCTGCGAAAGCCGCGGCCCACTTCCAGACCGGGGTGGGCGAATCGTAGAAGCCCATGCACGATTCGTGCTGGTTGTTGCGCGTCAAGCCGAACGTCGTCAGTGCGGCAGAGGTGCCACGGTAGGCGAAGAAGCAGTGGCCATAGACTTGGACGCTCCAAGACCAACGCCCGGTGGTGTCGTTCAGGAACGACTGCAGCGCGTTCAACGACGTCGTGTCCGTGTAAGGGCAGACGATGAAGTCAAACGGCATGCTTTGCAGGTTCGCCAATCCCGTTGTCAGACTGGGATTGGTGGCTCCGCTTGCCATGGCGGTGATGGTGAATGCGAGGCCTGCCGGCGTCGACTCGCCACCTGCAACGCCACGGTAGTTCGCGCGGATGTCGATCTCGTTGCCGGCCAAACCCTTGTTCTTGGCCGTGATAGTCACGGTCGAAGTGCTCGCCGTTGCGGTCACCGCCAGGTCGTTGATCGCATTGATCGCCGCTGCAACCGCGGTCGCCACCTGGGCAGTCGTCATGCTCGCCGTAACAGCGGTCGTCACCAACATGCCGCCGATGTACAGCGAAAGTGCACCGCTTGCAGTCGGAGACGACGTGAACGCAATGGAGCCGGTGGCCGCAGTGGCGGCGGGGTCATCCGCCAACGGCAGATACCACACCTCGCCGAAGGTGTCGTTCTGGCGATACGTGTAGGTCATCTGCGCCAGCATCGAGCCCTGGCCGCCTTGCGTTTTTGCATCGGCGACGCCTTGCGAGATGATCGGCACGTTCGGGGTGGCCGCGCCCGCCGAGGTGATCTGGCCGATGATCAACGCACGCTGATTGGCCGTTGCGGTGTTCGCTTGGCTGTTGTCGACCTCCGCGTAAAACAGCGGCACACGGAGGTTCTGCGGTATTTGCTTGAACGGAATCGTCATTGCTTGTCACCCCCAGTAGTGGGCTTGACCTTCGCCGGAGGCGTCAGCGTTATGTCCTTGTCACGCAGCAGGCGATCCCAATAGAGATCGCCGTCAGCGACTTCGAGCCCGTTTTCATCGAGCAAATTCATCGTCGCCGGGTCTCGCACGGAGAGCCCTGGACTTGGGTAGACCTTCATGGGGTGTGCTCCTATTGGGGAAGCGTGATCGTCAGCGCGCCTTCATCCCGGCCATCAGGCCCAGCGGTGCGCGGTGCGGGATTGACTGATGCAGGGAAAGGTGGATTTGGATAAGTGCCGCTCGGATCGAAAGGCGATGCGGTGTCGACGTGAGCATTGACGGTCTGCAACGGCACAGTCGCGATCGGATAGAACAACTCGGGCCCTGATAGAACTTCACCTCGATGTGCATCACCAGTTCAGCCATCGGCATGTCGCCTTCGGAACTGGTGTCTATGTCCGATTCCATCGACGTGAATTGCTCGATGCGTTGTCCGCCGGCTGGGTCCTGCCAGATCAAAGGGTTGTTGATCAAGGTGGTCTCGATTTGCGCCTTCAGCAGTTCTGCTGCAGCTAGGGCCGTTGCGGACCCTGCATCACCGACCTGCGCTGGCGATTTCGTCCGGGCGAGGATCTCGACCCTGGTGTAGACGTCGAACTCAGGAACGTTCGGCCCCAGCGACACCTTCCGCTCCTTCCTCGCATGCACAAGAATCAGCGGATATGACGTTGGCGACGTCGGCCAATCGAATGGCGAATACACCGCTTGGCCGGCGCTCGTCGCGCCCTTCAAAGCGCTGACGAATAGAGCGCGCAGATCTGCGGACGTGGTCATGGTGAACTCACTTTGCTCAATAGAAGCTTCATGCCGCCATGACTATCTGGACGCGCTTCACGCACGACGTACGTCGTATTGACACTCGCCACGGACAGTTGATCGTTCTGAACCGGCGTAGCGGCGAACTGGGAGATCTGGACGCCAAGGACCGCGCTGATCTCGGTCACGCCCGTGGATGCATCCTCGAACATGACCTCTTTCAGGTAAGCGTCATCAAAGACGCCGGTAATAGAAAAAGACCCGCCAGAGGCGGGCCTGTAGGTCACCGATTCCCCGAAAACGCCCATCAGCGGCCGTAGGACCAAAGCATCCCAGTTCACCATCTCTTAGGCCACCTTGACCTGTGGTCCTTCGTTGACGTCGAAGGAGGGCCCGGGCGCCGTCGGCGGTGCCGGCTCGGCATTCTGCGCAAGGAGAAAGCCGAGCGCCCGGAGACGTTTGACCTCATTCTCCGGGAGCGAAACAGCTTCACCAGGCCCCTTGGGACCTGCGGCCTTGACAACGTCTACTTCCCGCTTCGCTTCTGCGTCCCAGACCTTCGCCTGAACCGCCTCGGTATAGACGGTCCTCCCGGGCGCCACGATTGCTGTGATCGCCTTAGCCATCAGTTCACCACCGCAGCGCAGACGGTCGCGGAAAGCGACGCATTAACACGGCTCGGGATGACGATCGGCGACGACTGCATCAGGATGACCCGCTGCGCCGGGTCGTTCTCCACCCAGGTCTTCGGCGCGTACGGCAGCGCGGTGTAGTTGAAGGCCGGATCCATGATCTGGCCGAACGCGCGAGTCCCCATCAGATCGGCGCCACTCATCAGCACGGTACCGTCCGCCAACATAGGCGTTTCCACGTTGGTCACGGGGTCGACATACCAGTCGTTGTAGACCCACAGGTCGTACTGGCCCCAACGGCCCTTGTACTGGGCACCGCGCTGGATCTGCGCGCCGACATTGACGGTGTTGCCTTGGCCACCATTGCCGGGATACCAGATCGTCTGCTTAACCACCGGATCCTGAATGAACAGTTCCCAGGGGGTGGTGGTGAGCACCAGGTCGGTCGCCACACCACCCGACTTCTTTAGCATCAGGTGGCCCCAGTTCTCAATGCTGCTGGACGGCACCACCCCGTTCTGACCCCACTGGTTGCCGCCGGACAGCGCGATGGAAAGGCTTGCGTCGCGACCGAAATCGACGACGACAGTCGGAAATCCGTCGCCAGCGATGGTGACCGTCGCGCCGTTCAAGGCCTGCGCAGCCATCCACTCGAGGCGGCGGTCGATCATGTCGATTTGGTCGCTCATCTCGAATTCGAGATTGGCCATTTCGCGCTCAGCACGCTGAGGTCCCCGCCGATCCGCTCACCGATCATGCGACGAACGGGCTTGCGAAGATCTGGAGCGCGCTTGTCCTTGATGTAGGCCGGCTTGAAGACGTTCGTCTGAATGCGGCGCTGCTCGACAAGTTTGCCTTCGACCAGAGGAGAGACGAACGGCGCCATGCGGCGAATGCCGACATCGACGTCGATCGAGACATATTCCGAATCCGACATGACAATGTTCGGGAAGAACTTGTCGAGCAGAAACTTCTGCGCCCGTTTCAGGTTCGGTACGACCTGAATCAGGGTGTTTGTGTCGTAAATGAACGTGTTGTTCGTGGTAGTCATTCAGGGCTCCGATTGCGTTCGACACCCACCAAAAGAAAAACCCCGCCGAAGCGGGGCTCTCTATGGAGGAGGTCCGGTTAGGTGGGGTCGGTTGCGGTCTGCACCGGTTTCAGGAAGATGCCAAACTGGCGCAGCATCTGCGTGAGAGTCGGGCCCCATGCGGCAGAGTTGGCGCCCCAACTGGCATCGGGCTGGATTGCGTTCACGTTGAACTCGCCCATCAGATACACACCGATGGCCACTGCGCCACCGCTCGCATCTGCATAGTCAGCAAGGATCGCGCACGGAACCTGACTGCCGTCTTGAGCCGTCGTCTTCGACAGCACGTAGTTGCCGGACGGTACCGTGACCGTGAACTCGTCACCGGCCGCAAACGCCGTACCACCCGCGGTGATGGTGAAGTTGAGGTCGGCGCCGACGTAGGCGGTACCGACGGTCGCATTCGGCAAAGCTAGGCCATCCGGTCCAGCGACCGTGAAGTTCGTGGCACTGGTCGCCACAAGCGTGTAGACGCCTGCCTGCACGGCAGCGCCCTTCGAAATGGAGCCGATCGTGCCGTTGCCGGTATTCGTGCCAGCGGCCGATACAACCGTACCGGTTTGCTGGCCCAAAATTGCACCGCGCTGCAGAGTACCGGAACCGAGAACACCGTTCGCAGTTACCAGCTTCATGTTGCCCGCGATCAGCTGATCCGGGATGTAGGTTTCAGCGTAGATGCCGGGCTGCTGGGATTGTCCCCCAGGGAATTGACCGTCAGAGTCATGGTAGTGATCCTCTAAGGACTTTGGGGGGGTTAAACTTCGCCGCGGCGCTTCTTCCCGGCCGCAACGATCGCCATGGCCTTGGCTTTGGGATCGTTGGGATCGAGCGCCTGCGCGCCGCCGTCGGCGCCTACGTTCGGGACCTTCACGCTTGCCATGCGCTCGCGCAACCCAGACGCACGAGACATCCCATCGGCCGCAGAAGCCTCCAGAGCACGAATAGCTTGAGCCGCGGTCATGCTGGTATCGAAAGCGAAAACACCAGCTTGGCGCACGCAGCCATGGGCGATGCCGTGCGCGATGATCTTCGCGCAGCGCGCGCGCTCAGCCTTGGCCGATTCGCCGTCATCGTCGCTGTCGTCTTCAGCGCGCTTGGCTTTTTTGGCCTTCTTTGCGTCGCCCTTGTCGTCTTTGTCTTCCTCATCGGGATCGACTTCTTCGGCGCGCTCGTGTTCGTCCTTGTCGTCCTTTTCTTCCATGCGCTTGGCATACTCCTCGTCCGACTCATCCGCGCGCTGCTTGTCGTCCTCATCCTTTTCGGCGCGCTTGGCCTGATCCTTGTCCTTTTTGTCTTCATCGTCCTCCGCCTTGGCGGCAGCAAGACCGAGCAGATGGGCGAACGACGCCGCGCTCGCGAGCTTCGAGAGTTTCATACAGATGTCCTATGAGATTGGTTTAGGCCAGCGTGCTTAGCAGGGCCCGAAACGCGCATCAGGGGCCGCCACTTCATCCGCGAGACCGAGGGCTACGCCGTTGGCGCCCAGGTATGTCGCGGCTTGCGTATCCCGAACCGTGGCGGCCGAGATATTCCGGTTGCGGGCGACGGTGTTCACGAACAGCTCGCCCATCGAATCAATATCCGCTTGGAATCGCGCGAGCGCCTCCTCGGACAGCGGGATTTCCGCATGGCCATCCGCCTTGCGGTCCCCATACGTAATAAAGGTCACTTTCACGCCTGCCGTGGTCAGAGCCTTTGACAGGTCCACGTGCGCGCAAATCACGCCAATGCTGCCGACACCACCTGTGCGCGGCACCAAGACCCGATCGGCGGCGCTGGCGATCGCGTAGCCTGCCGAATATGCGGATTCGTTGAGGATGGACCAGATCGGCTTTGTCCCGCGTGCACCATAGATCGTGTCCACCAGGTCAAAACAACCAGCGACCTCCCCACCCGGAGAGTCCACATCGAGGACAATTGCCTCTACCTCCGGATCTGTCAGTGCCATCAGGAAGTTCTGCCGGATACCGTCGTAGCCGGTCATACCGCTGTATGGTCGCAGGGTTCCAAGCTTCTGCACGAGGGTACCCTGCACCTCCACCAAGGCGACCCCGCCGACCACTTCATATCCCTTGCGGGGATTTCGGCCAGGCTCGGCAAACCCGTATTCGCCGTCCTCGATGGCCATCGGCGCAATCTGGGTGCCATCGAGGCGCATGATCTGCCCAATGCCAAGCCGGTCTGCCAGCGCTGCGATGACGATTTCAGCCTTGCGCGGATGGATGGCCACCGGCGTATTGAACATCCGCTGGCCGAGCCGGGACAAAATATGATTCATGCCGCGCTAGGCTCCGTGATGGTTTGCGATGCGTCCTCCCCTGCCGCCCACTTGGGCAACGGGATGCCATGTTCCTTGAAGCGTGCAATTTCGATGGCGCGCTGGCCAACTTTTTCGCGCCAGTCAGCGCCGGCCAATTCGGCCGCCTCATCTTCAAGCGTCGACAGACATGCATCCATGCCAAGGATGGCGCCCTGCTTCTCTTTAACTGGATCCACATACCCACGGCCAGGCCCCATCCACTTCGCACGTGAATAGGCAACGCGACACTCCATGAAGCTGGGCGCCCCCGCTGGAAGCGGCAAGCTATCGACCTCCATCGCCTCCTCCAGGAACGCGCTGTAGATCGGCTGACCAAAACCATGGGCAAAATCGCTGCGCCGACGGCCGAATGTCTTCCACGCCTCAAGCATCGCTGCGCGATAGGAGGAGTAGTTCACGTCAGACCAGTTCTGGCTGATTTGTTGTGTCGACGTTCCTGTTCCCGCTGCAACGTTACGAAGCATCGCTGCCTCGAACTCTGCAAAGTTGCTGTTGGGGCGCTGCGCCGATACGGTATTAATGCTCTCGCCAGGGAAAAGGATAGGCATCCTTGCTTCGCCCAGCGAGATCCTGCGTTCGTTATGGAAGGCGACGCGCTCCTGCTGGTACGCGTTCAGTTCTTTGCCGTCGCCCAGTGCCTCTTCCACGAGAGCCGGATCGTACGGGCTCTGGATGTAGGCGCCGAAGATTGCATTGATGATGGCCGCGTCCAGCTCGGTGCCGTCGTACTTGATCAGCATCTTGAGCCGCTGCAAAACCGGCGTCAAAATGCCGGCACCGCCCCGATGCTGTGCTGCACGGTCGTGATCGTAGTCGTGCACAATGATTGGACGCCCCCAATCGGTCTCACGCGGGACGCGGTCCCAGTGCACGGCCTGCGCAGCATTGAACCAGTCACCTTGGTGCGCGCGCCGGATATGGTAGGCAACAGCGGCACCATACTCATCCACCTCGACACCACCGCGCATGACCTGCTGATCAAATCGTTGCTGCGGATTCGAAAGTCGATCCGGATCGATGATTTGCAGCGTCGTGGCATATAGCGCTCGCCCAGGCCCAACACGTTCAGGAAGCCATAGAAGCATAGCCAACGCGTCGCCATCGACCACCTTGTGGCGGAAGGCTAGTCGCATCATCTGCGCCACTGTGAGATTTCGCTGGGCGTCGCAATAGCGTCCCGGATCGTTCGACCATGTGCGCCAGCTGGCCTCAATGGCCTGACCGAACTCGTCAGCCCACACGTGATCAAACCCTTTAATCCCGCTATAAGACTGGAGCGCCAAGTAATCCGGCTTCGCAATCGGCCGGAAGTCGGCACCGATGACGTTGTCCAGCGTTCGGGTAACCGCTGCAGAGGCCCATCCGTCATTGCGGACCAGGTCGCGTACACGCGACACGATCCGGTCGCGGTACATGTTGAGTTCGCCGTCCGGCGACCACAAGTACGGACGCCATTCGGCCATGTGGCCGCCATAGACGTCGGCGGCATCGTATGGAATGTTGCCCGCCCCACCAGCATCGACGCACGGCTCCGCCCCTGCTCGATAGGCTTGCCTGACGCGTCGAGAATTTGAACTGGATTGTCCATCAGCGGAAGTTGAAGCGGACGGGACGCCGCCCACGTTGAACGATGCCGAGCTGCACCTGCAACTCCTTGATCAGCGCAACCAGAGCGCCGACGTTTGCCTGCGTATAAGTGACCGACTTGGCTCCGTCACCCTGCGCATAGGAGGCCGTGACAACCTTGGCGCCTGTCGACAGATCAAGATATGCCTGTTGCGCATTGGCCAGAGCAGCCTGCAGCGCGGCCGTGGACATGCCGGCGAAGATGCTGGAACCCGGGTCAAATGCCAAAACAAACTCCTATCTATGCCAGGCGACTGGCGAGAGACTTCTTTACGGGCTGCGTAATTACAGTCGGCGCCGACTGCAGGCCCGGTACCCAGGCCGGCTTTTCGTCCTCCGCGGCATCAACTTCTCCCGTCGGCAGTCCTACTTCGATTTCGACTGGGGCAGCAATGTCTTCGGCCCGTTGGTTGAGCTTCAACCCCAGATGCAGAAGTCCACACAGCGCCGCATAGCCATAGACACGGCAATCGAGCGCCTCATTGGCGCGCCCTGGCGGCAACTCCCAAACCCGGTACTTCTGACCGTTGGCAATCTTCACGATCGAGCGCTCTGACGTCAGCTGGGCGTAGTAGTTAATGTCACGATCCGCCGGAAAGTGCATGTATCCGGGTCCCGTCTTCTCTAAATGCAGGCGGGATCGAATGGAATCCTTTGCCGCATTCACACCAACGATGACGGGACGGAACGATGCCTTGGTGCGCCGCGTCGGCTTTTTGGTCGGCCATACCGGGCTGCGTTTGCCACCGATGGCCGATTCGCCCTTGACCGCCCACACCTTGCGGCCAAGACGCGCCTTCGAAAAGTCGTACACCTTCTGGGTGTGGTGACCGCCGGAGTCCATACAAACCGCCATCGCCTCGAAGCCACGGCCATCTGCGCGGTACCAAATCCGTTGGAGAAACGCATCGAGCCTATCCCAGGGATCAGGCGTTTCTAGATCCCCCTCGATGACTTCGTAGGCGATCGACCAGCTTTCCTCGTTTCGCCCCCACCCGATCACTTCGATCTCAAAGCGGTCATCCTGCGTATCAACCCCTACCGTGACCACAGCCACGCCGTCCGGCACCTCGGCCGGCCAGACCTCACCCCGCGCGGCCAGCCGGTCTTCCTTCAGTGCCTTGTCACCGCGATCCTCATAGGTTTCGCCGAGTACCAGGTTGATGAACGTCTGGCGAGCCAGAGGGTCATCCTTAACCTTCAGCCATTCGGCTACGAGGTTGCGCCAGGAGGCGTTCGGGAACAGGCTGTAGCCCGCCCAGATATGGAAGCCTGCATGCCCTTTGAATGGCTTCGTCGCGCGCCACTCGCCGCGCTCAACCATCTCTGGCTTATCGACCTCGTGGATTACGCAGCCGTTTTCCTTGCAAACGTAGTAGACGGTGTCGGGCAGGCCGTTGCCGTTCTCGTCCTTGTCCCACTTCATCCCGTGCGGGGTATCTGGACCACCCCACTCGATCACCTGGTACTCGCCGCAATGTGGGCACGGTACGTAGTAGCGACGCTCGTCACTCTCAGCAAAGCTCTTCTCGATACGGCTGAAGCCCTTCACTGTCGGCGTGCTACCGAGAATGATCTTGCGGTTCCAGAAGGACTCGGTCCGCTTAATACCGAGGGCGATCTGATCGCCTTCCTTGCCGGCGCCCTGAACCGGGTAGCCATCAACCTCATCGAATGCGACGATGCGCGCCGTGATGCGGCGAAAGCCGCCCGGGCTGTTCGCGCCCACAAAGGACATCGACGCGCCATTACGAAAGACCCGCTTCAGAATCTTCTGCTTGGAGTCCTTTTTCTTGAGGTCGCCGACAATCTCGGCAATCGCTGGCGTGTCGCGCAGCATCGGCTCGATTTCAGTGCTGCTGTAATCCTCTGCGTCCTCAACCCGAGGCTGGACCACAAGGATCGGCGACGGATCCTGATGGATGAAATAACCCGCGATGTGATCGAGGATTTTTGTGTAGCCAACCCGAGCCGACTTCTGGACCGTGATCATAGTCACAGTCGGGTCGGTCACAGCGTCCATGATCCCGTTTTGATACGGGAAGGCACGGAAGCGCCCCGTCTGGGCGCTCGTCTCGCGCGACAGCACGGCATATTTCGCTGCCCACTGGCTTAGCGTCAGTTTGGGGGGCGGCTGAATATTTCGCCTGCGCGCATCCAGCAGCTCGGCACGAAGCGCTTGATAACCGTTGGCGTACCGCCGCGCGTCAGGCGGTGCGACCAACTCCATCACGGGTCAACTCCTCCAGGGCTTCAACAATGACTTCCTGCAAGGCATCCTGCACCTCCAGCACCGATTTCAGACGCTGAATCCGCGGGGCATGTTCGGCGGGAATCGCCAGCAACCGGGTTCGGACCTTGGCGTATTCCTCACCAACTGCCCGCGCGACATCCGCAACTTCGACCACGAGGCCGGCATCACGGTCGTACTCGAGCTGCGCTTTCAGCGCTAGGTAGTTCTCCTTAACCCGTCGCGCTTCGTCAAAATCCATGTCCGCGCCGGTCGCCACCAGAATGCGCTCGGCAGCCTGTTCAGCACTCTCACCTTCACGGATTGTTACCTGCGCATCTCGCGGGGTAACAGCGCGAGACTTGTTACCCTGCCTGTTACCTTCGGGGGCGTGGGTAACAGTTTCGCCGCCATCGCGCCGATACTTTTTCAGCATCGCATTCGACGCCTCGACATCAACCTCATCGCCCGCAAACACAAGCCAGCCGCGCTCCTTCCACTTTGTCACCGTCTTGCGGCTGACACCGTGGAGCGCTGCGAATGCACTTTGCTTCATGAGCGATTTGTTACCTGTTACCCAGATTTGAAAACTGTGTAGCTAGAG